>OZ057401.1:924104-1444981 GCA_964056695.1 Melieria picta | reverse complement strand
AAAAAAATACGATTTTTTGCCCTGTTTTTGTTGATATTTTGCATTAAAAACATTAGTTAAACCCACACATTTGCTTAGTATCCTTGTAAAATATCAAGTCAATTGGACCAGTAGTTTTTTGTGAATCGTGTCTACCGTCCCGAAAAAAATGGTTTCGAGAAAAACAAGTTTAAAGATTTACGAACATGGAATGGAACATGATGGGAGCGAAGCGTCGCCCATTGTATAGCCTTGAAACTCGAAAAGTATTCGTCATTGAGAAAAATGGTCTTGCACACACATTCCTCTTATTGTCTACATCAAAAATATTAAATGAAAAAAAAATCGATTTTTCGGACCATCTCGACCAGAATACCCCCTTAATTTATAAAACAACAATATGTTAGCCATAATGCAATGTGCTTCTGGTTTGTACTGTCTCTGTAGTAGTTACGATTGCAGTTAAGAAAAAATATGTTGACCAATGTAATTGTTTTTGAATTTATTTGTATTTATTTATTTGTATTTGAATTTGAATTGAATTTGCGTTGAATTACGCCGGCTATGTCTGAAGACATTCCACCAATTGATGGTGCATGTGACAACAACAATTCAACAATTGAAAATTACGATTAAGCTAAGACCAGAAGCTTTATTTGACAAACGCGCAAAATATATTGCATCCAAAGACAACGCGCTTTGATATCATTAACTCACGCGCTTTGATTCCATTATCTCAATGGAAGCTGCGACCGGTTCACTTGCGTAGATATCTATGTATTATACCTTTTTTTTAGAGTCCGACCGATACCAAATTTTTTGGCCGATGCCGATTAATCGGCAGGAAGGGCGAGTTTGGCCGATGCCGATTAATCGGCCGAAAGGGCGAAAATCGGCCGAAAGGGCGAAAATCGGCCGATGCCGATGCCGATACCGATACCGATTACATAGAAAAAATAACACGAATGAATTCAATCAAAAACATAGTCTATTTTATAAAATAACAAAAGGAACTATTACATATTGTTTGTAATATTCATCACAAAATAACAAAACAACGAGAAAATAAATAATTACAAACCAAATAACAACGAGAAAAGAAATAATTAAAAACTAAATAAAATAACAAGTGAATTCAGAATTCTAATACATTAACATGTATTAAAAAAAATAATATATTACTCAATATCAATAATTCTACTCGACACGAAAAATGCTCCTAAAAATAAAAGTATTTTTTAGACTTATCTTCGGCTGCTGAACACGAAACTGAAAATCAAAACATTTTCTTAAGAAGCGTTTTCTTCGAAAAACACATTTTTTCCCTCTTATTTCAGTTATGAGCACATATCTCATAAACCAACCATCCGACTAACTCAAGTGGGCTGTCGTTCAGAAGGCAACTAACCTTTCCAACGATATATCGATTGTCCAAACCAGATGAGATTTGGGGAAGTTACTGACGATGAAAGTTGTAAAAAAGTGAATTTTTCGACCATTTTTAAAAATTATACATTGTCGAGTCGTTTTTTCATAGATAAAATGAATGATCTCCTCTGGTTTTAAAATCTAAGATGAAAGATATATTATTTGAGCAAATATTAAGCCTAACATCACCGAATTGAAAGAAAAATTACAAAGTTATGATGCACGGAGTGAAAACACCAACTTTTCATTTATTACACCGTGCGAAAAAACGACGACGGCCCACTTGTGTTAGTCGGATGGTTCGTTTACGAGATATGTGCTCATAACTGAAATAAGACGGGAAAAACGTGTTTTTCGAAGATTTTTCGAAAACGCCTCTTAAGAAAATTTTTTGATTTTCAGTTTCGTGTTCAGCAGCCGAAGGTTAGTCTAAAAAATACTTTTGTTTTTAGGAGCACGCGATGAACCCATTTTTTGTCGAGTAGTGTAATATATCAGTTTTTTATTCAACTTAAAATTACGATTCTTATATTAAAATTTGTACTCTCAAATTGCGACCCGTTGTACAGATGCAGTGGGAAGAAGTCAGAAAACAAATTTGGAAAAAATAAAAGGCCTGTTCAAAAATGTTTCCAATTAAAAAAGAAGGATAAGATTGAAAAATTAAATGCCCCTTCTTCTGATATCCTGATAGATGAGGCGAAATGCATAGACATTTCGAGAAAATCTGTGTTTTTAAGAATACCTAGTTTAAAAAAAAAACATTTCTAGGAAACATTTATATTAAACAGTATCTAAAAATACATTACTGAAAAGGGGTATATGAACCCGTTGGTACAAAAAATGAAAACAAAAAAAATCGACCGAAAACGGCCGATGTGGCATCGGCCAAAAAAGGCATATCCACATTATTGTAACTGTTTAATGCTGCAGGCCGGTCGCTATGAAGGTTCAAAATAAAACGCACTCTTCACTGTTGAAAACTAGACTAACGCTCCGGTCGCCCGGAGCCTTTATTTATAATATTCCTTATGTCCTAAATGCTACCTACAATATTTACACTACTTCAATATTTCTTATCCTAACGTTTTGCCTGCACATGCACGTAGGTAGCATGACCCAAAGTGCATGGCAGCCTAAATATACAGCACGATAAGAGCATACCAACACCACATGCAGGCCACACGCTCTTATCGTGCCTGTTGCTTGAATTCTTGCAGCGGTCACCACTTGATAAGTGCAACCAGATGTTGGTTATCTTGTGGTGCCGTTGCAAGATTCAACATATTGCCCCCGTTGAAAGGAGTAGCCTTTCAACATAAGACATGCGGTTTTCTTAACCGCCTAAACATAATTGAGCTAGGGCAGCAGCTGGCAGCGATGTTGACCTCAGCTTCCTGACCTTCCAAGTGCTGGTTACTACTGGTGTTGCAACTGCTGGTTGTCAACTGGGATCTGCGATCTGTTCACCTTTCAATTTCGCATCTTAACTCCAGCTACTTGACTCCTGGCCGCTAAGTGCTGATGTTGGTTGTCCGCATCACAAGCCACGTCTGCTTCCTTCATTAGAGCCATTTTCACCCGGGCAGGCTGTCTCACGCTTCTGCGCGATCTTGGAACTTCAACGATCTTCTTCGTGCTGACGTATCTGTCACACAACGAGTTGCCCTCACGCAGGCGATTGTCCACCTTGGTGGGAATCTCATCGCCCTCAATGTTGTCAAGGTTGCCGTGCTCAGGATCAATTGGAAGAGAAACTTCTTCTTCCTCCTGAGTTTGTTCGGCACCCAACCATATTCCTCTAGCTTTGCGCCTTTTGCGCTTTCAGCCTTTTTAGGAATTGGTTCCTTTTCATCTTTTGGGCCAGACGACTTCCTTCAATTTCGTGCAGCTGGTCACTTTACGCCTGCGCTTACTGAACTGTGGCTGCATTCTTTCAATGACCGACAGCCAGTCAATGCGAGTTGACATCAGTACACGCAGCAACCTTCTTGCTGCACGAATTACACTTCGAGTTCAGGAAGCTTCTTCAGCTGCAGATGGCCGTCGAACTTGCGATGGACTGCACATGTTGCAGTTTCCCAGATGACTCTGCTTGGTCTTGTCGATGCGTTGGTACTCCTTCATGGCTGCATTTCTCACACGGTCCCACGGTGTTCAACTTGAGCCACGCTGCCCTGCTCTTATAACTTATCCCTGACTTATCTTTTACCAAGTGAGATTATAATTAACATTCCATCTTCTACTAGCCAGTTTTTTAATTCTGGCTGTTTTCCTTATTCTTAAACTCTTAGCAACATTTTGTTTCTTTATACATTTTCCTTTAATTTAACATTCGTCCTTTTAATTTAATTTCATTTAAATTAAATTTTAAATTTGCCGATTTATCTATAAATTTATATTTTATAAATCGTATAACTCCTTAACTTCATAACTTCAAATTGCCTTGTAAATTATAATTTAGTAATTATATTTTTTAAAACTTGTAGTAGGAAAAGGATAAGCCGCATTTAAGTCGCCTGATCCTTGCGTCTACTATGTCACCAAGACCATTTTCAGCGAAACTGGCCTTGGTCACCCTGCCCACCTGCAATTTATTGCAGAAACCCAATTTTTCGGATCGCAACCCGAGTTTCTCTTTGAAAGACAGAGTCACATTTGACTTATTTGTTTGGGCATTTATAGCACGCGCGTAGAACTTGCGCTGCTACTTGCCTTCCTCGCAACGGCCAATATTTTTGCCGCGTGAGTTCTAGCAACTCTTTTGCTCCAACATGCCGGTTCTCTTTGTGAATCCCTGAAATAAATGATTTTGTTAGAAAACATTTGTGCGGTAGCAGAATTGGAAGCTTCGTGTCATCCGACTTTGCCGTCTTTTGCGATCGAACGTCCACTCGAATTATTCCATCTTCACCTAGAATTGGAGATAAAGCGGTTAGTTTCGATTCCTTATCTACTTTTTCCCCTTTCTTTAGCATTTTAATTTCTTTAGAAAAGTACTTATGCTGCTCTTTCCTTATTAAGGTTTCCGTTTCTTTATCACCTTTTGTTGACCCGTGTTTGGTGGTTCCACAGTCCTTTACCTTAGGCTTAATTGGCGCAGTTCCAATTATCACCCAACCAAATGCCGTATTCTCCATATAAAGACTCGAGCTCAAATACTTTTTCCTTTCGTTCTTCAATATGGTCCCCATCACTTCCGCCCCTAGTAGTATGTCAACTTGATTTGGGGTGTGAAATTTCGGGTCGGCTAAAGGAGTTCCTTTTGGGAGATTCGATATCTCAATCTTTTCCCCTGGTAAATTTGGAGTAATTTTTGGAAGAACCATTGACTCAACTTTGATTTTGAAATCATTGTGACATGATTTTACTTCCACCATTACTTCCTCCTCTACTTTTGATTTCGTACCTGAAACCCCTTCTATGGTTGTGTTTGCCCTTTTTGTTTTAAATCCTAATTTGTGTCTTAACTGTTCCGTGATGAAACTTCCCTGGGAACAGTTGTCCAGCACCGCTCTTGCTGTTATGTATTTGCCTTGGTGGTTTTTTATTTGCACCAAGGCCGTTGCCAGTAATATGCGCTTTTTATTACTGCCTATCGCTAATGCAACATTCGATTTACTATTACCGAAGTTGTCATTATGCAGCAGCGTGTGGTGTGACTTCCTGCATTTTTGGCAAGGTTCCACCTCACAGCTTTTAAACAAATGCCCTTTCCTTAGGCATTTGGTGCATATCCTATTTTCCAGTGCTACTTTAATTCGCTTTTCTACTGCGAGATTTTTAAACTCGTCGCAATTAAACAAATTATGCGTACTGTCACAACCTAATAAACATTTCCTTGCATTGTTTTGTGTCCTATTTGTTTCATATTTACACTCTCCTTCCCTATTCGGCAACTCGAATCTCCACCCATTACTTCTTTCACTCTCTTCTAGTGATTTGAATTGCTTTTCAAGAAATGCTAACAGGTTTTCTATTGATGGTACTTCAGTTGAATCTGGCAAGGATTCCTCGTACCTAACTTTTGTGTGTGAGTCTAGCTTCCTCACAATTATGAAGTGCAAAAGGGCTTCTTTAATTTCCGTATCTGAGAGTCTAGTAGACTCTAACGCTCTCAGATTAGCTGACACTGTGTCGTGCAACTCCTTAATTTCCGCAGGCGTGCGAGAGAATATTTGCCTGGCGTCCAGCAGATTTCTGAACATCTTTGATGTTATTTGCCGTTTATCCGAATACCTTCTCTCCAGAATATTCCACGCCACGTTAAAGTTCGCACCACTTATACCTAAGTGATCAACCAACCTTAACGCCTCACCCCTTAAATATGATTTTAATGCAATCATTTTATGGGTCTCTCCCACATTTTTATGAAGGAATATTTCAGTGAAAATATCCCTAAAGGATATCCACTTACTATAATCCCCACTAAATATGGGAATCTGAATCTGAGGCAGGCTATATGGCAAGGAAGGAGCCGCATTTTGCTCTAACAGCTTTTTCTCTTCCTCTTCTGCCACAATATGAGACCCTTTATCCATTAGGCCCTCATATTCTTCGCACAACTCGTCCTCTCCAAAGAACTCATTGTACTCGAACTTAAGATCTGTCGCACGGTCCTCGAACTTGTGCAACCGTGACAGATCTTTCCACCCCATCTGGATGCGTTCGTGGCACCTTCTTAACTCCTTTAAGGTGCCTTGAAACCGCGCTTGAATCGATGCGGCCTGGTCCCTTTGACGCTCCGCCGACACCGATTTCCCTGTGCTGTCAGTTCGCGCCTCCATCTTTTCAATTGGCGGACTGACCACGCCCTTACCCATTCCTGCCTCTAACTCACTTACTCGCTTGATTGTACTTTCGTACAGTGCCTGCACTTTTTCATAGTATTTCTTTTCGAAATACACCTTGTACTCCCTAAGCGCTTGCTTGGGAGCTAAAATGCAGTGATTCGCCGTTAGCTCCTCGAACAACGAATTCAACTGCCCTTGCAGCCCTTCACTGCGACCCTCAGCGTTCAGCTGGTTGCAAATGCTAAGAATAGCATTGCCAAGCTCTTCCTGTTTCCTGAGCATTTCCTTTGCCATTTTCTTTTCTTTTGTTTTTTTTTTTTTTTTTTTTAAACCTACTTTTCTGCAAAAATCTTCTCCTTCCTACTTTTTCTTTTACTCATATACCTTATTAATTTTTTTCTTTACTTACCAGTCGGTTTGTGTTCTGGGGTCACCAAATGTTTAATGCTGCAGGCCGGTCGCTATGAAGGTTCAAAATAAAACGCACTCTTCACTGTTGAAAACTAGACTAACGCTCCGGTCGCCCGGAGCCTTTATTTATAATATTCCTTATGTCCTAAATGCTACCTACAATATTTACACTACTTCAATATTTCTTATCCTAACGTTTTGCCTGCACATGCACGTAGGTAGCATGACCCAAAGTGCATGGCAGCCTAAATATACAGCACGATAAGAGCATACCAACACCACATGCAGGCCACACGCTCTTATCGTGCCTGTTGCTTGAATTCTTGCAGCGGTCACCACTTGATAAGTGCAACCAGATGTTGGTTATCTTGTGGTGCCGTTGCAAGATTCAACAGTAACAATAACGAATATGGAACCAATCTGCACTTGCCGATACGTTTGCGAATATTATACGGGAAAAAGACGTATGTATTGACATTTTTATTGCTGGTACAAAACATTTGAGGGTTCCACAAACAGAGTTACTTGCAAGTAGAGTCCGACCGATTAATCGGCATCGGCATCGGCTAGTATCGGCCAATAAAATTGGTATCGGCATCGGCTAGTATCGGCATCGGCCAAAAAAAAAAGAATCGGCATCGGCCGATAACGAATTTACCATTTAGTCATATCTTTCCACAGAGGGAATGAGGCGGGTATTTCACAAGAGGGCGTGGCTCCGCCCATACAACTCAAATCTTTTATATGGAATAGCTTCGGAGTTGTAAGCTGCACAGCATTGAAATTTGGTGTACCGTTGTTTTATAGATGTGTCATTCTACTGATGAGATTTGATCGGCGTTGGTCAAGGGGCGTGGCACATTTTTTATGATCCAACAGTTATGCAGTACACACACACACATCAGTGAAACTTGGTACGAACTTTCCACTTAGTAGCACAATTCGACTAGAAGAAAGTATTGAGCATTGCACAAGGGGGCGTGGTACCGCCTCCATTTTTATATACATAGATTGTTTGTCCTGACTGCCTGACTGACTGATTGATTGATTGATTCATCATCGCTTAGCCCAAACCACTGAAGCTACAAACATGAAATTTGAACTGTAGGTACATCTTGAAAAATGAACCTCCGCTAAGACGGGATTTTTTGAAATTCAGGGTGTAAAGGGGTAAAACATGTGTTAAGGTGTTGTATGAAGAAAAGTGATTTAAGAGACATATTGATTTCGAACTTCCTGAAAATAATATCGGGTGCGCCATCTAAATGTGGTCGATGGAAATATTGAATAACTTTGACAGATTTACACCGATTGACGTCGTCGAACACATTTCGGAAAGGTTATTGCATTACAATTTTAACCTCCATAGCCATTTTAAAAAGGTGGCAAGCCTACTCCGGAGTGACCTGAGTGTGCACGAAAAGTCACGGATGCTTACTCCCTTTGCCATAAGTACGTAAGTCAGTTGGCCACCTAGATTGGCTTGGCTGCACTAGCGCTTCCTCGTCGCCCTCTGTTACGTTTCCTGGTTCGGAAGGCGTTGGCGCTTTTGCTTCGATAAACGCCGGTTTAAGCCGCTCTGTTGAGATCGTTGTCGCCTGGCCGTCAACGTCCACCTCGAAAACGCGATCGCTGATTTGCTTTAATACCTTAAACGGCCCCCGATACGGTTGCTCCAGCGGTTTTTTGACTTCGTCCGCCCGTACGAACACATGTGTACAAGTGTGTAGTGTTTTGTGAGTAAACGCCCTGGCCTTGTTGTGATGGGCGGTAAGTGCGGAGCGAACGTTCCGCATGAACTCCCTGAACTTCTCGATTAATGGTTGCGGGTCAGGAACAATCTCCTCGGCCGCGCTGGCTTTAATATCATCTTTGAAACTCGCGCGCAAACCAAGTAGAACCACTGGGAGCGTTTTGACTGTCTTTTGTATTATTTTATTTCAGCAGTAATGTAATTACGCTAAATATTGTGTAGATAAGAAATATTAAATTATTAATTAAATAATTAAAAAATTAATTGTGGCATCTGCTTCCAAAAACTAAGAAATGATGACGTTTTCACTGCGCTAAGTGAAACATGTTCCATAAAAATTGTAATAAAAATTATCAATCAATTACAGACTTTTGTTATAACCTATTTGCTCCTTCAGATTCCCTGATGAATGCTGTGACAGTAAATTAAAAAAAGAAAGTTCCAAACGATGCAAAACATAAGCAATACAAAAACAACAAAGGAAGAGCTGTTTTATTGACCCGCAATAATTTTTAACTTCCGTTGTTTGAAGCTTCCTTTTTTTATGGCCCACATACAATGTTTGCGTAAAAGAACTATAATAAGAAAATCTAGGATTTTCAATTTACTGTCACAGCATTTATCACTGAACCATTCGGGAGTAGAATTCTTGCATAAGTCGGATATATATGCCTTAATACCAATTTTTTCAGGCTCCGACTCAAAAATTTTGTGAAATACCAGAATGTGTTTTTTGCTTGCTTCCATAAGGGAATCCGAAGGAGCTAATAGGTTACCAAAGTCTGTAACCGATTGATGTAACTGTAACTGATTATAATAAAATAAAATATTTGATCTCAGAAAAAAGCATTCTATTGATTAAAAATCTATTCGTACCAAACTAATTCCACCATTCAAGAAATTTTAATAGGGGGGGCGGCAATTTTAGCAACTGCCTAGGGGCGGCAAATTTCTAAATCCGGGCCTGCGTGTATTAGCGTACTCGAGGATGCTGCGTCGGTCGGTGTGTGGTCACCCAGCGCACTTGGCGGTGTCGGAGTCTGGTCGGCGTTCATTGGGGTCGCCAACGTGGCTACGAACTTGCCACTCTTTATTGAATTGAAACAAAACTTAACCTAACAAAAGGACGGTCGCTGGCAAGCGACCGTTTGATACGGAATTTAAAAATCAATTGAATGACGCTGCTAGAAACTTCTGACAGCTCGTCAGTCCTGCCAAGTCCGGCTTCTCATCTTCACAAATAGGTAGTGCTGCCAAGCAACTGCAGTGACCACAAGCTGACAACATCGGAGGCGCCGTTCCTAAGCAGCGATAGATGGTAGCCCCATCACTTAGGACTACCTGCTAATCTAATCTACCTAGGCTAATCACCTACCCTGGCAGAAAATCACAACCGATTAACGTAACCAACTTTTAGCATACCTGGGACAGGGTTTCCAAAGGTTTAGGTAACATACTAAAATTTCTCTCGGATACTGGACTTACTGACGAACAATCTTACAGCTGTAAGATCTGAGAATGCTCATATGCTCTCTTTGATTAGCTCCTTGCTTAGTGAAAAAGAAGCTCTTCACAAACAAGTTGAGCACCTACAATCGGAAGTGCAAGCCGTTCGTCGTGAATTGCACAATTATGCTCACTCGACTACAATATCTGACCTAGCTGATGACGTCAGAAGCCTGCGTAATGAACTTAAAATCAACCTGCCTACCGCGAATCAATTCCAAGCGCATAAGCCTGCTCTGAGCTCAACCTCATCGTTGCCAGCCTCGTCTCCTTCTCACTCTTCTTCGTATGCCGCCGCTGCTGCTGCTGCTGCTGCTGTTGCTGTTGCTGTTGCTGCTTCTCCAGCTCTTGCAGTCTCAAATGCCTCTCTCACTTCGCCTAACTGCAGTGCTGTCAAGAATGCACTGTTGCTCCCATCACAAAATAGCATGCCAGCCCATTTAGATAATGCTGATGATGCCCGCTTTACTGCTGTTGTAAGAAAGAAAAACCCCAAGCAAATTGTTGTTGGACGCAAAACTAGCAGCGAACTAAATGTGATTGCCCAAATGAGATGGATACATCTGTCATCGTTTAGTCCCACTGTGACTGAGGTAAACATCACGGATTACGTCCACAGTCATGCTAATATTGACAAGAATCATCTCTCGTGCTACAAATTAGTGAAGAAAGACACTGAAACTAAGAACCTTAAGAGAATATCATTCAAATTAGGTGTAGCTGAGCAATTCTACGACACAATTTTCGATCCTTCTCTGTGGCAAGAGATTGTAAGAGTCCGACCGTTTAAAAATTTTCCAAAAAGAGACTTGAATCTACCGCAAACTTAGCGGAGGCAGGCGCTCCTAGTGGATCATCGAGTATTGCTGAATTTCTTCTCTACTATCAGAATGCTGGTGGATTAAGAACTAAAATACTGCCACTGCTGTTTTTCTCTTCTTCCTGTCTATACGATATTATAGTGTTAACGGAAACTTGGCTCACATCAAGCCATAACACTGCTGAAATGTTCGATTGCCGTCTTTACAACGTTTTTCGTAAAGATAGATCGTCAAGTACCACTGGACTCTTTAGAGGCGGCGGAGCACTCATTGCCGTTCGCTCTTCTCTGCCTTGTACACAGGTCAATTTGCCAACTGATGATACCTCAGACATGAGAGGTTACGACATAGACCAAATTATTATAAAAATTGTATTTGATAAATCCCATATTATTTTTATATCTGCTAGTTATATTCCACCGCTCAGTCCTGTTGAATTATATAATGCACATGTAACTAATTGTTGTTCTATACTCAGTGACTGTAGGGACAATCAGAACATTATTATTGTTGGGGATTTTAATTTGCCTAATGTTAAGTGGAGTTATGTTAGTGATATAAACCAACTGATACCGTATGAAGTCTCGAGTGAGAGTGAATGCGCGGTTCTCGACACATTTGCTGAGTTTAATCTCAATCAAATAAATAAAATCCACAATGAAAATAATCGGTTACTCGATCTGGTTTTCGTAGACAATCAATTGCAATCTGATGTCGAGCCTCTCTCTTCACCCCCGCTGCCTAACTCAATTCACCACAAGGCATTGTGCATAAGCTTCCGCTTTATTAATTACATTAAGCCCACTAAAAATAGTTGCGATATCTATAATTTCTCTAGAGCTAAGTTCAATGATATTTCGCATTGCTTAGATTCTGTGAATTGGAAGTCCGCATTAATATCGCCTGTATTGTCGGAGAATTAAGACTTTTTCAGGGATAAGGTGGTTGATAGGTTTGTTCCAAAGAAGCCCAGAAGAAATGCCACTAAACCAGTTTGGCTCAATGGTAGGCTTAGTAACATCAACAATAAAAAAACAAAGGCATATAAACGGTACCGTAAATCTAATAATGACATGGATTGCTATGAAACTTACTGTCGTTTGAAAAATGAATTTGACGTTTTAAACAAATTCTTATATCGGAATTATATCCTAAATATGGAGAGTGAAATTAAGGTAAATGGTAAACGTTTCTGGAAATTTATAAATAACAAAAAGAAAAGTACTGGTATTCCTGCAATCATGGAACTATCTGGCGAATCTACTGCTGATGTTCACATTTTTAATTTATTTGCAAAATTTTTCCCTTCTGTATATGTTTCTCCCTCTGTGGTGACACCTACAAGTAGTACTATGTCTCACGCCGTGCTAAGCATTACCAGTCCGCAATTTTCCGTTGAGGAAGTGTGTCGGGCTCTTATGTCATTACCCGATGACCCTGTAGCTGGTGAGGATGGTATTCCTCCAATATTGTTGAAAAGATGTGCCTCAGCGCTATCCCTTCCATTATCAATAATCTTTAACAGATCACTGGCTCACGGTGAATTCTTATTGGAATGGAAAAGATCCTATCTTATCCCTATATACAAGTCTGGGAACAAGTCTGATATTCAGAACTATCGTCCCATCTGTAAAATTTCTTGTATACCTAAGCTACTAGAGAAAATGGTACACGATAAGCTGTTAATTTTGGTAAAAGAACACATTTCTCCATATCAGCATGGCTTCATAAAGGGTAGATCTACGTCTACAAACTTGATTTTATTCTCTAATTTTGTCCTAAAACAACTTGAGTACGGTAACCAATGTGATGCAATATTTACTGATTTTGCAAAAGCCTTTGATAGGGTTAATCATAGCATCTTACTCAACAAACTTGATCAGATGGGATTCGACTCGACCATCCTCAAGTGGCTCGCTTCATATCTGAGTAACAGAACTCAGTTCGTCCGCATAAACAACACAAATTCGGATGTTATAAACGTTACCTCTGGAGTGCCTCAAGGCAGTCACCTAGGCCCACTTCTATTTCTGGTATTTGTTAATGACATCCCTGATTTCATCTTAGAGTCGTCCTGCTTAATGTATGCGGATGACTTGAAAATATTTCGTACCGTGAAATCATTTTCCGTTAAACTCCAGGATGATTTATCCAAGTTGCAGGCTTGGTGTGTGACGAACTCATTACCTCTTAATGCCGCCAAATGCCAATATATGTCATTTAGTAGGCGTTTAGACGTAATCGATTATCAATACTCAATTGGTAATGTTACTCTTTCTCGAATTTACGAAAAAAAGGATCTGGGGGTCATATTCAATCACAAGATGTGCTTCTCCAAGCACATAGACTTTATGATTGCCAAATCAAGGTCTATGCTCGGGTTTGTAATAAGAAACTCGAATGAATTCTGTGATATTTTTGCCCTCAAAAGCCTATACTTTTCTTTCGTTAGATCCAACCTCGAATACTGCAGTATAATTTGGGATCCTCTCTATTCTGGGTATTCCTTAAGAATCGAAAGAATCCAGAAACGTTTTACCAGGTATGCCATTCATCGCCTGCACTGGAATGGTAACGTACCCGAGTACAAAAGCAGGTGCCTCTTACTTGGACTGCCAACATTGGAAACTCGTAGGAAATTTTATGCTATAATGTTTATTAGAGACGTGGTGACCTACCACATTAATTGTCATTTCTTGCTAAAATTAATACATTTCAACTACCCCTCGCGGGAGTTAAGATCATGGGATACATTTCGCATTCCCCTTTGCAGAACTAACTATTTCTTGAATGAACCGCTCAACCGCTGTTTAAGGCACGTGAATGAGTTAGGTCGTCAGTTGGACCTATTCTCAGAAAGCAGGGATAGTTTTAAGGCTAAATTAATTGCATTACTGCATAATCATTATTGCTTATAATTATTTATAATTACTTACTTAATTTCTAGTAATCTACTTGTGTAAAAGTAGATTACTAGAAATTAAATAATGAGTGCCAATCAATATCGCCAATTAGATTATTTAAATTACTGAAATCACACAAATTATAATTAAAATTAAAACAATTACTTTGCGTCTTAAGAACAGGGTAGTCATAAAATTCAAGATCTAAAACTAATGGTACATGATGCATATCAGTAGAACAGATCGGGGAATCACAGGAATGAAGATTGGAATTCAGATTACTACTGATAAAAATTAGATCCAAGATTCTATCAAGTTTATTTACAAATTTATTAATTTGAGAAAGCCCTATACCAAAAAAACCATCAATTAAATTAATTTCATGAGAGTGATTAACATTGCCTGGTATGAAGAAACCATCAACAGGCGAGCAATTCCACACAAGCTTATTCAGATTGTAATCACCGAGAATGCAAAGTTGAGTGCTATCATTCACCGGCGGCAAATGCAAGACATCAGGGCATCAGAGCATCAGGGCTATTAGGAGGAATATATGACACACAAACGTAAAGCACATGATTAACGCCAGATATACAGACACACAACTGGTCCAACAGTGTATCACAATTGTGTAAGCACACAGAAGTGGCGTGAAGAGTTCTTTTTGCCGCTATAAGAACTCCACCACCACGAACACAACCCGTCTTAACCACGTCCCTATCTTTGCGAAAAATGTGAAATAAATTCCTATCAAAGAACTCTTCATCAAAAAAATCAGCGTAATCAAGACGGGATGTGCAAGTAAAAATGGAGTTCGATTTAGTTCTCATACCAGACATATTTTGATAGTAAATTTTAAGTACAGAGACATCTCTATCTATTGTGCTATTTAAATTTACAAGTTAGCACCAGCGCTGTCCGCCACTGCTCCAAACCGACAACGTCAGCAGTTGCCACCAGCGGAGTTGGTGACTGCTTGAGTTCGCCAACGTCAGCAGTTTGATCCACCATTGGACTGTTTGTCCAACTGCTCGAGTTTGCCAACATCAGCAGTTTGAGCCAGCGTGGGACTGCTTGGCTGAACCGAAACTCGATCCCTTCGTCCGGCTGCAACTGCAGCACCAGCGCATACCAGAAACTACAACAACAGCTACGGCCACCCATTCCGCTGCAACTGCAGCAGCAGCGCATACCAGGAATTGCAACAACAACTACGGCCAGCCATCGGGAGTGCAACTCCGCTGGGCCGCAGCTCTTTAATTTTAATTTAGTCTTAAGCAGTACTCGGAGTGCATAGCACTAGTTCATTTTAAATAAAGAAAAGTGCATAGCACTGTAAAATCTAAACTTGTGTTTTAACTGGCGCCCAACGTGGGGCCACGCGTGCAAAAAATATCCTTGTGAAAGGATTAAACGAGAAAGTGGCCAGTGGGTTCGGACCCACCAAACATAATAAGAATTAAATGAATGGTTTTTGGAAAATTTGACAACCACAAAAATTGAAAAGTGAAAACAAACTCAAACTGCAAATAAATGAAAACAACGAAAATTTAAATCGAACTTAAAATTGGAAACTTGCACCTAAAGTGAAAATAACTGAAGTCAACTTCTGAAAGGATAATAAGCTAAACAAAAAGCAATTCGCAGTTTAAAATACAACACTTAGAAAAGCTTCAGCTGACGGAAAATTGACTTTTACAAAGTAAATTGTTTTAAAAAAAAAAAAAAAAATTTAAGTGTCTAGAAAATCAGATTAAAAACCACTACGAAAAATCCAGACCTTTGGTGAAATTGTGCTAATGAATAAACTAAAAGTTGATTCAAGAACTGTTAGCAAAGTTTGCAGCTAAAAATAACATTGACAAGTAAACAATACGAAGAAAAATTAGAAGTTAAAAGTTTGGAGAATAATTAGTAAAAATTAACGGAATTAAAGTGACAGTTACATGTTTTGGTGAAATCATCAGTCAAACAGTTATTATTGTGAAATAATCAGTTGCAGGATTAACAACTTGGAAATCAGTAGTAAAAAACCCAGTGCGAAAAAAAAAAAAAAGAAAAACAACAGCAACACAAGCAACGTCCCACCTTTCGTGTGCGCATTTGAACGAAATCAACTAAATTGCGGTGAAGCAAATTTGGCAAATTACGACGAACACCAGCATGGCAGTGGCAGTTTGGCTGTAAGTCTGCGGAACCATAGGATGAAGCTTATTAAATTTTTAAAATTTTAATGTGAAGCTAGCAACCTAAATTACATTAATTAAATTTATGCTAAGACGAAGTTTGTTAAATTTAAAAATTTTTTAATGTTAAATTAATTAATACAATAGGTTAAGAAATATTTGTTAGAATTAAGGTAATTGTAATATAAGAAAGAATATTCCATAGGAAATATTTAAATAGATAAAATAAGAAATTTTAACACAAAAATACCAAGACTGCGACACTTACGAGTCCCTCCAGCCTATAAACATCCTTCACTCCGCGATTCCCACGGGACCCTCCGGTGTAGAAATTGTAAAATAACAGATAAAACAATAAAAAATTATAACCCAAAGGCTCGTACAGCCCTTAAATAGAAATTCTGAAGCCGCGATTCACCACCGAAAGGGGGACCCTCCGGCTTATAAAAAGGTTTAACTCTGCGATTCTGAACTCCAGACCCTCCAGAGTAAAAAAACATCTGATGTCCGACACTGGGAAAACAGGACCGAGCCGCAGTGAGCAGGCAGAACCTGACAACAGTGTCGAGGCGCAATTAAAATTCCTAAAAAAGTATTGGGAAATTATAGGGGTGCCGAATCGCGGGGAACCAACCGAGAAGGACCTTAAGGACAAAAGGTTAATAGAATTAGAAGTGGTACTAGCGATTCGGAAATTCGCCAATGATTTTTAGACAATAAGATTATGAGAATAAGAAAACATAAAAAACTAAGAAAATAAAAAGAAAGGAAATAAATATTTTTATTAAATATTAATTTAAATTAAATATTATTTTTATTAAATATTAATTAAATTTTAATTAATTTAAAAAATAAATAAATATTATTATTTTATTATTAAAGTAACAAGATAAACATGCTATAAGCGCAAAGGATTTCCTTTTGATAGCATAAGGAAATATTGTTTAAAAAATTTTTTTAATAGACAAATAATAATAAAATATTTAGTAGGTGAAAGGCTAGGAGAGTGTTAGGGTCGGACACGACGAAAATTTCTTACCTATAAATTTCATACGAACGAAAATGGACGCTCAAGCCTTGCAAGTTGTTTTGAATGCTGCTGTGCGAGCGGCTGTGGAACAAACAAAGCAGAGCTTTCAGGCCACGGTAGAGGATTTGACGCAGAGACTTAGTTCTTTGGAGGCGTCACCCGCTGTGGTCGAGTATGACGCAGTGACCATCGATTCTACGGTGAGGTGTGATGAATCACTCGAGGTGGTTAAGTCACTGCCTGAATTTGATGGTAACCAGGCGCGGTATGTTTCTTGGAGGCAGGCCGCATTCACTGCCTACAAATTATTTGAGGATTATGAGGGAAGCTCTAGGCACTACCAAGCGGTAGCTATTATGCGAAATAAGATCATCGGACAGGCCGACTTGGTGTTATCATCGTTCAACACCGTACTCAACTTCAGGGCTATAATAGCTAGACTTGACTTTACATACGCCGACAAGAAACCGATTTATTTAATTGAACAGGAGATGGCAATCCTTAGACAGGGCAGAATGTCAATTGTTCAATTTTATGATGAGGTGGAGAAGAAACTGACGCTCCTGATTAACAAAACGATAATGGCAAACGAAGGTAATGCAGAACTTATAAGGTCGCTGAGTCAGAAATATAGACAAGATGCGCTCCGGACTTTCATATCCGGACTCCACAAGCCGTTGTGTGACATACTATTTTCATCCAGGCCCACGGATATGCCGTCGGCCCTAGCACTTGCGCAAGAATTAGAGTCCAATCATCAGCGTATAAGTTTTGCTAACTCATTTGCCTTACACAATGAGCGTCAGTACCAGTACAATTCTCCACATTATAGGCGCGACATTCCCCCGAACGCAAATAGAAACAGACCTACCCCAATGGAGATCGATCCCTCAACATCCCGTTTTGTACTGAACAGACCAGCGCCACCGGCACCCTACAGACAGCCCTACAGACAGCCTGCTTCTAACCAATTACAGCACGGACCATTCGAACGTAAACCGGTAATGGGCTCAAGCAGACACATTGCTAATGTGAATCCCAACGGGCCAGGCTTAGACCTAGCAACGTTTAGCCCTGGAACCAGGCCGGATAAAAGGCAGCGGAGTTCGGGCAAGCAGCCTTTGCCAAAGTTGCAGAGAATCAACCACCTAACGCAGCACCCTGGACCCGAAGAAGAGGATGCGTCAAGTGAAACCTACCTCGAATACGACGAATTTTACGATGACTCTGGCAGGGGGCCCGAAGGTGTGGACAAGGATACGGAGGACACCCCCGAGGTGATGGACGAAGTAAATTTTTTAGGGGAGAATCCCTCCTCCCTTACATCTGTAGGACGCTAGGAGGGACAGAGCTAAAATTCCTGATTGATACCGGGGCGTCTAAGAATTACGTAAAAAACTTAGGCCTTTTGAAATCGGTGAAACCCATCAAAACCCCATTTTTAGTTAAATCAATACACGGAGAAACCGAAGTTTCCTCAGAATGCTGGATAAATGTCCTAAATAAGACCGCTAAATTCTTTGTCCTACCCCAACTCGACCGGTTTGACGGAATAATAGGTTTTGACTTTCTGCTCGGGATTAATGCAAGACTTGACGTGAAAAAGGGAGTCCTATACCATGACAATGGTCACGAGAAATTGCTCTACCTCTACTCTGGAAAAATGCCCATAAACCATATAACAGTTGATGATGAAAGCGTTCCCTCGGAGCTTAATGAAGAATTCTCAGCCATGATAGAAAGACAATCCAAAGTGTTCGCTGACCCAAAGGAGGCGTTGCCCTTTAACACCAGGGTGGTGGCGACTATTCGAACCAGCGATAATGAGCCCGTTTACTCTAAGGCCTACCCGTACCCAATGGCAACATCCGAGTTTGTGAATAGAGAAATAGAAGATCTTCTCAACAACGGGGTGATTCGACCTTCACGGTCACCTTACAACAATCCCTTGTGGGTGGTTGGTAAGAAGGGTATCGGGGAGGATGGAAACCAAAAAATGAGACTGGTCGTCGATTTCAGGAAACTTAATGGGAAAACCATCAACGACAAATACCCGATTCCTGATATGTCAGTCATATTGGCGAACCTTGGTCAATCGTCCTACTTTACCACAATAGATCTGAAGTCAGGGTTCCACCAAATAAAATTGGCAGAGAAAGATAGGGAAAAAACGGCTTTTTCCGTAAACAACGGAAAGTACGAATTTTGCCGGCTCCCCTTCGGACTCAAAAACGCTCCGAGCATTTTCCAGAGAGCAATTGATGACATCCTTAGAGACGAAATTGGCGTCTGTTGTCACGTCTACATAGACGACGTCATAATCTTCTCTAAGACAAAGGAAGACCATCTCCGAGATATCGATAGGATCTTTGCGAGACTCTATGAGGCAAACATGCGGGTGTCGCTAGAAAAATCCAGGTTCTTTAAACATGAGGTCGAATTTTTGGGATTTGTGGTTTCAAGAGAGGGAATAAAAACATGCCCTGAGAAAGTTTGTGCTATCCTTAACTACAAAATTCCGGCAACGCTTCGTGGGCTAAGGTCTTTCCTGGGTCTCGCAGGATATTACAGACGTTTCGTTAGAGACTACGCTCTTTTAGCGAAGCCACTCACCAGGTACTTGCGGGGCGAGAATGGTAACATTGGTGCGAGCAAATCAAAAAACGTTCCAATAGTTCTTGACGAGGAAGCAATATCAGCATTCAACCGAATTAAACAAATGCTGGCATCCGAAGACGTTCTCCTTCTCTACCCAAACTTTGACAAACCTTTTGAACTGACGACGGACGCATCATCTCACGCGATTGGGGCCGTGCTATCCCAGGGGGGTAAGCCGATAACCATGATTTCGCGAACCCTCTCCTCAACTGAAGAGCATTATGCCACAAATGAGAGAGAGTTGCTGGCAATCGTGTGGGCTCTGCAGAAATTAAGGAATTACCTGTATGGTGTCAGAGAACTAAACATCTTTACAGACCACCAACCTCTGACGTTCGCCATTTCAGACAAGAATCCGAACTCCAAGATTAAGAGGTGGAAAGCGTTTATAGAGGAATTCTCTCCCAAATTTCACTACAAACCCGGTAGAGAGAATTATGTTGCGGACGCCCTGTCAAGACAGTATCTCAACGCTCTGGACGATGCTCTGGACGAGATGGCCACGGTGCATAGCGAGGAGTCATCAACTGAGGTGATACAGACGGTCGTGAATCCCGTCAACTGTTTCCGAAACCAGTTGATTCTGCAGGAAGGACTAACACCCTCGCGAACTATGACGATCCTGTTTAAATCGCGATCAAGACATACTATTATTTTCCACACCACAGACGATTTACTAGATGCCATCAAACAGTGCGTAAACCCGAACGTGGTGAACGCACTGCTTTGCGATCCCCCCGTCTTAGCAAAAATCCAGAACGAACTGAAATGCTCTTTCCCATCAGTAAAGTTTGTACGAGCCCCAAGGCAGGTGGTGGACGTTTTTAATAACGAAGATCGGAGGGAAATCTTGGAGACGGAGCATAATCGAGCGCATCGATCCGCACGAGAAAATGTGCAGCAGGTGCTGCGTGACTACTATTTCCCGAAAATGCGTCAAATGCTGAAGGAAATAGTGTCAAGCTGTAAGGTGTGCCTCGAGGCAAAGTATCAAAGGCATCCTCCCAAACCTGAGGTGGGGGAGACACCAATACCCACGCGTCCGGGGCAGACCCTACACGTGGACATTTACAATACAGCCGGACAGTATTTCTTGACCTCAATAGATAAGTTCTCGAAATTCGCTATTGTGGTCCCGCTTAAAACCCGAGCGACAGTAGACATAAAAGAGCCACTGTTAGAGATACTTAATATTTACAAGGATACCGAAACAATAGTATGCGATAACGAACGATCATTGAACTCTGCGACAATTAAGAACATGTTAAGGGACCATTTCGGTATCAAAATATTCACGACACCCCCATTCCACAGTACGACGAACGGCCAGGTGGAGCGATTTCATAGCACCCTTACTGAAATTGCTCGCTGTACTAAATTGCAACAGAACATTGAAAACGTAATAGAGCTGGTCAAACTGGCAACTATTAAATACAATAGGACGGTTCATTCCGTCACAGGATATAGACCCATTGACGTGATGCAGACGATACCCACGACTCTCGCAGCAGAGATTTCCCAAAAATTAATACAGGCCCAGAGTAGTAGCAGGGACGTGCAGAATAGGAACAGGCAGACTAGAATTTTTAGACCAGGGGAAGAGGTGTTCGTAAGGACGAACAAGAGGATAGGTAACAAATTTACAAAACTTTTCATAAGGGGCATTGTGCAGGAAGACCTGGGAACAACGGTCTTGATAAACGGCAGGAGAGTCCACAAGAGTAACTTGAGATAACTCTTTTCAGGTCCCTCGTTTGGTTGATCGGTCCAGTTGGCGCCGCCATAGTAGACTACTCCCAGTCGCACTATATCCCAATATCGGATGGCCGAGTAGCAATTTACCTGGAGTATGGCTTCCTCACTCACATGACAAACTTGACGGATTATGAGGCAATGAGAAGCGAAACAGGGGAATTACTATCCTACTTCCCCCAGTCCCACATGAGGAAGCTGCTGCAGCTCGACCTGGAGCAGATAGAGCGCCTTATCAACACCCTCAAGATCCACCATCGCCACAGCCGCAGCCTGAACTTTTTGGGCACTGCACTCAAAGTCATCGCTGGCACTCCAGATTTCGATGATTTTAACAATATCCAGCAGAAGCAAGGGCAACTAATTGCTTCAAATGAACGACAGATAACAATCAATAGCCAACTACAAGACCAAATCAATAATCTAACTAATACAGTTAACAAACTAGTAAAAAACACACGACAGTCAGGAATAGATACCGGTAACCTTTTTTCTATATTGAGTAGCAGGAATAGGGCAATAATAACCCAGCTCAATGATGTCATATTAACTGTAGCATTGGGCAAGCTCGGGGTAATAAACCCCTCAATTTTGGATAACAAAGATATCGAAAATGTGCTGAGGGAGGAGAAATATTCGGAGGTTAGCATAAGCGAGGTTGTGAGTAACTCAAAGCTAAAGGTTTTGCAAAGTAACGAAATTATTCTATTCATTGTAAAATATCCCATAGTAGAGTCAATATGTAATAAAACTGTTATACTTCCCGTTAGCCATAATCAAAAAACACCTTTATATGAAACTAATGTAACCGCTAAATGTAATAATAGATTTAAACCAGTAAAAAATTGTAAATTAGCTTTAACAGTAACTTTTTGCGAATTAATGAAAGACACTGATGCCCCATGCCTGATGCAGCTACTCAATCACTACGCGGCAACATGCAAGACGACAACGGCGCACAGCCAACACTCAGTGACAACTGTCGCGGAAGGTGCAGTGGTGATCGACGATGATGTTGCCATAGTTACCGAAAAAGACAAACCTCCAACAAGATTAAATGGCACCTTTCTTGTCCTGTTCGACGAAGAAGTACGGATCAACAACACCCTCCATCGGAATCCAAAGCGAATGAGCCGCCTTGAGCCACTGACACCGCTAGCCCATAACCTAAATCTCACCGAGTACAAGGAAGTCTTGTCCCTACCCTTTCTCCACCGACTTAACTTGAAGAACCTAGAACATATCGAGACGGTGAAGAAGGAAATTCGCGTGAGTCAGTCGCAATTAGTCACCACATTGGCCGTCCTTGCAGGCGCCATTATAGCAACACTCGTGATCATGGAACTGGCGAGGCGTCTCATCAAGAACAAACGCGCAAATAACCTTCGATTGATGCTGAAAAAAGTCGAGGACGACTTATCTTTAAGGGGGGGAGTAGTTAGCACCAGCGCTGTCCGCCACTGCTCCAAACCGACAACGTCAGCAGTTGCCACCAGCGGAGTTGGTGACTGCTTGAGTTCGCCAACGTCAGCAGTTTGATCCACCATTGGACTGTTTGTCCAACTGCTCGAGTTTGCCAACATCAGCAGTTTGAGCCAGCGTGGGACTGCTTGGCTGAACCGAAACTCGATCCCTTCGTCCGGCTGCAACTGCAGCACCAGCGCATACCAGAAACTACAACAACAGCTACGGCCACCCATTCCGCTGCAACTGCAGCAGCAGCGCATACCAGGAATTGCAACAACAACTACGGCCAGCCATCGGGAGTGCAACTCCGCTGGGCCGCAGCTCTTTAATTTTAATTTAGTCTTAAGCAGTACTCGGAGTGCATAGCACTAGTTCATTTTAAATAAAGAAAAGTGCATAGCACTGTAAAATCTAAACTTGTGTTTTAACTTACATTACATGATGCAGGATTGTCCTTAATCAGTCGTTTATCTTTTTTGCTCCATCCTTCCGAAAAAACTGGAATGGTTTAATTTTGATGTCCACAGGCCAGAGTGATGAGTTGTAGATCGCATCATAAAAACACGGCGAAACACCCACCTTGAAACTAACCCTCTTAAGTTGCTCCAAGTCAGCATCTCTCTTGACAAGCTTGAAACAAGCAAGATGATTAGCACCAACATTAGTGTGTTTTATGATGTAAGAGATGATATCCTCAGCTGAGACCTTGCTCTTAAAAGAAGAGAGGTGCAGCCACTTCTTGTTCACAACAACATCCAAGTCAGTGTTGTCATTGCGACCAACAACAATAGCCGATGACTTTTTCATTCTCCTTTTACGTACATCTTTCCACTCAGTAGGAAGACCAGGCGAAGGCGAAGCAGAACAAGCAGCAGCGGAAGCACCAGCATCAGAAGCAGCGGCCCCATCAGCGACAACAACAACAGCATCAAGAGCAGAAGCGCAAGCAGCATCAGTAGCGGCAGCAGCAGCAACCCCATCAGCAACAACAACAGTAGCAGCGTCGCGAGTAGGAGGCAAAGTACCCTCAATTAAATTAGCAGAGGCGTTGGAAGGTCCAGCAGCCACATTAACAGCAGGTGCAGCTTTGCGGGAAACAGCATTACGCGCGCTAGGCATCCAAACATCAGCAGCAGAGAGTGTGCAAGCAGAAGAGCGCATAGCCGGAGCATTATAAGAGGCATTAGAAGAGGCAGCTGCACTCCGAGCACCAACAGGAGAGCGACCAGAACCAGCAGCAGGCGGCAGCTTACGGGTAGCACCAACAACTTTATTAGAAGAAGAGTTGAAAGTGCAGCATTTGGATTTCATAACTGTCATTTGCGCCAGATCTATTATCATCTTCTTAAGTCCGTTAACCTCATCAGAGAGAGATGACACAGCAGCAATTAAATTAGCTGACGTACTCAGACAGCTGGAGCAGTTAAAAACAATGTTCGGATTATTAGCAAGAAGATCGGAGATTTCTTTGCTCTCAATGTTCGCACAAATTTTATGAAATTTGTTATTGCACACTTTGCACGCAACAACAAAGCCTTCACGAATAGACTTAAAGCACTTCGAGCAGTTAGAGTTAAGCGAGGACATGATGACAACGTCCGAACTACACGACAGCCAGATGAAGACTGAGTGCACTATTTAGGTCGTAGTGCACTATTCCCCGTCAATAATAATAATAATAATAACGTAACCAATACAAGGCAATGTCTTGTGGAGGCCCTATGCTCCCGAGAGGAGTAAACAAGGGAAAAAAATACTGTTACGAAAATTAGTTTAGTTCTTTAGATTTATTCGTCTCTGGATTGTGGTTGAAAAATAAAACACACTTCAATTACTCAGCGCAAACGCAGTCAGAAACCAGCAATCACTTTATTTACAAATTTACACTTAGCTTATCTTTACACTTGCTACTACTTATTGGACTATTGCATGTTTCTCTTTTACTTGCTCAAATCAGACTCGTCCTCTGCGCTGCACCCGGCTGCCTTTATACTTGTCCGCTTATCGCGCCGATTGTTCTCGCACATTCCAATTGGACTATATCTCGATCGTTCTCGCACATTCCAATTGGACTATATCTCGATCGTTCTCGCACATCCCATTACCATCGCGAGCCATCCTTGCCATATCGAAATTATATATATACTCTCAAGTGCGTGCCTAAAAGTATGCCCGTAAAAGCATTCATGCATAGCGCAGCGACAGGGTGCCTCATCGTTACAATACATTAATAAATTGCGTTATATGTGTATAATATTTGCAATACTATTTCTGCTGCGTTGCAATTCTGTTTTCACAATCGCTGGTGCTGGAATAAGTTTTATGTGCGCATAAAGTTGTATGTTTTTATGTTAGACACACACATACATAGAGCATAGTTATTGAGTAGGGCAGTAATTGGGAATACTGACATTGTATTATCGGCAGCCGGTGGTTACCGCATTGATTACGGGTCTAAGAACCGCGGACCTGATTTGGACCTCCGTTATCTAGAAGTGAGGGGATAGTTTTAAATAATGATATAATAAATATAAACTGATACTCCCCGGTTACACCTAATACTGATGATCTGGCGTATGACAGCATTGCAAGCTCAATAGAGTTTCAATTACTGAATGGTACATATTTTCATTAATAACTTTTTGTAATTTTAGAAACAAAATCAGTGTTATCCGAGGCTCTCATCGTGGTGTTAAATATAAATATGGTCAGGCTCAGCCAAAGCCCGTTGCTACTGGCTGCGTCCTTGGTAAGTAAATAATAGTAAATTAGTAAGTAATAATAGTGAATGTGGAAGCAATATTAAATTCAAGCCGACTAAAATCTTTTAGATCACAATAGTCAGTGCGAATGAAACTGCGCTCGACAACGCAATAGATGTTGTGGAATTTCCCAGAAGTAGACGTGTCATCAGAGAAGATGGACATACATCGAAAGCAAATGGTAACGTCGAGAAAATCGATGTTAAGTGTAATTCAGCCGGAAGCATGTCAGTGACAATAGATTTTACGGATAGTTTTAATGGCGTTATATACAGTCAAGGATATTACAACGACCCTAAATGTCGGTAAGTGTTATGAAGAAATAATAGTTACATTCAGAAGTTGTGTCTTATTTCCTTTTTCATTTTAATAATGCGTATACGCGTAGCTATGCGAATGCTGGAAGTAATGAGCGTCATTATGTCATCAATATTCCGTATGAAGGATGTGGTAGTAAACCATCATGTGCTATTTGCGCCTCTTTTGATAACATCCTCATAATTCAGAATGATGAGAATGTTCAGGGAGCTTATGATACAGCTCGAAAAATAAGTTGCAGTCGCACCGATGAACAAGAAAAGACAGTTTACTTTAAACCATTTATTGTTGATATGCTGGAAGTGGTTTCCGTAGAAACAGCACGTGGGCCGGTTGAATGCTGGATGGAAATTGGTACTGGTAAACCTCCTAATTTTACGCCAGTAACTAGTATTGTTAAACTTGGCACTGACATTTTTTTTACAATCAACATTAAGCATTCTACAGAAAAGTGGGACATAAATATTCTTCAATGTCATGCTTTCGATGATTCAGATTTTAACGCACGAACAACGAACAAACTAAAACTATCTGATAAAAATGGTTGCTCTATTAAGAAACACATATTTGGTGAATGGCAAAAACTTGATGCACCAACTCGAACAGATGGCGCCATTGTCTATTACAATTCAATAAAAGCTTTTAAATTTCCTGATCGCCCACAGGTTTACCTAAAATGTGACATTGAATTGTGTAATGATGAATGTGAGAAGAACCTTATTTGTACTAATGAAATACCTCCGCCAACATATACTCCATTTACCACTGAAAAGGCTACAGTTACTAGCAAAAAACCTATATGTTTCCCGGGATCAAATAATCCATCCTGCAACTCAATTTTGGAGCCAACCCCAGTACCCAGTTGTTACCCCGGTTCAAAGAATCCCGCTTGTGAAACACGACCAGGCACCACACCACCCAAACCTTCCTGCTATCTTGGATCCACAGATCCGCTGTGTCAACAGAAAACAAAAACCACCAGAGCACCTCCACCACACCGTTGTTATCCTGGATCGAGTGACCCAGAATGCCTCAATTGTTTCCCCGGATCGCCAGACCCAAGATGTCCCAAGGTACCAACTACTCCCACATCAGGCTGTTATCCGGGATCAAACGATCAAAAATGCCAACCAGCCACTTATCTCCCCCCAATTAAAACAACACCAGTTGGTTGTTACCCGGAGTCCACTGATCCCAGTTGTCCACAAACAACCAGACCAACAAGGGCACCGCCACCGAGAACTACACAGCCTCCTATTTTTGTAACCCGGAAACCTTCCTGCATCCCTGGATCCACGGATCCACGGTGTCCACAAACACCAAGAAACACCAGACCACCTCCAACAAAAACCACTCGACCACCAGTACCTGAAACCACAACACAACGTTGCTATCCCGGAACAAGTGACCCAGAATGTCTCAACTGTTTCCCCGGATCACCAGACCCAAAATGCCCCAAAGTACCAACTACTCCCAAATCAGGCTGTTATCCGGGATCAACCGATCCAAAATGCCAACCAGCCACTTATCTCCCCCCAATTAAAACAACACCAGTTGGTTGCTATCCAGGTTCCACTGATCGCAGTTGTCCACAAACAACAAGACCAACAAGGACACCGCCACCGAGAACAACACAGCCTCCTTCTTCTGCAACCGAGAAACCTTCCTGCGTTCCTGGATCGACAGACCCGCGGTGTCCACTAACAACAAGAACCACCAGACCACCTCCAACAAAAACCACTCGACCACCAATTTCCGAAACGACAAACCCGAGTTGTTACCCTGGATCAAGCGACCCGTCTTGTCAAACAAAGCCACGTACCACACCATCGGAGCCTTCCTGCTATCCTGGATCTACTGATTCACGGTGTCCACAAACAACAAGA
Organism: Melieria picta; assembly: GCA_964056695.1. Taxonomy (NCBI): domain Eukaryota; kingdom Metazoa; phylum Arthropoda; class Insecta; order Diptera; family Ulidiidae; genus Melieria; species Melieria picta. Next base: position 1,417,328 of record OZ057401.1, on the reverse strand, counting down.
ACCACCAGCCCACCTCCAACAAAAACCACTCGACCACCAATATCCGAAACGACAAACCCGAGATGTTACCCTGGATCAAGTGACCCGTCTTGTCAAACAAAGCCACGTACCACACCATCGGAGTCTTCCTGCTATCATGGAACCACTGATTCACGGTGTCCACAAACAACAAGAACCACCAGACCACCTCCAACAAAAACCACTCGACCACCAGTACCCGAAACCACAACACAACCCTGTTTTCCTGGATCGAGTGACCCAGAATGCCTCAATTGTTTCCCGGGATCACCAGATCCAAGATGTCCCAAGGTACCAACTTCTCCCAAATCAGGCTGTTATCCGGGATCAACCGATCCAAAATGCCAACCAGCCACTTATCTCCCCCCACTTAAAACAACACCAGTTGGTTGCTATCCGGGGTCCACTGATCCCAGTTGTCCACAAACAACAAGACCAACAAGAAAACCGTCACGGGGAACTACACAGCCTCCTATTTCTGTAACCGGGAAACCTTCCTGCATTCTTGGATCCACGGACCCGCGGTGTCCACTAACAACAAGAACCACCAGACCACCTCCAACAAAATCCACTCGACCAGTAACAACCGAAACGACAAAACCGAGTTGTTACCCTGGATCAAGCGACCCGACTTGTCAAACAAAGCCACGTACCACACCATCGGAGCCTTCCTGCCATCCTGGATCTACTGATCCACGGTGTCCACAAACAACAAGATCCACCGGACCACCGTCAACAAAAACCACTCGACCACCAGCATCTGAAACGACAAAACCAAGTTGTTTCCCTGGATCAAACGACCCGTCTTGTCAAACAAAGCCACGTACCACACCATCGGAGCCTTCCTGCTATCCTGGATCTACTGATCCACGGTGTCCACAAACAACAAGAACCACCAGACCACCTCCAACAAAAACCACTCGACCATCAGCATCTGGAACGACAAAACCAAGTTGTTACCCTGGATCAAGTGACCCGTCTTGTCAAACAAAGCCACGTACCACGCCATCGAAACCTTCCTGCTATCCTGGATCTACTGATCCACGGTGTCCACAAACAACAAGAACCACCAGACCACCTCCAACAAAATCCACTCGACCACCAATATCCGAAACGACAAAACCGAGTTGTTACCCTGGATCAAACGACCCGTCTTGTCAAACAAAGCCACGTACCGCACCATCGAAGCCTTCCTGCTATCCTGGATCCACTGATCCATGGTGTCCACAAACAACAAGAACCACCAGACCACCTCCAACAAAAACCACTCGACCACCAGTACCTGAAACCACAACACAACCCTGTTATCCTGGATCGAGTGACCCAGAATGCCTCAATTGTTTTCCCGGATCACCAGATCCAAGATGTCCCAAGGTACCAACTACTCCCAAATCAGGCTGTTATCCGGGATCAACTGATCCAAAATGTCAACCAGCCACTTATCTCCCCCCACTTAAAACAACACCAGTTGGTTGCTATCCGGGGTCCACTGATCCCAGTTGTCCACAAACAACAAGACCAACAAGAAACCCGTCACGGGGAACTACACAGCCTCCTATTTCTGTAACTGGGAAACCTTCCTGCGTTCTTGGATCCACGGACCCGCGGTGTTCACAAACAACAAGAACCACCAGACCACCTCCAACAAAAACCACTCGACCACCAGTACCTGAAACCACAACACAACTCTGTTATCCTGGATCGAGTGACCCAGAATGTCTTAATTGTTTCCCCGGATCACCAGATCCAAGATGTCCCAAGGTACCAACTTCTCCCAAATCAGGCTGTTATCCGGGATCAACCGATCCAAAATGCCAACCAGCCACTTATCTCCCCCCACTTAAAACAACACCAGTTGGTTGCTATCCGGGGTCCACTGATCCCAGTTGTCCACAAACAACAAGACCAACAAGAAAACCGTCACGGGGAACTACACAGCCTCCTATTTCTGTAACCGGGAAACCTTCCTGCATTCTTGGATCCACGGACCCGCGGTGTCCACAAACAACAAGAACCACCAGACCACCTCCAACAAAATCCACTCGACCACTAACAACCGAAACGACAAAACCGAGTTGTTACCCTGGATCAAGCGACCCGACTTGTCAAACAAAGCCACGTACCACACCATCGGAGCCTTCCTGCCATCCTGGATCTACTGATCCACGGTGTCCACAAACAACAAGATCCACCGGACCACCGTCAACAAAAACCACTCGACCACCAGCATCTGAAACGACAAAACCAAGTTGTTTCCCTGGATCAAACGACCCGTCTTGTCAAACAAAGCCACGTACCACACCATCGGAGCCTTCCTGCTATCCTGGATCTACTGATCCACGGTGTCCACAAACAACAAGAACCACCAGACCACCTCCAACAAAAACCACTCGACCATCAGCATCTGGAACGACAAAACCAAGTTGTTACCCTGGATCAAGTGACCCGTCTTGTCAAACAAAGCCACGTACCACGCCATCGAAACCTTCCTGCTATCCTGGATCTACTAATCCACGGTGTCCACAAACAACAAGAACCACCAGACCACCTCCAACAAAAACCACTCGACCACCAGTACCTGAAACCACAACACAACCCTGTTATCCTGGATCGAGTGACCCAGAATGCCTTAATTGTTTCCCGGGATCACCAGATCCAAGATGTCCCAAGGTACCAACTTCTCCCAAATCAGGCTGTTATCCGGGATCAACCGATCCAAAATGCCAACCAGCCACTTATCTCCCCCCACTTAAAACAACACCAGTTGGTTGCTATACGGGGTCCACTGATCCCAGTTGTCCACAAACAACAAGACCAACAAGAAACCCGTCACGGGGAACTACACAGCCTCCTATTTCTGTAACTGGGAAACCTTCCTGCGTTCTTGGATCCACGGACCCGCGGTGTTCACAAACAACAAGAACCACCAGACCACCTCCAACAAAAACCACTCGACCACCAGTACCTGAAACCACAACACAACTCTGTTATCCTGGATCGAGTGACCCAGAATGTCTTAATTGTTTCCCCGGATCACCAGATCCAAGATGTCCCAAGGTACCAACTACTCCCAAATCAGGCTGTTATCCGGGATCAACCGATCCAAAATGCCAACCAGCCACTTATCTCCCCCCACTTAAAACAACACCAGTTGGTTGCTATCCGGGGTCCACTGATCCCAGTTGTCCACAAACAACAAGACCAACAAGAAAACCGTCACGGGGAACTACACAGCCTCCTATTTCTGTAACCGGGAAACCTTCCTGCGTTCTTGGATCCACGGACCCGCGGTGTCCACTAACAACAAGAACCACCAGACCACCTCCAACAAAATCCACTCGACCACCAACATCCGAAACGACAAAACCGAGTTGTTACCCTGGATCAAGCAACCCGACTTGTCAAACAAAGCCACGTACCACACCATCGGAGCCTTCCTGCCATCCTGGATCTACTGATCCACGGTGTCCACAAACAACAAGATCCACCGGACCACCGTCAACAAAAACTACTCGACCACCAGCATCTGAAACGACCAAACCAAGTTGTTACCCTGGATCAATTGACCCTTCTTGTCAAACAAAGCCACGTACCACACCATCGGAACCTTCCTGTTATCCTGGATCTACTGATCCACGGTGTCCACTAACAACAAGAACCACCAGACCACCTCCAACAAAATCCACTCGACCACCAACATCCGAAACGACAAAACCGAGTTGTTACCCTGGATCAAGCGACCCGACTTGTCAAACAAAGCCACGTACCACACCATCGGAGCCTTCCTGCCATCCTGGATCTACTGATCCACGGTGTCCACAAACAACAAGATCCACCGGACCACCGTCAACAAAAACCACTCGACCACCAGCATCTGAAACGACAAAACCAAGTTGTTACCCTGGATCAAACGACCCGTCTTGTCAAACAAAGCCACGTACCACACCATCGGAGCCTTCCTGCTATCCTGGATCTACTGATCCACGGTGTCCACAAACAACAAGAACCACCAGACCACCTCCAACAAAAACCACTCGACCACCAGTACCTGAAACCACAACACAACCCTGTTATCCTGGATCGAGTGACCCAGAATGTCTTAATTGTTTCCCGGGATCACCAGATCCAAGATGTCCCAAGGTACCAACTACTCCCAAATCAGGCTGTTATCCGGGATCAACCGATCCAAAATGCCAACCAGCCACTTATCTCCCCCCACTTAAAACAACACCAGTTGGTTGCTATCCGGGGTCCACTGATCCCAGTTGTCCACAAACAACAAGACCAACAAGAAACCCGTCACGGGGAACTACACAGCCTCCTATTTCTGTAACTGGGAAACCTTCCTGCGTTCTTGGATCCACGGACCCGCGGTGTTCACAAACAACAAGAACCACCAGACCACCTCCAACAAAAACCACTCGACCACCAGTACCTGAAACCACAACACAACCCTGTTATCTTGGATCGAGTGACCCAGAATGTCTTAATTGTTTCCCCGGATCACCAGATCCAAGATGTCCCAAGGTACCAACTACTCCCAAATCAGGCTGTTATCCGGGATCAACCGATCCAAAATGCCAACCAGCCACTTATCTCCCCCCACTTAAAACAACACCAGTTGGTTGCTATCCGGGGTCCACGGACCCGCGGTGTCCACAAACAACAAGACCAACAAGAAAACCGTCGCGGGGAACTACACATCCTCCTATTTCTGTAACCCGGAAACCTTCCTGCGTTCCTGGATCCACAGACCCGCGGTGTCCACAAGCAAGACGAACCACCAGACCACAGACTAGTACGACTAGAGTGCCTGCCACCACATGCGTCCCAGGTTCTCGAGATCCTAGTTGCCCACTTTCATTAACTACAAGTAGTACGAAGTCTATTTGCTATCCCGGATCAACGGATTTGAAGTGTAAAAAGGAACCGACTACTGTACGTCCGTTAATTTCCACCCCTTCATTTTGCTATCCGGGATCTATTGATCCGCGATGCCCTGACAGAGGTTATGTCGAAACTAGTCGCGTGCCAGCTACTTATTTGCCTCCACTAAGTGATCCTGGTTACGACCGGTCTATACGTGATCTGAGGGCTACTTTCTTTGAAGAAATTAATAAATTGGCTCTGAATAGTAATAATGTTTTCGAATTGGTAGATGATAAGAATGAAGGTGATGTGCATACACGACGGAGGCGTGACTTAACCGCATTAGTTGATGCAGATAATTTAAATTCATTAACACTGCCTAATATGAGAGTAAATTATGTCTTATCTAGAAAAGTAATCAAACGAGAAAATAAGCAACACATTCCCCAGAAGGAAGTAATTTCACTTACCTTGGGTGTGCGGAATGGTTTTAGTGTGGTGTAAAATACTAATTTGTGCGATCTTAGACAAAGTGTATTTTTCAGACACTTTGGATTTAAAAGAGTTATATGCTTATGTATTTATACTTGCAAAAAATCTCCAATACTCATTCGCTGCAATTTTAGTTTATACTTTTATTTTTAAATTTCGATGTAAGAGTGTAAAACAATCACAAAGTGGACATTAAAAACAGTCATAATATAGAAAAAATCAATTATACCCGTAAATAGCGGAAATCATTTTGATATGGAGGTGTAGAAAAGGGTGTGTCCCTCAATGGATGGACAACCATGAGCATTACGTTTTTAACGAATAAGAAACGCTAGTTTGACTGAATTTAACGAAAAATATTTGGTTTGCGGGCTGGATCTAAGGTAATCGGTTCTCATATTTCGAATACTAGGCAATTTTTTACTTCGATCGTTGCAAATCGGTAAATAAATAGAGAGGTCAACTCACCAAAGGGTGTCTTCCTGTTCTACACCTCGAACGATCTTCGAGAAAATGTATGCTGTTCATAAACTGTAATATTAATTTATATGTGTGTAAATCTTCGAGAAAATGTATTCTGTTCATAAACTGTAATATTAATTTATACGTGTGTAAATGTAATTTATAGCTACATATATATTTTCTATTATTCTATTAAATTAAAATCATCCATTCATTAAAAACGGTATTTATTTAGTTTTCTTAACATTTTTATTTCCGACGCGAACTGACGTCCGCTACCAGATTTACATAATAGGGGTATTCACACCGAGCTCGTTACTTCGTGAGTTCGGCACTCGGTAGTTTTCTATGTGTATTTTGTTTTTGTTCAATTCTTTTACAAACACAAAATACACGTACAAAACTACTCAGTACCGAACTAACAAAGTAACGCGATCGGTGTGAATACCCCTAATATCAATTTATACAAACATTATAGCCTCAATGAACACCTCATTGAGGCTATCCACGCATAGAAAAATACCCCAGCCTGGCTAGGAGAAAACAGCATTTTCACTGAATACGATATATGTAAATATGTATACACATATCGAGCCATGGTCGCCAAAATATCGTAAGCGCCATTTTTTCGAAAATTTTTTTTTGATTGAAAATAAAAGTTTAACATCAGACGGATCTGTCTGCAAAATTACAAATCTCAGTAATGAATAACTCCCGAGCAGCAGTAATTTTTTATTTCCCCTTACACATTCTGTTTTGTGCGTGATGACAAAAGTTTTGTTAATTTTAGTAGAGAAAACATCCACGTAAATCATGGAATCTTTGGCTGCATAGGTGTTTTTAACCCTTTTGGGACAGCTTTTAAACCGGTTATGCAAAAAGTACAAAATTTCGCTATTAAACTATTTTAGACCTAAATAGGCTATTTTAAAGATTTGAAAAGCCTTCCTAAAAAAGTCCTGTGAGAAGTGCTTATAGCAACAATTGTCCATAGTGGTAAATAACACAGGACAACAAATTTCGCCATTTCTGGTTTTGACATCAGTTCTAGGCTAATAAGGGGTCACTAAATTCGAGTCCGCAAACCGTTTCTGAAACTTAGTTTGCGTTTTGGCAAAAAGTGGGCGCGTCATTTTTTTGAATTATCCTTGACTTCTCGACATTTCAGACCGTAAACCTATTAACATGATTTTTTTTATGTTGTTGGAATTACAACATCTCATGGCTTCTTTTCTGATACTACTCATTTTTATGTGGAACAGTTGTGGTGCACAACAAAAACATTCGCATCGAAATAATACCAAAAATGTGCCAAATGTGTGGGATCTAAAAAGTATATGTGAAAAGGGGATAATAAACGAAAGGTATCATAAAGAAAACCTGGATATGAACTGAAATCAGCAAGTTCAAGATACCTTAGCAGAGACTGACATTGAAGACTAAAGAGAAAAAAATTCAAAACAATTTTAAATACTTAGACTTTTTAATTTATTATTATTATTAACGGATCTGTTGTGCCCCCTTCGTGGACCTATAGTTCGTCCGTAAGTCCAGTATCCGAGAGAAATTTTAATATGTTACCTAAACCTCTGGAAACCCAGTTCGTACCTGGTATAATAAAGTCCCCCAGGTGTTTCTTTCGTTTGTGCATAAGTACAGGGAATTCTTCTAGTATATGCATTGCGGTTGCATTTTCCTGCAAGCAGAACCTGCAGTATTCGTTTTCGCGAATTCCTAGTTTAGTTAGTTTAATCTACAATGCCCTGTAAGGATACCTGTAATAAACTTTAGATTATTATTTGAAAAGCTCATGCATTCCTCGAATCTTTTCCTATTATACGTCCCGATAATCGCCTTGGAATGTTCTAGTCCTGGTTGTCCCAGTATTGATTCCTATTGATTATCTCGTGTTTCCTGGTTAGGACGGATAGAGCTCCACAGCAATGGGGATAGTACCGACCTCCGTCCCCGCCCATGTGGGCAACTCCGGGGGGTACTTTTTCATTTACTTTGGATTGTTAAATTTTTCTTTTAAGCTGAAATGTAATTTGAAGTTGAAATGGTATTTGGCATTATTATTACTTTCGATACTTCTTTTTTGGGTTAGATTTACCCAATCTTTTCTACTGTTTTTAGTGCTTTTACAATATTTCACAATTTCTAATAACTTTTGCGACTATATTATTATAAACAAGACAAGAAAACAAATTAAAAGGCAAGCCAACGTCAAACATTTTTTATCGTAAGCGCCACAGCTTGTGCATGCTTCATTATTTTCGTGGTAGCGAAATTATCGTAAGCGCCATTAAATACGCTCCTGTTTTGCGAATCAAATTTTTTTATCGGTATTCCAAAAATAACTTTAAACCAATAATTCATGCACAAAATGGACGCATTTAATAACATAATATAAAAGGAAAACACAAAAAACCTTCTCCTGTAAAATTACGAATTTGGCGCTTACGATATTTTGGCGACTATGGCTCGATATACACAAACATACCAGCATACATATATATGCATGGATGGACAATCATGAAAAATGATTTGTTTTTACAAATAAGAAACGCTAGTTTGACTGAATTTTGCAAAAAATAATTCGGTTTGCGGGCTGGATCTAAAGTAATCGGTTTTCATATTTCGAATATTAGAAAATGTTTGACTTCGAACGTTGCAAATCGGTAAAGAAACAGAGGCCAACCCACTAAGGAAGCAAGCGGGCACACGAACGCTACTTAGCGAGTATCAAATAAACGTTCGGCGAGTTGACGCTGCAGAGAACGAAAACGAGTAATTCTGGCGCTGCACAGTGTGCCGTTTTGCCAATCTGGGGGCACTCATTTCCAATTCGTAAAACATTACTTCAGAATTGCTTCCTATTAATGGCCAATGATTTTAAAAATACTGATTATACTTTTTATTAAAAAGAATTAAACTTTTTTCAACAAAAAAATAAATTTTAAATTTAAATTTATTTACCATCTTAATTTTTTTTGTTTTTCTTGCTGTTTAACTAATGTTCAAAGAGAGTTGCACACGAATGAGCAGTAATTTTAATATTTGTTTGCTGGGCCAAGATTTTTTAATGTTTAATCAAGAAATATGTCTGCTCACGCCAATGATCCTTTGCAGTGTATATTTTCTACTATTTATAAGAAAGTTGTTTTCATTAAAATTTGCATTATCGTATAAACTGAGAACTTGTGAGAGTTAATTTTAATTCCAGAAATTACGATTGCAATATGAACTGCGCGGTAAACACCATTTCTAAATAAAGTTCTTTCATTGAATATACCATTATTAAAAACCGTTTTGCAAAACTTACCACGAATAAAAACAAAGCTCTCAAAAATTGCGTAGAAAAAGCTCTTGCGCTAACAAAAGTAATCTGCCTTTGACAACAGTTACCTTCTTAACCATTGGTTTCCCCACTTTCTTTTATGCATTTTTCGTAATATTCAATCAATTTGGAATAACATATTAAAAAATTATTGCATTTAGCGACATAATTTTTTTAATTAAATCCCCCAGATTGGCAAAACGGTACACTGTGCGTTGTGTACAGGCGAAGGAACGAAATATAACGTTGCCTACACGAATCGTAAGCAGTGGTACGGAATGGGGGCAGTAATGAAAAAGGCTCGGAGTGGGTCGAAGGCCGAAAAAGCCAGAGAGAAATAATGGAGATTATGGAGAAATGTGAGTGAAAAGGAAAGTGTACCGTTCGACTGCTACTTACTACATGACCTCGGGGGAGGGGTCTTCGGGTTAAAATTCTCTCTGCGTGGAGTCTTAAAACACCCACTTAGCAAATATCGAGCGAAATGCTCGTATCCATTTTTCTTTTGAAGCGCTCTACAGATTCTTTAGTGTTCATCTCCGCCTCTGTTATTAATCGCCTGGCGCGGAGCGTGCCACTTTGACTACACTGCCACATACAATGGCAGCAGCTGCTATTGTATGGAGTAAGTAATGTGCTGACAATATTATGCTAAAAAAGGAAAATATTTTAATTTCGTCGCTCTCGAGACTAACGGCTGCGTGCGATTCGGCTTGCCAGCCGTTTTTGACCTTTTTGTTGGTGTTGGTGTATGGAATTTTGCTTAGTAAATGGACGAAATGTGTGTTGGTCGGTCGGATTAAGTTAAAGGCGAAATACGCATTCCGTGCATTTTTCGGCAATCGGCAAACGAGTAAATTGGTTTAGTGAAGAATTCCATAAGTGAAAACAAAAGAGCAAAAATCGAATAACTTACTGGAAAAAATTAAACACGTATATTTCCTGAATAATGCTTAATAAAAATAATACTAAATGTTCCCAAATGTAGTGCGTTCAATACATAGGGGTATTCAATTAGAGCAAAAATGAAAATAGGTAAACACAAATTGTGAGTAGGCCGTCAGGCCTTTCGAGTGAAATTTAAAGCCATTTGAAACAGGCGAAAATCAAACAAAGAAGTTGCAGGCTCACCAGCAAATTCTCTTAAATGTCTCTTAGCGGCTTGCAATGCCGAAGCATAAAAAACTGTAAAGCTCTTGGATACATACCTACATATATACGTGGATGTAAATGTAAATTAATAGAAAATATGTAAGAATAAATATAAGAATACTTGCTTCTAATGGCTGCTTATAAATGCTTAAATGAGGAGGTTACGCGCGTGTGAGGCAAATAAATTAACTTGAAAAAATACTATCAACTGTAATAAAATAGACTGGAGATGGGTGGAAAAATTTTATTAGTAAATGAGGGACAATTCGAATTTACGTTTTAATGTATCAGACGTAAGCTAAAGACAGAATTCCATTTGAACTTTTGTGGTTAAATAGGTTATGTTCTTTACGTAGCCATTTAATACGTACATATGTATATGGCACATACGTTTTGTGCGCGTATCGGTGTGCACGCTGTATAAACACGTTGTACCATACGAGTCTACAAATTTCACTACGAACATCTGCAAATAAGTATTTTCAATTGAACTCCGAACCATTGCACCCATTGACTAGGAATGTGTATCTTATAGTTACTTTGATGTTGATGTTGGACGTTGTTTTAATTTCTAAGAAATATGTAATATTTTATTGTATTTAGCTAAGTCGTGACCATTTGCCGTGTAGTTACGAGTAGTTCGTTTTTGAAGAAGCGCGTAGGAAAAATCAATTATGTGAAAATGTCCGCTGTTTTGGATTCCATTTATTGATATTCTTGTTGCAATTGTTAGTGCTACATTATTTTTGCTGTTTTTATCGACATTCAGCTAAATGGACAGATACCACTACTTACAGTCCCAATGCCGTCATTACAATACAATTGATTAAATTTAGTGATAGTTTGGTTCAAGGCAAGAAGAAGAGGAAGAAGGGTCCATCTGCACAGTCTATTTTAAATGCCATTGTGTTTTTATACGTATTAAATAGCCCTATTCACAATCTTGTGCAATTGAAATTGCAAATCTGTGCAATGGCAAACATTTGCCATCAATTGTGAGCGGTCTTTTGCAGTTTAGTTTGTGGCAAAACACGAAATTCACAGCTATTGTGAATGCAGCCAGCTAGAGCTAGAGCACTCGCACAGTTTTTGCTACGAAGCAGCATTTTTTTACCTATATTTCGGAAGCTCCTTAGAGATAATTACGTATTTTATTCATGTCCACCTCAATCCACTTTTTATTCAGTTTATCCTTTCTAATTCGTTTTTGTTATTTTTTTCTTTTCCATGTTAAACAAGCAGCTTTTTGGTTCTCTTTCTAACAGCTGTCAGTAGAGTGTAGAGTAAAAATATAGTACACCATTTTACAATGCTACGATGTGAGACCGATACAAGATTGTAAATAGGGCTATTGTAGTATTCGTTAATTTTTTGGTGCATAGATATTTTGTGAAAGTCGTACAACGAATGTTTAAAATTTGAATTATAATATGGTAAGCATATTTTTACGTTTAGATACACTTTATGTGCTCGTTCAATACAATTATAGCATTTATAGCAGATAGCTATATAGCCAGAGCCATATATATGTATATATAGAGAACACATCCTTGCAGTTACTGTTCAGTACGAAGTTTTTGTTTCAGAGCTAAAGTGTTGATATTGTGGGCCAAATTGTTTTTCTTCCCAAAAATCCATTTGCCATTAAAATATTTAGTACTAGCAGGCCCCCGTGACTTTGAAGTCAATTGGCCCATTTAATCAAGTTTCTCCTTGCCCTTTGTTGACCCCCTTAGATTTTTAAGAACAAATACTTGTCTTATTATACCTCACTTGCAGTACTTTCACCATATTTTAAGTCAATAGACTTAATCTTAATCAGATTTTGATTTTAAAAAAATTAAAAACATGTGTATATTTTTGATTTCAAGTGTTTTTACCAATTTTGAAATCAAAAGGCCCATTAAATCATGTGTTTCTCCATACAACAGTTTCTCCATACAAGCTCTTAATCCGTCGTTGACCTCGTTCAATTTTGATTTTCGAAAAAATAAAAAATTGTCAAATCATTTCTCGTTTAACCCATTTTCGGCCGCTGGTCGATTTTTCAACCAGCCACTTTGAAGGAGAGTAGCTCTGCACTTAGACATTATATCTGTGATCTTTTGATGCATAAAATAGCTTTGGTCTTTTGGTAACCCCTCGAAATAATAATTTTTTTTAAAAAAGATAAATTTAGAGATGTTGGCGAAGGCACGAAAAAAAGCATTTTTTAGTCATATTTTGAATATTCTGAAAAATATATAACCTTTTCAAATTATTGATTTATTATTGATTATTTACGAAGCCTAAAGACCAAATTACCGCAATCAATTGATATCCATAAAATTATGAAAATATTTTTACCTCTCAGCACCGCGAACTTTTCAGTGGTCGAAAAATCGAAAATTGGCCAGAAGTCGTCATGTATGTACATATGTAAGCCAACAATTGTTTGTTTTCATGCTTGATTATTATTTGACCAAAATTATATACATATATATTTGTTTTTATTTGAAATTAAATTTTTATTAATTTATAAAAAAAATAATAAAAAAAAAAAAACACAAAAAAAATCCAAAAATATTCTTGATTAAGGTCCTAAATGTAAGTCCTTAAAAGGAATTAAAAAAATATTGGCTATTTCTGGTAGCGGCCGAAAATGGGTTAAAGTGCTTTTGCTAAATTTGAAATCGAAAAACTCATTAAATCATGTTTCTCCATACACACTTTTAATCCTTGGTTCACCTCTTTAGATTTCGATTTTCAAAAAACTGAAAAACACGTGTCAAATTATTTCTTACTAAGAGTATTGAAGCCGCCGTGGCTCAGTTGGTTAGTGCGCTGGACCGCGAGTCGAAGGCAGCAACCTCAGGTTCAAATATTGCCTGTAATAACACCTAAAAAAATAACGGGAAAACTCGTTTTCTCTTTCGGTGGCTGTCCTCTCAGCTGGAAATGGCAAACCTCTGAGAGTAAAAATTGCTCATGAAAAAGCTCCCAACCTGCCGTTCGGAACCGGCATAAAACCTGTAGGTCTGTAGGTGAGCGCGATGCCGAACGCAATATCTTCGGGCGGCTTGTCGGAAGTAGTGCCACTCAAGTCAGTGACAGCGTTAGCTATGGCACCACTCGTCAACGAATTAAAACTAGAGCTTATCGTACAGGGTGTCCCACAGTACTCCACCTCCAGACGAAAGCTACCTGTAGCGTTGAGGGAACTTCACCTGGCGACCACTGCGGGTAGTTTTGGTCGATATTCTGTCAGGTACGGATTGCGCTTCTTGAGGCAGGTCTGCATTCCATGATGTTTTAAGGTCTGTCGTTGCTAAAAAAGCAGGTTTAAGACGATCGATGCTTATATTGCCATGTCGTCCTCGAATCAGCACTGTAAAATACTTTGTATATCTGCGTATGACTTCGTATGAACCATCGTAAGGGTGTGTAAGCGAAGGGCGAACAGAATCGTTTCTAACAAAAACGTGCGTCGTTGTTTGTAATTTTTGTGAGACAAAGGTTGTCGGTGGCGAGTGATGAGTCGTGTCTGTCGGTCGTAGTCTTTCCATTGATTTGCGAAAACTTGCTACCGAAACACTAGTCGGTTCAGGCAGTTTGGACGGCTGGAGAAATTCTCCCGGAATCCTTAAGGTCACCCCGTAAACAAGTTCTGCTGGGGATGCGCCGATGTCTGGTTTGAAAACTACTCTCAGGCCAATGAGGATTGATGGGAGGTGGTGTATCCACTTGTCAGGGTTATGACAGAGAATCGCTGCTTTAAAACTCCTGTGCCATCTCACGATCAATCCATTCGATTGGGGATGGTACGGTGTCGTTCGGAGGTGAGTGGTTCCAATCGTGGAGACGAGTTCGTTGAAAATAGAGGACTCGAACTGCCTTCCACGATCCGATGTGATGCGTTCTGGAACACCAAATCTTGCAATCCAGTGTAGCATCAAGGCTTTGGCCACAGCTTCTGGCCATCGTGTGAAGCAATCAATTATGGTCAGGCAGTATCGCTGTCCTTCACATGATGGAAATGGACCCACGATGTCGATATTTATATGCGAAAATCTTCCTTGCGGTGGCGTGTATCGTCCGGGAGACGACTGGGTATGTCGATGGACTTTTGAGCGCTGGCACGCCTCACAGTTGCGAACAAAACTAGCTACGTCGTTCCTTATGCCTTTCCAAATGAATCGAGTGGTCATCAGTTTGGACGTTGCGCGAATTCTTGAGAGTATTTGTTGTCTAAACTCTTTCGTAATGTACGGGCGCACATGTGTGGTTGATGTGTCGCAGATGAGCTGAATGTTGCCGTATGTCGGTCGTAAATTGTCCGATGAAGTCTAGTTGTCGTGCTCGGCGCGGCGCCGTTTTTTCTAGTTTCTGCTGGAAAGCGTAGACCAGTGGGCGGTGATCAGTGAGAATGTGAAATTTTCGGCCCTCCAACATATACCGAAAGTGCGAGACTGCTTGATACATAGCGACTAGCTCTCGGTCGTATGTGCTATATTTGCATTGGGCGAATGTTAATTTCTTGGAATAAAAACCAAGAGGCTGGGATTCTCCCTCGACCACTTGGTGGAGCGCGGCGCCAACCGCGAAATCTGAAGCGTCGACGTGAAGCGATAACTCTGCATCCGCTGATGGATGGAAGAGCAGGGTTGCATTTGCTAACTCCTCTTTGCACCGAGTGAAAGCTGCTTCGGATTCCGGTGTCCACACTAATTGCGTGAGGTCGTTTTTCTTATTGCCCACCACGAGTTGTTGTAGTTTCGCTTGGTAGTCAACCGCGTGTGGCAGACATTTTCGATAAAAGTTGATCATGGCGACGAAACGTTTTAAATTCTTAGCCACCGTCGGTTGCGGGAAATCGAGTAGTGCGGAAACTTATTCGGGCAGCGGTCGTATGCCTTGAGAGTTGACTAGGTGTCCCAGAAAATTGATTTCAGTCTTACCGAATTCGCATTTGGAAAAGTTAATGGTAAGATTGTTCTCGCGAAGTCGCTGGAAGACTAGTCGTAGGTGCTGTCGGTGCTGCTCAATCGAGTCCGATGCTATGAATATGTCGTCGATGTACGGAAACACAAAATCGAAGCCTCTTAATACTTCATTTATAAGGCGTTGAAATGTTTGTGCGGCGTTCCACAAGCCGAATGTCATAAATTGAAACTCATATAGGCCGAAAGGTGTCGTGATGGCCGTTTTTCCAATATCATCAGGGTGGACTGGTACCTGGTGAAACGCTTTTTGTAAGTCTATTTTAGATAAAATTTTCCTACCGCGTAAGTTAGTTGTAAAATCGGTCAAATATGGCAAAGCGTACCGGTCGGGCAGCGTGCGTGCATTGAGTGCTCGATAATCTCCACACGGTCTCCAAGTATTGTCGCTTTTCCTTACCATGTGGAGTGGACTGGACCAGTTGCTGCTTGATGGACGACAAATTCCTGTTTTCAGTAAAAAATCAAATTCAGCTTTCGCCGCCTCCTATTTTTCGGGCGACAGACGGCGTGGCCTGGAAAACACGGGTTGACCGGTTGTTTCTATGTGATGGAAAATCGTTGACTTAGTTCTTGATCCGTACGGTGGTAATTTGGTAATGCCCGAAAATTCACTTAAAATATCAGCAAAAGGCTGCTCTGTTGAGAAAGTTTTTACGTCAATGGCGTTGCAATCTAGAGATGGTGATAATGTTGCCGATAGAGATGTCACATTATCGATAAGTTTATTTCGGCGCATGTCGATAAGTAGATCGTGGAATCTTATAAAATCTGCGCCAATAATAGGCTGCGTCACATCTGCAACGATAAATGACCAGATGAATTCGCGACGAAGGCCAAGATCTACTTTCAAGCGTTTTTCGCCTATGACTTTTATTTGTGCACCGTTGGCTGCGTAGTGCTTCGTAGCACTAGGGCGAATGTCGTATGACTGTGTGGTAAGAGGAAGGATTGACACATCGGCTCCAGTGTCGATAAGAAATTTCGTTTTTGATGATCGGTCGTTTATTTGAAGGCGAAAGGCTTCATGGTCTGTGGCAAGATTTTCGCTTGGTATTGCCACGCGCGGCGCTAGTCAGTGTTGTTGTTTTTGTGTTGTCCCTGTCTGGGTTGCCCGTTGTCTGCGACGACATGGACTGCGGCACTTGCGAGCGTCCGCACCATATTTCTGGTGATACCAGCAATCGTAGTTGGGCGATGCATCAGGTCTACCCCCAGTTGAATGAGTTTCATTCTGGGCGCGGTTGCGTGAAGCGGATGGCCTGCGAGATCGGGAGCGAGAACGTACAGCTAATATGTCGAAGCGCTTTCCTAGTTCTTCTATAGCAGCACGAAGGTTTTTGATTTACCTGATTACTCGGTTTACCTGATTCGGTGTAACAGCATCAACGATGGAATCGGCGATCTTAGTGAATTCTGCTGCGGTGCCAGTTGATGCGGCAATGACTGGTTGAGCGAACTCGGGCAAACGTTTTGTCCATAGACCTTTAAGGGCAGCTTCGCCAAGAGTCGTGCCAGCAACGCGCTTCATTTCAAAGTATAACTCCGATGGCGTTTTGTCACCAAGCGGGAGTTCGGAGAGGAGTCGGTTGAGGCGCCGTTGCTCACTGTCCGCGAAATGCTCGATTATTTTTGCCTTAACGTATTCGAACCGGTCTACTTGTGGCATCGAAGCGATTACTTCTGCCAATTGACTGATGACGGTGGGATTACGCGCTGCAAAAACGGTTGCTGCTTTCTGCTTGTCCGAAGTAATGCCGGAGGCAGTGAACCAAAAGTCCAAGGTTATGAACCACGCTTCGATATTTGTGCAGGACATTTCGGGGATTGGTAGGCGCGCGTATACAACCGCAGCTTGCCTGTCGTGTGGAGCAGGGTGCTCCTCTGAACCGCGAACGATGGTCGGTGGTAGCGTATTCGTTGGTGGTGAAGAGACTCCGCTGTCGTCGATCATGCTGGATGAGAAAAACGCGTGATTTTGTAACGGGATCTTAAAACGGTACACTCGTACATCTCTTGTCGGGGTCACCACTTTTTGGTGTTTTGTGTCTTTATTGTACAAGTGTCTAAGAACAAGTGATTAAAATAAGAGCGTGATGAGCGCGATGCCGAACGCTATATCTTCGGGCGGCTTGTCGAAAGTAGTGACACTCAAGTCAGTGACAGCGTTCGCTATGGCACCACTCGTCAACGAATTAAAACTAGAGCTTATCGTACAGCTTATCGTACAGGGTGTCCCACATATATACAGGGTTTTTCATTTCGAACCGAAAACTTTGACAGCCCTGCGTTAGATTTTTGTAGTGAAAATTCACTACAAAAATTGTGAAAATTTGAGCACCGCTTTTCGCGCACTAAGGAAGGATTTCGGACGTCACGGAAGGCCTGTTTTGTCAACAATTTCGGATTTATTGGCGAAATTCGAACGAACTGTTTCTGTACAAGATGTACAGAGGCCAATACGTAATCACCCTGCTCGTTCGGCCGAAAATATTGCTGCTGTAGCAAATGACGAAGGACAGACCGTTATCGTCAATTCTGAACGTTATGGCCGTATGATAACCGAGTATTTCTGGCCAGCGATCGAAGATATGGATATGGAGGAGATGTGGTTTCAACAGGACGGCGCTACATGCCACACAACACGACCGAACATGATAGAATTGCGAACCAGGTTCGATGAATGCATAATTTCGCGATTTGGTGATGCCAATTGGCCGTCAAGATCGTGCGATCTGAACCCTTTGGACTTTTTTCTTTGGGGCTACGCGAAAGACCAAGTCTATGCAGACAATCCGCAGACTCTGGAGCATTTGAGGGACAACATACGTGCAGTTCTTGGCGCCTTACAGCCTGCTATATGTAAAAAAGTCATCGAAAATTACCTAAAAAGAATCGAGGTGTGCCAGGCTGCTCGTAGCGGTCATTTGAATGATGTCATATTCCATTACTAATGGCACAAACCAAATATTATTTTGATAATAAAGTTTCATCAAAATTCAAATTTTAATTGATTTTTTTTCTTTATTTACTTTTTCGGCTCATGAATACATATCTATATATATAAAAATGAATCGTGGTCCGTTCGGCTGCTTAAAACTTGAAAACGACTGGACCAACTTGGATACTTCCTTCGGCGGGTTTGTTTGAAATTGTTACGTGAAGGTTTAGGAAAAAAGAAAAGTTGGGAAAACGGGGCCTGGCACCACAAGAATACATTTTTAGACAATAACTTTGGATCCATAAGTCACACATCAATTCAATTAGGTACAAACTTACTATTTAATCATGTCCTTCAATAGAGGGAATGGGGTGGGTATTGAACAAAGGGGTGTGGCACCGCCCATACAATTCATTTCTATTAAATGGAATAGCTTTGGAATTGTAAGTCGCACAGCATTGAAAGTTAGTGAAGCGTCGCCTCATAGATGTGTTATTCTACTGTTAAAATTGTATGGGCGTTGGACAAGGGGCGTGGCACATTTGTTTGATCTAAACTATCCGCATTTTGGAACTGTTAGTCGCACATCAATGAAACTTAGTACGAATTTACCATTTAGTCATATCTTTCCACAGAGGGAATGGGGCGGGTATTTAACAAGGGGGCGTGGCTTCGCCCATACAACTCTAATATTTTATATGGAATAGCTTCGGAATTGTAAGTCGCACAGCATTGAAATTTGGTATGACATCCTCCCACAGAAGTGTCATTCTACTGTTAAATTTTGATGGGCGTTGGACAAGGGGCGTGGCACATTTGTTTGACCCAAACTATCCGCATAATTTTGAAACTGTGCGTCGCACATCAATGAAACTTAGTACGAATTTACATATCTTTCCACAGAGGGAATGGGGCGGGTATTTCACAAGAGGGCGTGGCTCCGCCCATACAACTCAAATCTTTTATATGGAATAGCTTCGGAATCGTAAGCCGCACAGTATTGAAATTTGGTGTACTGTCGTTTCATAGATGTGTCATTCTACTGGTGAGATTTGATCGGCGTTGGTCAAGGGGCGTGGTACATTTTTTATGATCCAACAGTTATGCAGTACACACACACACATCAGTGAAACTTGGTACGAACTTTCCACTTAGTAGTACAATTCGACTAGAAGAAAGTTGTGAGCATTGCACAAGGGGGCGTGGTCCCACCTCCATTTTTATATACATAGATTGTTTGTCCTGACTGACTGAATGACTGATTGATTGATTGATTCATCATCGCTCAGCCCAAACCGCTGAAGCTACAAACATGAAATTTGAACTGTAGGTACATCTTGAAAAATGAACCTCCGCTTTGAAAATCGGTGTGTAAAGGGGTAAAACATGTGTTAAGGTGTTGTATGAAGAAAAGTGATTTAAGAGACATATTGACTTCCTGAACTTCCTGAAAATACTCTAAGTCAAAAATAATTCGACACGTATTTTATAATTTTTCGAAAATCAAAATTTATCTGGACCAACAATGGGTTAAGATTTGTTTAAGAGTAGACTCGAAAAAAACATGAGCCGATAGGCCTATTGACTTCAAAAATTGTAAAAATAGTTGAAATAAAAAAAAATTGGACACGCGTTTCTCATTATTTTCAAAATCGAAATCTAACTGGATCAATGACGGGTTAAAATTATGTATGGAGAAACACATTTTTTGAGCCTTTCGACTTCAAACTTGGTGAAAGTACTTCAAATGTAAAATAACTCGATACGTGTTTTTCATTTTTTCCGAATATTAAAATCGGACGGGGTCAGCGACCGGTTAAAAGTTTGTATGGCGTAACTGTAAAAAAACATGAATTAATGGGGCCACTGACTTCAAACTTTGTGAAAGTACTCTTAGTGAGAAATAATTTGACACATCTTTTTCACTTTTTTGAAAATCTAAAGCTAACGGGGTCAACAATGTGTTAACCTCCTGTCCTTTTGACTTCAAACTTAGACAAAAAGCAATTCTATCGGGAAATAATTAAAATGTACTTTTCATTTTTTGGAAAATCGAAATCTACCGTGATAAACTAAGGGTTAAGAATTTGTTTGAGCTAAATGTGAAAACTCATGATTTAAAGGGCTTTTGACTTCAAAATTTTTGGAAATACTTGACATCAAAGATAATAGACATATGTTTGTTTTTAATCAAAATCTAACGGGGTCAACATTGGGTTCAGAATTTGAATCGGTGCGAAGCCGCGGGGCCCAGCTAGTCTATATATATAAAAATGAATCGTGGTCCGTTCGGCTGCTTAAAACTTGAAAACGACTGGACCAACTTGGATACATCCTTCGGCGGATTTCTTTGAAATTGTTACGTGAAGGTTTAGGAAAAAAGAAAAGTCGGGAAAACGGGGCGTGGCACTACAAGAATACATTTTTAGACAATAACTTTGGAACCATAAGTCACACATCAATTCAATTAGGTACAAACTTACTATTTAATCATGTCCTTCGATAGAGGGAATGGGGTGGGTATTGAACAAGGGGGTGTGGCACCGCCCATACAACTCAAATCTTTTAAATGGAATAGCTTCGGAATTGTAAGCCGCAGAGAATTGAAAATTGGTGTACCGTCGTCTCATAGATGTGTCATTCTACTGTTAAAATTTGATGGGCGTTGGACAAGGGGCGTGGCACATTTGTTTGATCCAAACTATCCGCATAATTTTGGAACTGTTAGTCGCACATCAATGAAACTTAGTACGAAGATACCATTTAGTCATATCTTCCGACAGAGGAAATGGGGCGGGTATTTAACAAGAGGGCGTGGCTCCGCCCATACAACTCAAATCTTTTATATGGAATTCCTTTGGAATTGTAAGTCGCACAACACTGAAATTTAGTACCCCGTCGTCACACAGATAAATCATTCTACTGGTAGGATTTGATGGGCGTTGGGCAAGGGGCGTGGCACATTTTTTGTGATCCAAATATTCAGCTGAACTATAGGTCGCACAGCAATGAAATTAAGTACGAACCTACCATTGATTCATATCTTTCAACAGAGGGAATGATGAGGGTATTGAACAAGGGGGCGTGGCATTGCCCATACAAACCAAATTTTTAATAGAGAATATCTTTGAAATTGTTAGTCGTACAACACTGAAATTTAGTGCCCCGTCGTCCCATAGATGGGCCGTTCTACTGGTAAGTTTTTATAAGCGTTGGACAAGGGGCGTGGCACATTTGTTGTGACCCAAATATTTCGCTGAACTATAAGTCGCTCAGCAATGACACTTAGTACGAACCTACCATTTTCTCCTTCGACAAAGGGCATTGTGCGGATATTGAATAAGGGACCGTGGCCCTGCCAATATAACTTAAATATGGTTCAAGCGCTATCCATTTCTTTACTGAAACTTAGCAGCAACATTGCTTATTTGAGGGCCTCGATTGCGTTAACCAGTAGCTCCCTCCTCTTCCTTTAGTTGGTTTTCTTCGTCAATTTGCTATTTGCCACATCGCCATTGATTCGCCATCTCGCGTATTTCATTATAAAAAAACAACAAATGTCGTGCGGGACGAAGTTCGCCGGGTCAGCTAGTAATGTATAATTTTGCATTAATTTAATTGAAATCCAGACGCATGTGAAACAAGACAACCTCTTTGTACTATGTTTATCTTCATGCTTTACTACTACAGTCGGTATAAAAGCTTACCAACAACGTTCACAGGTGAGCAGATATGTAGCTGTACAGGGTATGTTTTCGCTGCAGGCAATACGAATTAATTGAGCAACACATACACATTGTAATTGAGTACTCTCTGCCGTAATAGAGAGCATGTACCCTGCGCAATGGCTGCCTGACACAACCTTCCTGACTACAAAAAATTGTGTATTCTCACTCTCTCTTCCCGTGCAAGCATATGCTCTGTGGTTTACCTGAAGCACACATATTTGATACAGCTGCTCAAGGTCAAAAATGTCTTGAAATATCTTGCGGAAATTACATAGAACCGGGCGTTACTTACATACCATATCATATTCAGAAACAATAAGTAATTTGCAAGCTTCATTTCCTTGATTTTTGAATGATGTTGTAAATTGTTGCTGACAATTTTGTCGTCAGTTTGATTCAACTTGCCTCTATTTTTACTGTACTTCCTAAAAAATTACACACATGTTGCCAACAATTTTCTTCCTATAACACTCACATTGAGGAAACGTGCGAGAGAACGCATGCTTGGCAGATCAAATTGTTGTTATTTAGATTGGTTTGGCCACAGCTGCAGCGGTATGTTCCCTGTAGGAATTCGGACTGGTCTGAATGTAGTTTTTCAACTGGATTCTTGTAGAACTGATTCGTTTCCTTGGAGCGAGCTCACCCTTTAATATGGCGATGCCCAAGGCGACAGTCAATTGTCCCCGTCTGCATCCATTTGTCCACTAGTTCAAAGTTAGTCCTAAGTAAAACAGTTTCTAAACCAGTTGCCAAGTGAGTAATTTGAGAACAAGTTTCTGGGTTAGTTTTCAAAAATCAATGAATTTTGGGAACCAGTTGTGTCAGGTCCGACAGGGTTGTTATGAACTCGGTTGGCAGTGTAGCTTACAAGTTTTTTATATGTTGAACGACATGTATAGTACAGTGCGTTTCAAAATAAAGTGTTGACCATATCTTTTTAACTGTAGAAGTTTGCCATGGTTTTAATATCAGATTACCTTCTATTTTAAAATACCGCTTTCGCATGAGTTTCTGTTTTGTTAGTTGAGTACAAGTTTTCGCTGAAATATCAAGAATTAAAAATGAGTAATAACACTGTGCGTGAAATTTGCCCTCAAAAATTTAGACATGGGGGGGACCTACTGGGTGAGTTTTCTATAGGTATACTGAGTTGAGATCCACCAGCCGTTTGGTAAGATTGGCTCTAGTTTATGAGAAATCCGACTTTGAAGTTTGTCGAGTTCGTCGCTTAAGTCTTCGAACGTGTAAATTCTAATAGGTCCTAAATCATTGCGAATATCGCTTTACTGTCTTCGGCAAGTTTGTAGATATTTTAACGACCAACAAATTTGCTTAAGACACCAATCCAAAAAAAGTACATTTAAACTGTGTAATTGCGATATGTGCATTTTTGAGCGCAGCGCAACGTGGCGTATGAGTGTCAATTATATGAGTGTTAATTATAATTAAATGACACTCATACGCCACGTAGCGCTGCGCAAAAAAATGCACATATCGCAATTACACAGTTTAAATGTACTTTTTTTGGATTGGTGTCTTAAGCAAATTTGTTGGTCGTTAAAATATCTACAAACTTGCCGAAGACAGTAATGCGATATTCGAAACGATTTAGGACTTACTTAAGCGACAAACTGGGCTAACATGAGCAAACTTCAAAGTCGGATTTCTCATAAACTAGAGCCAATCTTACCAAACGGCTGGTGGATCTCAACTCAGTATACCTATAGGAAACTCACCCAGTAGGTCCCCCCATGTCTAAATTTTGGACTTGCACAGTGTAATTAATTAATAATTGACTGGCACGACAGCCCGTATACGCGAGACTAAGGCCTAGCTTCCCGCAACCACCCGTGTTGTGCGTGTGAATTTGTACGCGGGTGGAAGGGACCTACAGTTTTATGCCGGTTCCGAACGGCAGGTTGCGAGCTTTTTCATAAGCAATTTTTACTCTCAGAGATTTGCCATTTCCAGCTGAGAGGACAGCCACCGAAAGAGAAAACGAGTTTTCCCGTTATGTTTTTTAGGTGTTATTACAGGCAGTATTTGAACCTGGATTAAAAATGAGTGCTATATTTAAAAAACTTTTCGAAAAAGTGTTTTTGGTAAACCAGCCAAAGGGTCCCAAAATGAAACCTCCACAAGTCGCAAAATACACGGAAACATCAGTTTCATTTGTGAGGAAGTGGGTCAGTCGATTTAAAGTGTTCGGAAATGTTGACGACGAGCCACGGAAAGGCAGGAGGAGAACCACTCAGAACAAAGCGGATAAAACGATAGTCCGGATGTTATATAACACTCTAACCCTTAGCCTGAAGCAAGCGAAGTAAAGATTGTCGCAGAAGAGAGTCGATGGTATCAACGGCCACTATCCGACGCAGGCTTCTGAAATCGGGCATTCTTCATAGAAGTACCACGTTGAAACCGCTATTGGGTGAAAAACATGTGGAAAATCGTCTGAAATGGGCTAGAGAAAATTTAGTGTGGAAACACTAAATTGGACATCTCAAAGTCCAGATGCAAACCCAATCGAAAATGTTTGGTCCTTAATGAAGCAAAAGCTTAGAGGAAAAAGAATAGCAACAAGAAAACAGCTCATTTTGGAATTGAAACGTATTTGGAGAAAGTTTTCTTTGGAGTACGCTCAAAAATTAAGCCAAAGTTGTAACAAAAGATACCAAGCTATTATTGGCAACAACGGAGTCTGGACAATGTATTGATAATAATGCGAAAAAGACCTTTGCACAGCATTTCAGAAAATATATATAATTCATTACTATACCTTCTTTTGTGAGTTTTATTAGCAACACTTCATTTTGAAACGCACTGTATGTATATGTTTCGATGGGAGTGTGGGAGTGTCTGTCTGTTCGTGTCCAGCCGCAGGGGCGGAACTAACCGCTTATTTGATGGAAAAAATAAACGTACGTATTTGTAAAATGTACGTATTTAATACGAAGGTGATTTTCGTTGAAGGCAGACATCTGCATGGCTCCATTCACTTTCTCTCCCACAGTGTTGACACTTCTGCTGAGTGCACACTTTCTGAGAGTCATTACAATATGAATACAGTAATTGCTGTAGGCAAAGCAAAAGCTGTGCACAAAAGGAAAGTGTCACAAAATAGAGAGAGTCATAACACACCATCCTCTTTAGTGAATATTCATTACTCACTTGTTCGTAAGGTTATCAACATTAGTTAGCATCATTTGTATATGGTTAGGTTAGGTTCCGTGTCATTTGTATATGGTTAGGTTAGGTTCCGTGTCATTTGTATATGGTTAGGTTAGGGGCACAATAAACCTACTAGGCTGCAGTGCGCAAGGGCATTGTCCCTACCCATTATCATTACATTACATTACATTAGGTTCCGTGATGATGAGGAGATAGTCCAGTTAGACTATTAAATTATTTTTTAAATTATTAAATTAAATTAATTTAAATTAAATTATTATTAGACTACTAAAAAGCTGAGCCGAGGAATTTAAATCTTCTTCTGGCTAAAGAAGGCCATTGGCACAGTAGGTGAAGAACGGTCTCGTCCTCCTCCTCAGAGCCGCACCCTGCAGACCCAGTCTTTCAGCGTGCTTACCCATGACCAAAGACAATTAAACAATAAGATGTCTTACGGCCATACAACCGAATGGCATAAGGCGAGCTCGAATCTGCAAAATTTTCATTATCGAGAGCAAGCAAGCGTCGTTACAGTGAGAGCGTAATAATATTAACGCTCATTGTTTTGCTCACACAAAGCACAACGGCTTTGATCGCTGCCAAGCAAAAGCTAAATTGTGTGCGCTCACTTTACATGCGTTGAAGTCAGTGGCGCAGGCAGGACTTCTTTTTGGAGGGATATTTCACTACTAATTTTTGTATTTGAGGGGGTTTGAATCCCCAAATGTTCCCGTCCCGTGTGCGCTACTGATTAAAACAATCAACTACCAAAAAAATCAACACAAGAGCACATAGAGATCATACGCATATTCACTGCTCTGCCGACTGCAAGCAGAGAGAGTTGCTTGCGTGGCTTCATCGTTGCGCAGAGAGAGTTGCTTGCGTGGCTTCATCGTTGTTTTCCGGATGTGGCGCTGCTGCAAAAACCACTCTCACGTGGCTTTATTGAAAAAGCCACGGCAAATTTTTAAAGCGCCACTGATTTGTATGAACGTAAGACATCTTATAGTTTAATTGTCTTTGCCATGACACAGTGTCCCATAAGCACAGAAACCGTTATGCTTATCGAGTGACGACTAAGGTTGAGCAGCTAATTTGTCCGTTTCAGGTTGAAAGTTGGCCAGGTTTGTCGGGAGATATTGCAGGTCTATTCCTCAGACCACAAATCGTTTGCTATTTTATAGTAAAATTGCTTGAGCATCAGTTTGACTGATGCAAGAGGAACTCCTACAGCGAGAAAGGACGAAGCATTGGCGAGCAACGTACCCGCCCTGGCTAACTCATCCGCCTCGCAGTTGCCTACAATGCCCCTGTGCCCTGGCACCCAGAGTAGTGAGACATTGGAGCGTGTGGCCAAGGCATTTAGAGACTCACGGCAGTCCAGGACCAGTCCAGATGAGGTGGTCGCCCTTGCGAGCGTCAGAGTAGATGTCCGCCCTATGCGCGTTGTCGCGGATAAGCCAGATGGGGGCCTGATATATGGCCATAACCTCCACCTGGAAGACACTGCAGTGATCAGGCAAGCGGAAGGAGAGCCCAAGCCCTAGTTGGGTGCAGAAAATCCCGCAGCCAACCTTGTTATCCAATTTAGAGCCGTCGGTGAAGAAGTTGATGGAGTCGTCGGTCGATAACTCGGTACCTGTCCATTCATCTCTGCGAAGGATGCGGATAGTGAAGCCGTGATCAAGCCTAGTAGGGGTGCTGATGTGATCGATGCCGGTGGGCACCGAGCAATCCTCAATAAGAATCCTGGAATGACCAAGATCCGAACTAGCCCAGCGGGAAATCGCGTGAAGTCTGACTGCAGAACACTTCGCGTGTAGTTTAACCCGCTGCGCAGTTGGGAGCCAGTGGAAGACGGTGAACAGTGCTTTGGTGGGTGTAGTGCGGAGAGCCCCAGTAACCAATAGGGCCACCATCCTCCTGACTTTGTCAAGAGGTTTCAGGTTGACCGCCTTGCCGATGGCCGGCCACCAAAAGACGGCGTCATAAAGGAGGTTTGGCTCAACCACTGCCGAGTAAAGCCACGACATAACAAGAGGCTGGAGTCCCCTAAGGCCCGTTTACAGCAGTATAGAGCACACGAGGCTTTCCGCGCCCTTTCAGCAATGTTGGCCTTCCAATTCAGTTTAGAGTAAAGAATTACACCAAGATACCAAACATTATTGTTGAGGCTAAGTCTAACACCGTTCAGAGTGGGAAGTAGGAACCGAGGTATTTTATACTTCCTGCTAAAGAGCATGACTTCGGTTTTGGAGGGATTCCCAAGTGCCAAGCCAAGTCTCTAGCCAAGTATCTCAGAAAGAGTAGATAGATTTTTGCCGGAGACTGCTATCGCAATGTCGTCCGCGTACGCGACAATGCTGCAACCAGTATTGTCCAGCCGGTTTAGTAGAGAGTTCACTGCCAGATTCCAAATCAGAGGAGAAAGCACGCCGTCTTGCGGCGTGCCCCTCCTGACCATGCGCTTGATGCGAGTGTTTCCAATAGAGGCGCTGACAACACGCATACTAAGCAGGCTCTCGACAAATCTGATCTGCTTTGAGTCCAGGTTCAGATTGAAGAGTGCCCTAACGACCGCCAGTGGACGTTGTTAAAGGCCCATTCAATGTCGAGGAACGCTGTCAAAGTTAACCTCTTATATGCGAGAGATCTATCGACCGTCTTGCGAAGCGAGTGTAAAGCAGTTTCAACAGACTTGCCCCTAGAGTAGGCATGTTGCGACTGAGAAAGGAGAGACGGATCGATGGAGTTCCTGATTTGATGGTCTAGAACCCTTTCAAAGGTTTTGAGATGGAATGACGACAGGCAGATGGGCCTGTAGTCCTTAGCATTAACATGGGACGACTTCCCTGCCTTAGGAATGAATACCACCTTGGATTCCCTCCAGCTGAGGGGGAATGTAGGAGAGATCCAGACAAGCGTTGTATATACGTAGTAGCCAGGGCATAACTAACTCGGCGCAGTGTTGGATGTCAGCTGGAATGATGCCATCCGTTCCTGGGAACTTGAATGGATCAAAGGACTTGATGGCCCACTGTAGATGGGAATGTGTCAGCCAAGTTGGAGGGGATGCCTTGAGGGCCCGGTCGACCTTAAGAGGACTGTGGTCGTGGTCGATAAAAGATGCACTTCCAGGAAAGTGAGTGTCCAGCAGAACTTCTAGCGTATCAGCCCCCAAAGTCGTCCAGCCACTCTGAGGACTCTGAATACAGTCCAGGTGGATGGGAGAGGAGCTGAATATCCTAGGAAGTCTGCTGGTCTCAGAGGAGTTTTCGATGTTCTCACAAAAACATCTCCAGTTCATCCTTTTGGCTTTCCTGATGGCATATTTGAGTTCCCTTTGCTTACTTTTATAGGGGGCCCAATCATTGAAGACTTTGGCCCTATTAAAAAGTTTGCGGCATTGCTTGCGAGGTTCGCAACCTCCTGGTTCCACCACCGGGGCTTTGGTTTACCTCTAGGTATCGGGGAGACGCAGGAAGCCTTGGCGGCAGAGTTTAATAAAGAAGTAACGGAGCCGACCGCACGTTCGATGTCCGTGCAGTTAACGAGATCGGAGGGAATGGCATGCGCGCCTGCTTCGCTGCAGGTCCGAAATTTAACCCCAGTCCCTTCCTGTTGATACAGTGATCAGGACCCACACTTCCGTAGGGATCGTGATCACCAATCATGAAGCAAATGTATCTATGATCAGAGAGGGAACACTTATGCGATACCCTCCAATTATTAAGATTAGTTATTGGCAAGAGTGATATCGAGGACTTCCCTACGATTAGAGGTATGGACAGTTGGTTCGTCACCCCTGTTGCCAATAACTAGATCGTATGCAAGGATAAAATCAAAAAGAGACTCACCGCGCTCGTTGTTGTCAGTGCTGCCCCACATCTCGTGATGGGCATTGGCGTCTGCACCGATGATGGCAGGAACATGGCTCCGGGAGGCGTCTGAGATCAGTAGCCTCACCTTGTCGTGCGGCGGTGTGGAGCCGTGGTCATGCACCATGTAGCACGAGGCGACCCAGGTCGCTACGGCATTGATAGTGACCGCCACCGTCACGTTGTCCGCGTCGCTGAACCTGGGGAGAAGAAGAGCATTAAGATTGTTCTTTATGAGGATGCAGGATCTGGGATTACCTTCACATGCGATATAGACAACCCGATAGCCATTGAGGCTGAGCCCGCAAACCTGACCATTGACGATCCAGGGTTCTTGGATCAGCGCGATTTCTTCGTCGGGTTGTGCCAGGCGAAGAAGAAGAGCTGCCGAGGTAGCGATAGAGTAATGCAGATTAATTTGTACATTCTGCACCATCGTCAGGATTGGGGATCACGGTGGTGTTTGAATCCTCCTCATCGGACAAGGGGGATTCAGTGACGCCATCAATGCACATAGCCTTGTGGTCGAAAAACTCACCGATATACGCCATCAATGCACATAGTCTTGTGGTCGAAAAACTCACCGATATACTTGGAAGTTGACATGACGCTTCCAGCTTCGTCGGATGAGTAATCAACCAGCTGGGCCGAGGACTTGGATGAGGTTGATGGTACGGGTACCGTCCTCTTGGGTATACGTGTGTTGTCCGGCTGGTCGCACTTGTATACATGGAGGACGATAGATCTGAACGCATAGTTGACCTCACCGTCCTTTTTAAGGATAGGGGCTAGCGACTCCTCGTTCAGGACGATGAGCGTCTGCCGTTGATGGCCTCTCGGCTCGCTGACTTTAACAACCTTCCAATCATGAGTCGGGAGATGCACATTGCTCAGCTGAAGGTGCTAAAATATCTCACTAGGAGAAGAGGGATCGGCTGGGATCCAGGCTTTTGCACGCGGGCGATTGGGGATCTGGTCCATCGTTACCAAGGCTAGCTTCGCGCCAGGCCAGACCTCACCGATTTTGTCGATCGCCAGCTTGTATAGATCCGCAGAGCGTTGATCTGCGCAGGCGGTGAGCTTTACATGCCCTTGGTACCAACCGGCATCGCGGCAAGTTGGTGAGCAACCAGGATTGGCAGCGACGATCTCCTTATAGACAGTAAAGAGTCTGGCCTCTACTAACCTCCAGTTAGCGCCGGAGATCGTACGGTCGCTGTTTGCGCGGTCAATGATGTCCCAGATAAAGCCACCCTTGACAACCTCGCTAAATGGACGTTGAGGTTTCGGCCTTGCCACTGCCAATCTTGGCCGTTTTGGGTCCTGAAGGACTGAGGGGGCTGCCTGTTCGCCCGATCTCTGCCGCTTGACGGCAGCCTCTGGAGGAGGAACAGGTCGATCGTTCTTGTGGTGCTGTGCCCAGAAGAGAGCAGCTTTGTCCTTGTCGGACAGGGTTTTGGGGTCTGAAGAGGCGTATTTGCTCAGAATTTTAAGGGCAGCTCTCCTTGTCCTTTACGCCCGCGTAGACACACTAATGTACTGCGGATGGACATTATAGGAGGAAGGGACGGAAGCAACGCTAGTGGCACCTGGTGTTGATCTAGGTTCTGGTGCTGCGGCTGCACCGGCCGGACGGTCTGCCAACACCCTGCGACCCTTTGGTGGTCCTGAGGTAGACGGGGCCTGCCTTGAGGCAATGGCGCTCGCCTGCACCACAGGTCTCGCTGCGGTAGCGTTACCCGATGAAGGTGGCGCTCGACTGGACGGCTTCTGCCGAACCAATCGCTTGGGCTCCCCTTTTGGGTTGGCCGAAGAGTTTTTAAAGAATTTGGACTTGTCTATGCTAAAATGGTCCCCACTTGAGGCCGCTATCCCGATCGGAGCGCGTAGTCACCTTGATGGTCCCATGGTTATCTATGCCGAAGCAGGGAGGCCATGCGAGGGTTAACACACACCCTTATGGAGTAGTGTGTTCAGAGCCGAACCAGTGCAAATTGGGAGTTTATCTCAACTAGGGATGGCAAGATTAATCGAATGAATAGCGTTAATCGATTATTTCTTTTCAAAAAGCGATTTAATCGAATCGAATTCCACGTTCCGATTAATCGAATCATTAATCGATTAGTTGCCGATTAATCGCGAAATTGCCTTCGAATCGTTTGAGCATTGCTGCCACACTCAAATCGCTTGAAAATCTTAAAATGCCTGCAAACTTGCCCAAAAAAAACCAAAATTAAACCACATCACTAGTTGCGAAAATTTGGCGCGTATACTAAGGGAAAGAAGCGTTTGTGCACTTTGGGTACGTTTTTATTAGTTTTTCGCTGAATTTCGGTTGCCTTTTATTCAATTAAGTATGCATTGTAGGTGAGGAAAATTTGTAACTTTCAAACTGCTTAATAATTAACCCTAGAAGGGCAACCTTCGTCGATTCGACGAACACCACATGCATTTCTTCATATTTCTCCTTATTCTCCGATCTGATTGCTTTCTCTTTTCGTGTGATATCAAGTGGCGATGTGCCTTATTGTGCGAATTATTTACAAAAAATTTATAATATAATGTATAATTATATAAAGAAGTTGTAGTTTATACAATTTCTAGTTCTTCCAAAAATCGGAGGTGTATACGACTTCGTCGATTCGACGAAGATAACCGACAACGTATGTAAAATATGATTACCCTTCTAGGGTTAAAATGCTATTCCTAGATAATTTTTCATAAGCCTTCGCCGTGCTTTCCGTGCGACATCCTGTCTATTAGCTTTCGAAATTAGTTTTTCTGCAAACTAATTTAAGCCAAAGCATAGTGATTCGACTCCATACAACCGCGGGACAAAATTAGAAGGAGTGGTCCGTTCTTCATAAAATTTGGTATACTAGTTAATCATGGTCTGCTGAATTCAAATCTCCATTTTTTTTCTTAAACTTTTGTAGTTTGGCAATGTCTGAGACTTAAATTTGCAATTTTTGTCATTTTTGGTGAGCTATAGCAACGAGTGTGCTGGCTAGATTTTTCAGGTTTTACATTTAATCGGTGACGTCAACATTGATAATTGCAAAGAGTAACAGAAATTGTACGAGGACCCTTTAGTTTTGCAATAAAAACGATAATAATAGACGTATGTTTTGCTTTTTTGCAGTTTTCTCAATTTTTCATGCTGATTGCATACTTTTAGGGATAAAAATAATAAATTTTGTCGAAAAATAGGTGTTTAGACCACTTTTCAAATTGAATTATTTTCTGAGATCGGAAAATATCGGAGGATGTAATTACATTATCCGACAAAGAAAGAATGCTTCTTAACCCATTTTCGGCCGGTACCAGAAATAGCCAATATTTTTTTAATTCCTTTTAAGGACTTACATTTAGGACCTTAATCAAGAATATTTTTGGATTTTTTTTGTGTTTTTTTTTTAATTATTTTTTTTATAAATTAATAAAAATTTAATTTCAAATAAAAACAAATATATATGTATATAATTTTGGTCAAATCATAATCAAGCATGAAAACAAACAATTGTTGGCATACATATGTACATTAAGATGGGTCGCACTCCATACAAAAAAAAAATCACGTTTCAGTCACCACCTAAAAATAAAATTCAGAGTGTTTAATGACTATTTGGAAAATATTGCGATTCTGAGGTAAGCCAATTGTGAGCGGTTTTGCTTCAAAAATACCTCTAATTATCATGTTTTTTGGGTGTAACTTTTTTGTTGTTGGACATTTTCGAATAATTTTTTTTGGTTAGATTTTTTTGTTAATTTATTGAGTTCTGGAAGTTTTAATATTTATTTTTGAAGCAAAACCGCTCACAATTGGCTTACCTCAGAATCGCAATATTTTCCAAATAGTCATTAAACACTCTGAATTTTATTTTTAGGTGGTGACAACACCAATTTTTTTTCGCGACCCACCTTAATGTACATACATGACGACTTCTGGTCAATGGTCGATTTTTCGACCACTGAAAAGTACGCGGTGCTGAGAGGTAAAAATATTTTCATAATCTTATGGATATCAATTGATTGTGGTAATTTGGTCTTTAGGCTTCGTAAATAATCAATAATAAATCAATAATTTGAAAAGGTTATATATGATATTTTTCAGAATATTCAAAATATGACTAAAAAAATGCTTTTTTTCGTGCCTTCGCCAACATCTCTAAATTTATCTTTAAAAAAAATTATTATTTCGAGGGGTTACCAAAAGACCAAAGCTATTTTATGCATCAAAAGTTCACAGATATAATGTCTAAGTGCAGAGCTACTCTCCTTCAAAGTGGCTGGTCGAAAAATCGACCAGCGGCCGAAAATGGGTTAAAATAAAAAAAATCCAGGAACACACTTTCACATACTTTTTAGATATGTTCCTCTAAGTTTTGCCAATTTTCAGATTTTTAATTTAGAAAAATATTTTTAATTAAAAGTGATGTAAAAGCCTTAGCTTTGCAAATTTTGAGAAAACATTAAAAGCGAAAATGGCCACATCATTTCTTATTCTATATTGAAAGCTTTAGCAAGTTCTGGGTAACCATGTATTAAAAATATTTTTTTTACTCAATAGACTAAAAAACAGAAAATATGTGTTAAAAATTTTTTGTGAAAAAAGTTCCGACTTTGAGCAGCTCTTGCAATTGCACTAATTATTTTTCGCACAGATTTTTTGGGGTTTTCTTAGTTGGAGTTTTACCTTTCAAATGACATCCAAATTGTTAAATTCTGAGACTATAAATTTTTTGAATTTTGTCTATGGAACGAATCACTGTGCAAAGTTGTGAATTATTTTATGTATCAAAAAAATTTAAAAAAAAGCAAACGAGCCCTTTATTTGATCATAAAAAGAAAAACAAAAAATAATCGAAAATGGCGATTAATCGATTAAATTCTTGTAATTAATTGCAATTATTTTATTGGCCATGCAATTAATCATTTGATACATTAATCGATTAGTAAATTTTTTTTGTCATCCCTAATCTCAACAAAACCTACGCTACCAACTTAACGGTGACCAGGAACGTACCCCAAGGCCTGCAAGGGTTTTAACGGGACGGAGATGAACTGTGACCTTAAACCGGAGCCGTTCGCACAAGGTTTCACCCCGGTGTTACTAGGTCCGGAAGCCACAGCCACCAGCTCGATGGCGAACAAAAAGAGTCGGGAGACAAGAGAGAGTCCTTAGACGAAGCCGGATCGCGCCAGTGTCCGAATGCCCACACCATGTGGTAGATGAGCATCGGGCGGGGGAGTGGTGTGGGCCATTTAGCGTTACCCAGGATGCACCACGAGGAGGCGACCCACTTTACATCCCATCATTTGTATATAGTAACGGTATATTTCGTTTTTGTTTTCATTGTTGGTATTCGTTGACAATTTATTCATTTGATAGAACTTGATAGAAAAACATTTTTTAGTTTCATTTTGAGCATACTACTCAATATGAATGATTCGAATCATTCATTTGATTTCGCTGTATTCATTCAATTTATGAATACAGTACAATCTCTCACTCGAGGGCAAATTATTACTCATTCATTCACAATCACAAAAACGAATGTGAATGAGTGAGTAGGTAATTTAAGAGTAAATGAGTCACAACACGTTTTGAGTGCAATCATGCAGACGGCTGGTTGAAAGGGACGGCGCATAGTGTCGCGATCCCATATAAGCCGTGGCCAAAAATACTTAGCGTTGTCCTATCTCGATGAAACTCGGTGAGATTATTTTCGCGGTCGAAATTAAGAAATTTACAAAAAATCATTATAATTGGACCACTGCCACGCCCACCTCCCATACGAAAGGAACTGTAATATTGAAATAACTTGCTTAATGATGTGATAGAATTATGAAATTTTCTATTTGAGCTTAAAATAATGACTTAAAAGCTCACACTAAAAATAGGCGGTCTGCCACGCCCGCTTTCAAAAATATTTGCATTTTACTACAACTACAACTGTATTTTTTCAAGGCTGTTTACGATACTCGTTCTACGATGTGATTTTAATTGGTAAGCTTTCTAAAACTTTAAAAGTGGGCGTGGCAGCTGGAGCATATTTACTAAGTGGCCAAAACTTTTCCTTTATGACTTCGTTAATTTTTTCAGCTTGTAATATCATATTTTTGGTATAAATGTTTAGATTTTTAAAGTGGGCGTGGCATTCTGCCTTTTTTTGATGATACTAACAAAGTGTTAACCTTGTCTTTTATATAGCTCACCATTGCAGCAATTGCTTTGCCGCTGCTTTCATTGTGCGTCGCAAGCTATACTTCAAAAAAATCACAATTTTTGAAACTACGAAAAGTAAATTTTTAGGTGGGGACGCCGGTCGACGCAGCTAAGTTTTTTGTATTTGAAAGACCGTACTTGTATATTTTTTTGCACTAATCACTGGGAGAAGTTTTGAGAAGCTTTTTTTTATTGTCGCCCAAAGTTAGCGATTTTTCTCACTTTTCGTTACACAGAGCGTGTTTTTTTAAAGCAACGTAATTTCGCATATGCTGATCAAAACAAAACCAAAAAGGGGTGCTTACTTGCCCGAACTCTATATTTTTCTTACGTATGTAATTTATATCCATACATAGTACCTGTAAGCTAAAAATTGTACTTACATTTAGCACAAAAATCGTGAGTTGCTCTGGCGAAAATGTGTTCCGACAAAAGACCCAACTTTGTGGATGGCTGCTGCCTACATTTATTACTATTTTTTTTTAATATTTTGGATTTATCTTATTGGAAGTATTATCTCAACATACCTTATTTTTTTTTTTTAAACAAACGCGCAGGGGATGACCCCTATTAATGCGAGGCATTGCGTTGGTTCAGAAAGGATATAAAGGTTGATCAAAAAAGAACGGGAATTTTGAATTTTGAATTGCCGCGCTTATACAATCGGTAAATTTTTATTTTCTCAACGTTGGCAATACTTTTATTGGTGTTCTGTCAAATTTTGACGCATATCGTAAGATTGGTATTCGATTGGCGTCTATACGAAGAAGTCGAAAATTGTTGTGTGGCGATTTTTATCATAAATGAAAAATTAGAACAACGCGCGTGAATAAAACTTTGTGTTAAAAATGAAATTTCGTGTGCCGATTCGTTGAAAATGTTACAAAAGGCGTATGGTGAATCGTGTATGTCGAAAACACGAGCATACGAATGGTATAAAAGGTTCAAAGGCGGCCGAAAGAGCCTAGAGCACAATGAGATCCCTGGACGGCCATAAACGTCTGTTACCGAAGAAAAAAATCGAATCGGCGATCGTGTTGGAAAATCGTTGTGTATTGATTAGAGAGATTGCTAATTGCTAAGAGATTGCATTTGGATCAGCCGAACACATTTTAACTGATATTTTGGGCATGAAACGCGTCGCTTCTCGGCTGGTTCCAAAAAAGCAAAAAAGCCATCTCATACGGCCTTGATTATTTCGGAATTTTTGGCCAAAAATTCGACCAATGTCATCATCAATTCGACCAAGCACACTACAGTGCAGACATGGCCCCGTGTGACTTTTTTCTATTTCCCAAACTCAAATTGCCATTGCGGGGAACGCGTTTTGAGACCATAGAGGCCATAAAAGAGAATTCGCTGCGTGAGCTGAAGGCAGGGATGCCAACTTTTTAGTGTTTAAAAACCGGGCAGATGTTTTAAAACCGTTTAAAAGGGGCCGCAGGGGTTTTGAAATTATATTCCATAATTAAATTAAAACACAAACGACCTATGTATGTTGTCTGTCTTATAGGCATTATCCATATTATTCACAAAACAACTAAAACAAACGAAATTCACAAAAGAAGAAGTAAGTAAGTAAAAAAACAAAAAGTTAACGTGAAAAGCAATGAAATTCAAAAAAATAAAAATTTACAACAAAAAAGGAAATCACAGCTGATTCAGAAGTGCTACCATACTGTAATACAGCACAGCTGATTGTAGATCGTTACCCTATTGTTTAATACATGTATATGATGTTCATAGCGAGCATCGCGTTTATAATAACACTGTGCGTGAAATTTGCCCTCAAAAATTTAGACATGGGGGGGACCTACTGGGTGAGTTTTCTATAGGTATACTGAGTTGAGATCCACCAGCCGTTTGGTAAGATTGGCTCTAGTTTATGAGACATCCGACTTTGAAGTTTGTCGAGTTCGTCGCTTAAGTCTTCGAACGTTTAAATTCGAATAGGTCTTAAATCATTCCGAATATCGCTTTACTGTCTTCGGCATGTTTGTAGATATTTTAACGACCAACAAATTTGCTTAAGACACCAATCCAAAAAAAGTACATTTAAACTGTGTAATTGCGATATGTGCATTTTTGAGCGCAGCGCAACGTGGCGTATGAGTGTCAATTATATGAGTGTTAATTATAATTAAATGACACTCATACGCCACGTAGCGCTGCGCAAAAAATGCACATATCGCAATTACACAGTTTAAATGTACTTTTTTTGGATTGGTGTCTTAAGCAAATTTGTTGGTCGTTGAAATATCTACAAACTTGCCGAAGACAGTAATGCGATATTCGAAACGATTTAGGACTTACTTAAGCGACAAACTGGACTAACATGAGCAAACTTCAAAGTCGGATTTCTCATAAACTAAAGCCAATCTTACCAAACGGCTGGTGGATCTCAACTCAGTATACCTATAGGAAACTCACCCAGTAGGTCCCCCCATGTCTAAATTTTGGACTTGCACAGTGTAATCATCGATTTTTGTGTGGAACGGTAACAGTAAATAGAACAATTTCTAATTACTACATATTACTAAACACTTTCTTGGCAAGTTTATGTACGACCGGACTTTTTGTGTTCGGTTGTACTTTGCAACCGGACACGAACAAAACTTCCGAAAACCGAACTGTCCGGGCGAAACCCGGGCAGTAGGTAACCCTGGCTGAAGGCCATACCTTTGGCGGCCTATAAAAAATGTATGAAAAATTTGATTAAACGTTGGCATACATGTATTAAAGCAGGAGGAGAGTATTTTGAAGGGGATAATAAAGAAATTTATTAAAAATTGAAACTTAGCGTTTTTTGTTTAAATTTTGTTGATCATAAGGTATGTAAAAAAACATGTTTGCAACATCGACTTTTTGTATTTTTGGCCACACTCGCGACACTGTGCGGCGAGTGATAGCTTGAAGCTGAATGTGGTAGCAGGGACTACATGTAATGGTAAATTATTAATACTACATACATCAGTTAATATGCAGCAGCGCGTCTGTATGTTACTTGTTTATACTTACTATTGCATAACAACCAATGTGACGTTGGTTTTTTGAGCCACATTCATACAAAACCTACTGAACCGATTTAGATAAAATGAGCACTAAACGATTTCTTATGTGTGGGAAGAGTGGCTACGCCCGCTTCTAACGCCCACTAAGGTAACAAAACTCAGCTATGATACACTTTTACAAAACAATATGTGTATCAAATCATTCATATCAAATGATTCAAAATTGGCCACAACAACTTTGCGCGTTCATTAAACTAACAAATCGAAGTTACAGTACATGTCTGTAAATCAATATTGATATCGAATGATTTTATATTTCATTGAGGTCAACATAGGCTATATAAAATTGAACAGCCCACCTGATACGTCTTCCTCCCACGCCGACAACAATCAGCTACGAGGACAGTTTGATAAGTCAGTGACTTTTTGAATAAAAGAAATTTTTTTTCTTTAAAAAAACTTGTTATTTCTCAACATAGTCTCCTTTCAACTCGACATTTAGTTCATCGTTTTTCCAATTATCCCTTCCAAATAATAGGTTTTCTCAAAGTCCTCAAAATAGGCATATGCTTCAGTGATGACCTCTTCATTCAAGCCAAATCTCTTACCGCCGGGCCATTTCTTCAGGTTTGGGAACAGAAAATAGTCGCAGGGCGCTAAATCTGGAGATTATTCTGGATGGGGTAGCAGTTCGTAGCCCGAATTGATGGATTTTTGCCATAGCGACTACACACGTGTGCGCTGGTGCGTTGTCCTGGGGGAAGAGAACTTTTTTCTTCGTGTTCTTACTTACGTGTTGATTTTGTTCTGATGTACGCTGCGAGTAATTTTATGTATGAATAAAAATGATCGGCGAAAAATATTTTATGATTTCAAATGCCTTTGGTGACATACAATGTCTCTTGTACCATCAATCCATAAAGTTGTAAATAAATGCATTGAAGTTTTTTAAGTTTCTTATTCGCTTTTCGGTTTAATTTTATACTTAATAGGGACATAAATACTGTTACACACGTTTTATGCTATAAAATTAAAAGTAGTGAATGTTTTTGGGCTAATTTTTGTTTACATATTTATTGATATATATTGTATACAAAAAGCAAACATTCATTCGAAATGTCCGCCTTTGGCCTTCACGCCCGACTTAAGTCGGACTGGCCAATCAGCAATAGCCGCACGTACCTCGTCCATCGGAAAATTGGCCACAGCACGAATCAAAGCTGTCTTAAGAGAATCAATGTTGGGGTATCTTTTGTGGCAAACCATGTCCTCTAAAACTGTCCACAATTTGTAATCGAGCGGGTTCAAATCAGGACTGCCAGAGGGCCATTCTTCAGAGGAAATAAATGCTGGTAAATTGTTTTGGAGCCAGGTTTGAGTCGTTTTAGCTTAATGGGCCGGCGCAGAATCTTGCTGGAAAGTCCACGGCTGGTTTTGGAACAAAGAATGGTTAAGTGGGTTTACAACAGCTTTCAAAACGGTTTCTTGGTAAACTGTGGCCGATGTTTTGACCCCTTGTTCGCAGAAATGCAAGTCAGTGACCTCATCGTAAGAGACACCCCACCAAACCATGACTGAAGCTGGGTGATGACCCTTTTCGACCCGTGGAATCAGTTCAGATGCTTCCTTAGATGACCGTGCATACACCCTATCATTTTGCTTGTTAAATTTTTCCTGCACGGTAAAAATTTTTTCATCGGTAAACAAGATTTTTCTGTGCAAGTTCTCAGCGTGCTTCACCAAAAGACGTTTGCATTTTTCCATTCTTTTTTTTTCAAAGCTGAAGTCAACAAATGTCTGGTACGGCGTTTGAAAGCCCCAAGTCTGTTTTAATAATTCGACTCATGGACTTTTGCGAGATATTCATCTCCCGGGCCATGATTTTCTATTTTCGGAGCGGATTTCGCTGAATTCTTGATTTGACAGCTTTAACGACTTGTGGTGTTCGAACTGTGCGCGGACGGCCCGACCGGTGGCGGTCTTTCACATCTCTAGTCTAGTCAAACTGTTTTATGCACCGAAGACGAACATACGACTAATCCCGAGAATATCACCTTTTTTCATTTCACACTTAAATAGCGGTATAACAGCGATACGGTTCTCGTTATCTGACCACTCCATGGTGAAAGCTAGAACAGTTTAGAATTCCCGGTGCAGACTAACGCTTTACAGGTTATGGGTGTGTTCAATGTTGCAACAATATTTATGTCCCTACTAAGTACAGTGTAGAGCAATTACTCTGCGCTCACTAACACCATCTTATTGCCAATTTTGCCGACCACTGGTTTACGTTTAGGGCGCTGTTATGCAGACGGTCAAATGACCGTCGGTCACGATACTTTTTACGCTCTCGTTTTGTTTTTTCTACTCTGCGCCGGTCACCAGTACACTAAACAAACGATGAGGGTTGCTACGAACCATTTTTTCCGTCATTAGATACATATTTTCGCGACAAGTGTGCCATTTTGCTCCGAAAACACATGTGTTGTGAACAATTTCACAACGCTACACTGTTTTGATCGCATGATTTGGCATCGAGAGCCTCATCATTTTTGACCGACGCGGTCAAATTTTACTCTCCCGCTCTCTCTCTCAATTTTCCATTTTACATTGAAGCAACAACTATCGTGACCGACGGTCATTTGACCGTCTGCATAACAGCGCCCTTACGGAAAACGCAATCAGCTGATGGTTTCGCTCAAGGAAATGTTGCCACTCTGTTCTGAATGAATTGGAAAACGAAAAAATAACCAGAAATTGTTAAATATACAAAATGGAATGAAATTCTTATTATTTTTGTAAATATTGTTACGAAAATGACTTCTCTAAGTTCGTATTGGATTGTGCTTGAAAATAAAACCACTTCAATTATGCAGCGCAAACGCAGTCAAAAAGCAACAATCACTTTATTTACAGATTTACGCTTGTTACTACTTTACACTACTACTATTGCATGTTTCCCCTTTGCTTGCTCAACACAGACTCGACTCTTTGCGCTGCACACTGCTGCTTTTTATACTTGTTTTCTTATCGCGTCGATGCACATTCTAGTTGTACTCTCTATCTCGATTGTTCTAGCACAGCTCATCACCTTCGCGAACCATCCTCGCCATATCGGAATTATAGCAAGTTTGCCGTACTCCAAAGTGCATGCCTAAAAGTATGCTTGGAAAAGCATTCATGCATAGCACAGCATAGAGTGCCTTATCGTTACAATATATTAATATTTTAAGTCGTTGGATGCTCATACAATCAAAAATATTAAGTGAAAATATGCCGGGAAAAGCCGTAGCTCAGCTGGCTAGTGCGTTGGGCCGCGAGCCAAATGCGACGCTCGAACCCAGGTTCAAGACTCCGTTGCTGCTAACACCGAAAAAAAAAGAAAAACAACAATTTTTCTTTCGGCGGCTGTCCTCTCAGCAGGAAATGGCAAACCTCTGAGAGTAAAATTGCCTATGAAAAAGCTCCCAGCTCGCCGTTCGGAATCGGCATAAAACTGTAGGTCCCTTCCAACCCTGTTTAAATTCGCACGCACAACACGGATGGTTGCGGGTAGGTAGGCATTAGTCTCGTAATCGGGCTGTCTTGCCAGTCAATTATTATTATTATGCCGGGAAAAGATTTAATTTGCGTGTCTCGTGCACACGGATTAAAGCTGAGTGGCAATATCTTTCTCTCTATTCACGAGGAAAATCAGGTGATTTCTAAGTTTATGTTTACGGAAACTAAGTTTGGGGTAATCGCTATAATTTAAAGTTTACGGCAGTGGTCGGCAAAATTG
This sequence comes from Melieria picta, assembly GCA_964056695.1. Taxonomy (NCBI): domain Eukaryota; kingdom Metazoa; phylum Arthropoda; class Insecta; order Diptera; family Ulidiidae; genus Melieria; species Melieria picta. The sequence continues at coordinate 1,375,274 of OZ057401.1, read as the reverse complement.
ACAATGAGATGGTGTTAGTGAGCGCAGCGTAATTTCTCTACACTGTATAAAATTATACCTGAACAACGACTGATTGAGAAAGCGTAAGAATGCGTGTGCTGAGCGTACTGCTTAATTGAGTAAGCTTTGCCGACAACTGGTTTACGGTTACGGTTAAGTTTAAGTTCTGCGTCTCGGGTAACTGGCCCATGATATTGTGATGATATTAAAAAAGTCAGCGACTTCTCAAATTGCCCCCGTACATTGGAATCAAGCATTTCAGCGTGTCATTGTGGCAAATATATGCTTCGTAGAATCAGCCATGCCCACCTCACGCGCCCACTATTCAAACTAAACGACGCTGCGTAACATGTCTGTAAATCAATATTAATACACGATTCTCTGTTTCATTGATGTAAACATAGGCTGTTTAAGATTGATAAAAAGTTCACATGACACGCTTTATGCCACGCCCACCATAGTGACAGAAATCAAATAATGTATACTTTTGTAAGGTGATGTGGATGTCAAACAATTCGACGTTTAATTAAGGTAAACATAAAGTATATGAGATTGCTCACGCCTACCTGTTATATAGTGTTCAAACTGACGACTTAAACCTGTTTAATGAGCTTAAACAAGTGAAAGGAACAAAACCAGCACAAAAACGTCTTTAGTCACATGCAATTGCTGTTGGAAATTAAACATGTTAAGGGCCGTTTTCTCAACTTACCTTTAACACTAGAATGCCCGAAAATCTGACCTACCTAAAATGCCCATAGGTAGTCATTTTGACTACCATATTGTTTACTGACTTTTTTTAATTGTATTAGTTTTCAAGTAGCAAATATGAATAAATGCACATTAGATTAAATTAAAATAAGTACTCCATTTTTATTTTTTATGGTTTAAAAAGAAAATTCACTAAAATATAATGGCGTACTTTACACATCAATGGGATAAAATGGAATGAAACTTGGAATTTGTGAATGAATTTTGTGAGTGAATTTTTGATTGAAAAACTTGAGAATTGTCACAGCCTACTATGATATTTTTTTTTAAATATTTGCAATTATTTGAAATTTTCATATCTCGCAATTGAAGATGCATATTTGTCTTTTTATCAGTAAGGTTTGCTAAAAATTGTATATAGGTAGTCAAAATGACTACCTTTGGGCATTTAAGGTAAATTTTGCAAAATTGGGGTAAACAATTTTTTTACAATATTTTTCATTTATTTATTCCATTTAGCTTTAAAAACTAATAAAAGTCACATAAGATATTTTTTTAGAAAGCGATGCAACAAAAGTTATTTACAATAAAAGACCTCAATGTAGTCAAAATGACTCCCTTGGGTGAACTATAAGTGGAGGTGGTGCCAAGTACATGCATATGTTTGTTTACAAACAAAAAACAGCTGGTTATGAAATTATAATTTGAAATGAAATTTAAATTTGAGATCTTTCGGTATGGAAAATAGGTGTGTTTTTTATATTCATGCACTGGAAGACGCTTTTGAAGGTACGGAGTCGCAAAATGCGGTAAATAGAACATATAACAGCCGATTGGACTATTTCACTGCTTTGCACTGCTGACATTTCCAATCGCTGCTGGGCCACCACCTGTGCGATACGTCTCGCTCTTCTCCGCTGCAAGTTCCAGCTTGGACTTGCGATTCAAGCTGTCGAACCTGTCCCTCAACGATTTCCAACGTCGCGACACGCCCCATTCGGCAGTAAAAGCATCAGCAAGATTTTGCGAGGCAAAATTTTTTTTCCTTCAAAAATAATTACTTATAATTTTTCAAAACCAGCTGATTGCGCCGCCAAGTGCTGCGTAGACCAGAGTTGCCAAAAAATCAGACTTGTTAAATTTCTATTTATCAGGCAGTTGAGAAAACGAAAATAGTTATGGGGCACTTTAAAGTGAGGAATAACTAACCCTTTCGCTATTTTGTTGCCATATGGCAACATGCTACTTTGTGCATCCGCTGTGGTTGCAAGAATACATTTTTTGTTGGTCTTTAGAATAGTTTGAAGTTTTAGGAAAAATACGAAATTAATAAACTGAATATTTAAGTTTAAAGAAGAGAAGTATACACGTTTTTTTAATGGTATATCTTGACATAGTAAAGGAAGAAGAAGCAGACAAATTTGATAACTTTTTAATTTGACGTTTTCTTTCAATTTAGATACTTTCTTTTTTAATTTTGGCTGAAGTAAATGAAGAAATATTCAAATTTTCGTTATGCGTAAAATGTTTTATGTTTAAGTAATTATTACAGCCACAACGATGTGGTTGCTCTCATAGAAAAACACTCTAAAATACAGGGTCCGAGTATAAAAATTGAAAAATTTCTTATGGAATGTTGCTAATATAACCACATAGAAGCCTAAGACGTAAAATTTAAAATTTTAACTTTTCCCAGTAAAAACCTGTAGCGAAAGGGCTAAAGGTCACGACAACTAAAGATCACTTCATCGGTTAGTTGAGAAAACGGCCCTAAACCATTTAACACTAGAATGCCCAAGGGAGTCATTTTGACTACATTGAGGTCTTTTATTGTAAATAACTTTTGTTGCATCGCTTTCTCAAAAAATATCTTACGTGACTTTTATTAGTTTTTAAAGCTAAATGGAATAAATAAATGAAAAATATTGTAAAAAAATTGTTTACCCCAATTTTGCAAGATTTACCTTAAATGCCCAAAAGTAGTCATTTTGACTACCTATGTATATACAATTTTCAGCAAATCTTACTGATAAAAAGACAAATATGCATCTTCAATTGCGAATTATGAAAATTTCAAATAATTGCAAATATTAAAAAAAAATATCATAGTAGGCTGTGACAATCCCCAAGTTTTTCAATCAAAAATTCACTCACAAAATTCATTCACAAATTCCAAGTTTCATTCCATTTTATCCCATTGATGTGTAAAGTACGCCATTATATTTTAGTGAATGTTCTTTGTAAACCATAAAAAATAAAAATGAAGTGCTTATTTTAATTTAATCTAATGTGCATTTATTCATATTTGCTACTTGAAAACCAATAAAATTAAAAAAAAGTCAGTAAACAATATGGTAGTCAAAATGACTGCCTATGGGCAAATTTCGTATTCTGCAAATAGAAGAGCAGCTATTATTAGCGTGTTCGGTCGCTCTGGCTAAAAAAATGAAGATGAGAAGGCTCTTGAAGCCTTTGCACGACGAAAGCGACCCTTTTGCTTTGCAGGAAAGCATTTTTGTTAAACATTTTCGTTTTTCAAAACCGCTGGGAATTACTTTTGCAGCTGGAGTCACACGACACTCAAAAGTCCACCTTTTATATCTCGTTCCCAGAAGTGTGTAGGAAGCGAAGGTACGCGTTGGCCCTCTCATAGCGTTGAGGTGGTCCGCCATCTGCTCCCATTAATTTTGGACAATGCGCGGTGCATTGGGGCTGTTTTTCCCAGCTTGCAGCTCGGGATGGTCCTTCAAAAACTGCATACAAAATTTCAGCGGCTCCTGCTTAATTCGCTCAAACCTTGCAACATAATAAATATTTAATAATCAAATCAGTGGAATTTGTAAAGAATACTTACTTTTTTTTTAATTTATTTTCAAATGTTCAAAATTTCGCAGCTTCTTCTTCTTCTTTTCCATTTATTTGCCATTCACAGTGAAACCAAAACAAACATGACTTTTCACCTCGCTGTGGTGAAATTCTATAGCCTTCTGCTTGTCAGATTTGCGTAATACTACGTTTACATTGAGCCAAAGAATATACAATATATAGAATACGCATCTTCAAAAATTTTGCAAGCGTGTTTGTTGACGCGGGGGAGAAGAGATGAGCGGAGGCATAGGTTGCGAGACATTTGCTCTCGCTCGTTCGTTCGACAACAGCAAAAAGCAATGTTGTTGTTCGCAACGGCTCCGCTCGTGTATATTGAAATGGTGGTTGTTGTGGCGTAGTGATCGCTCATTTTTTGCATGCGTCGAAGCGCAAGCGGAGAGCAAACAACGAGCCAAAGCATCGTCATCGTCGTTTCAACGAAGATGATTCGGGATTCGCTAATGTGTTTGTTGTTGTCGTTTATTGTGTGTATGCTTTTTTGTGTTGCCGATTCAAGGCGAATTAATACAGGTGACCTCGTTGAATCAGCTGATTTGATTTTTTTGTGGTGAAGAAGGTCTAAATTGTCAAAATGCCTGTGTAAAACTGTGACAATTTAAAAATGAAAAAAGCAAGCTTCGTTCTGATTGGCTGATTTTGACAATCTAAACCCAGAAAACAAAATACATTGAAATTTTGTTGCTGTCCTTACGCTATCGCCTGTATGAATTCGCCTTGTGCCGATTGGTTTTGCTACACAAATTGCTATCATGTCACCATCAATCGAATCTTTGTGGTGTATGGGTTTTTGCTGGCCAATGGTGCGCTTTGATTCATTTAAAAATTTGGTGGTTGATCCCAAATTAAAATGTTTACAAATATTTTTACGTGGCGAGTTCGAAGTAAAATTATTTGTTTATATTTGCACATGGTTGATTAAAATTTTGAGAATATGGGAAAACTACGAAAAAATTAACTGATGGGAATATTGACTTCAAAATTCGTGAAAACACTTGAAATCAGAAATAATTAGATACGTGTTTTAATTTTGTTTTTTTTTTTAAATCGAAATCTAAGGAACAAACCAAGGGTTAAAAGATTGTATGGAAAAACATAATTTAATAGGTATATTGACTTTCAATAGGGCGAAAGCACTACTAAAACACCAAATAAAGAAATAAATAATAAGACAAGTATTTTGTCATAAGAAAAATGTTATTACGGCATGCCTACGTTTAAAAATAGTATCAATATTCTACACCTGAATGGTCCCATGGCGAATGATGAGACCATAAATTTACAATATTAGATTTTCTAATTTTAGTTCTTTTAAACAAGCATTATATGTGAGCCGTAAAAAAAGTTCCAAAGAACGGGACGGAAAATTATTGCGGGCTAATAAAAACGTCTTCCTTTCTTTCCAATTATTATTTTATTTATTTCTTATTGCCTGTAGCGATCATATAGGTCGCCATGCCAGCCATATTTTATTTTCTTTTCTATGATTTTTCGCACACAGTTCAGGAGCAATATGAGACGCCGTGCAGGCTTATAGAAGAAGAACAAAAGCCAGCCAGAAAATATAAATCGTTTTACAATTTCAGCTTTTCGCCAGCGCAACAACAACAACAACAACAGCACATCGTCTTCCTCCTCTTCGCACAATTGTGCGAGAATGTACGAGTGAGCACAGACGCAGCATTCGTGTTGCTATGATTTTCGCTCAGAGCATTGTGCTCATTTCAAGTCTTCCCTCTTGTTGCCTACCCCCCGCATCGTTAAGACGGTTGGCGATATCAGCACCCGCATTCAAATTTTTGCTTGTACGTGATGCACACTCTTTATGTTCTATAGTTTTTGATTGAGCCGAAATGCGTAAATTCAAATGAGTCATTTCAAAGTGTTTAAATTGCCTCATTTGCATTTTGTTTGGCAGCTAATGTCAAATACTCAATGCTCATGTCCTCTTGCCGCATCTCATTTCCGGCTTCTGACTAAAGAATTTGTTGCTTTTTTGCTGACTCTATGTTCTACACACTGCAATATTTGAATACAAATATATTACATACCTTAGATGCTAAGAATATTCTACATATTTCAAGCAGACGAAAATTTTAATTCAAAATTTCCATTTTGATAATTTTCGTTTGTTGTGATTTTGAATTGTCAAAAAGAGGTAAAAGCTTTTGAAGCTTTTGAAAGCGCTTTCATTTTGTGATGCGTTCGATGAAATTGGTCATGTTTTATCGCATTTGCTTCGTCGTTTTGTTGAAATGAGTCATTTCGTAGATTTGAATTTGTATGGAGAAATGCGTGATTTGGCTTCGCATTTGATTTTGCCCAAATCACGCATTTGTACTCAATGAAAACGTAGTATAAGAATAGGCTAACAAAAATTTCTGATCGAAAATTTAACAAGCGCTGAATAGAAAATCAATTGTCAGACTTTCGCCAGAATCGGGCTGTTAGTGTCATGTGACCAACAAACAAACAAACAGACATTTATTTTTATATTTATAGATACTAGCTGACCCGGCGAACTTCGTATCGCACATTTGTTTTTTTTTTATAATAAAATACGTGAGATGGCGAATCTATGGCGATGCAAATCGACGAAGAAAACCAACTAAAGGAATCGAGGCCCACAAATAAGCAATGTTGCTGCTAAGTTTCAGTAAAGAAATGGACTGCGCTTGAACCAGATTTAAATTATATGGGCGGTTCCACGCCCCCTTATTCAATATCCGCACAATGCCCCCTGTCGAAAGAAAAAATGGTAGATTCGTACTTAGTTTCATTGCTGAGCGACATATAGTTCAGCGAAAGATTTGGGTCACAGCAAATGTGCCACGACCCTTGTCCAACGCCCATCAAATCTTACCAGTAGAATGACTCATCTATGGGACGACGGGGTGATGTAATGTAATGATAATGGGTAGGGACAATGCCCTTGCGCACTGCAACCTAGTAGGTTTATTGTGCTCCGGACGACGGGGCACTAAATTTCAGTGTTGTACAACTTACAATTTCGAAGATATTCTATATTAAATATTTGGCTTGTATGGGTGGTGCCACGCCCCTTGTTCAATACCCGCACCATTCCCACTGTCGAAAGATATAAATTAAAGGTAGGTTCGTACCTAGTTCCATTGTTTTGCGACTTATAGTTCAGCAAAATATTTGGGTCACAAAAAATGTGCCACGTCCCCTGGTCCAACGCCCATCAAATCTTACCGGTAGAGTGACTCATCTATGGGACGACGGGGTACTAAATTTCAGTGTTGTGCGCCTTACAATTTCGAAGATATTCCAATTTTAGAATTCACGGTCCAACATGGCAGGGATTTTCCGACTTTTCCAATAGAGTTTCCGGAATTTTCTTTTCGCACGAACCTGAACTGACTCAAAATGAATCCAACAAAGAAAACCCCATGGAAATCGGCCTTTCCGTTTGACCGTGATGCGCTTACACACATCCATCCACTTTCTTTTATATATATAGAAGAAGAAGATAATAATCTTACTCGTATATATAAGAAAATTCAAAAATTCTGTGTGTAGCCAGTGTTTGCGAAAACGGCTCATTCTTTCGGCAAAATTGTTTTTGTGTGTGATAGAAGCTGTCAATGCGGTGGTTTATAGCGATGTTACATGTTTGTACGGCAGGTGGGCGTGGCACCTCCCATACAACATACATTTTTAATATGGTATATCTTCGGAATTATAAGTCGGACAGCATTGAAATTTAGTACAATGTCATGGCGTAAGCGTGTCATTGGACCGGTAAAATTTAATGGGCTTTGGACAAGGGGCGTGGCACTTTTTAAATTCCGGTGTTACTTTTGAACTATACCATTCACATCAACACTTGGTACAAACTAACGATTTGGTCGTGTCCTTCGGCAGGGGCAATAGGGTGTATTTTGGATAAAGGGGCGGGGCACCGCCCATACAACCCAATTTTTTAATATGGAATATCTTCAGAATTATAAGTCGTACAGCATTGACATTTGGTACAGTGTCATGGCGTAAGCGTGTCATTCGACTGGTAAAATTTAATGGGCGTTGGACAAGGGGCGTGGCACTTTTTGAATTCCGGTGTAACTTTGCAACTATAGCGTTCACATCAATGACACTCTGTACAAACTGATTATTTATTTGTGACCTTCGACAGGGGGAATGGGTTGGGTTTTTGACAAGGGGGCGTGGCACCGCCCATACAACCCAACTTTTTTAATGTGAAATAGCTTCCGAATTATAAGTCGCACAGCCTTGAAATTTGGTACAGTGTCATGGCGTAAACATGTCGTTCCACCGGTAAAATTTAATGGGCGTTGGACAAGGGGCGTGGCACTTTTTAAATTCCGGTGTAACTTTGGAACTAGAGCGATCACATCAATGACACTCGGTACAAACTAACGATTTGGTCGTGTCCTTCGACAGGAGGAATGGGGTGGGTTTTTGACCTCCATTTTTTTATACATAGATTGTTTATCCTGACTGACTGACTGACTTGATTGGTTGATTGATCATCGCCCAGCCCAAACCGCTGAAGCTATAAACATGAATTTTGGACTGTAGGTACATCTTGAAGAATTAACCTTTGCCAAGACGGGATTTTTTAAAATTCGGGGTCTAAAAAGGTAAAACATGGGTTAAAGTGTTGCAGGGGCGTAGCCAGAACTTGGTCATGGGGGGGTTTTAAAAAAATTTTTTTGCCAGTTTAGTATTACATGTTTTTTAAAGTAAAGTGCACTTTCCAAGTAGGGCATTTTGTTGTTGCTTATGTGACTTAATGCATTAAAAACTAAATTTTGTCCCTGATTTTTAGTAAAAATTTCATGAAATTTGGTGGACTGAAAGCGAAGTTATTGCATCTGAAGTGGAAGTATGTTTGTGTCATCGTACAAAAATGTGCATCGAACAAAGATCCAATATTAACTATTGTTTTAAAAATGTTTAAACTTTAACCGAAGCATTTAAATTGATGGACCAAGTTTATGGTGATTTTTGTTTATACCGTGGTGGAGTCCATAAGTGGTAAAAGCGATTTAAAAACGATTGTCAGAACATAAATTATGACCAAAGTGTTAGCCAACTGAATCCGCGATCACCGTAGATCAAAACTGGGCGGTAATTCATAAGAGAAAGCCAAAATCTTTATTTAAATACTTGAAATTGGATTTAACCTTCGCTTTACTTATACCCACCCGGGTGATCTTTTCAATATTCATGTTCAATATCTGCACAAATTTTAAGGTAATTTTCAATAACATGAAAAAATATTTTTTTGAAATTTTGTTCATGTTTAAACTTGAATTTTGTCATTTTTTATACAAATGTATCTGGGTGATCCCAGGCGCTTTAGCTACCATTTTGATTAAAAATCACGATAAATTTTTTTGCGTACCTCATTATGTGTTCAATAAACTCTCTGGAAAGAAATCTTCTAATATTTTCCATAGTCTCGAAATAATCATTAAAGTTTGGCCTTTTTTGAAATACGAACTATCGCCAGAGGAAGATACTAAATACTGAAGTATGAAAAAAATGTATAAATTATTATATATTTACTGTGAGATTTATTCAAAATAGCGGCGGAAGTGCCTGGGATCATCTTTAGTAAGGCGAAGGTTAAGCATCTCAATAGCATAAATGTATCGCATTTTAACTGAACATTTGGCTATCGAAGGATGCCATCCCATCTATTGACACTTGTTTTGACTGTTTTTTTGTTTTCACATGATGTGGCACCGTGCGAATTTCACCTTTTCAAAGAATGCATTTGCCGATGAAAAAAAGCGTTTTGAGAACATAGAAACCATCTAAAAGGCTTGTACCGACATCCTGAAGGACATTCCGGTCGACGAACTAAACTACTCCTTAGACATGTTTTTAGAACATGCAAATCGCTGCATTAAGTCTAAACGTGACTATTAAAAAAACAAATTAGTTTCGGTAAAAAAAGGGTTTTGTTAATATTCTTTTAAATATTTAAAGATGAAAAGACCTTTCTGCTAATGTGGGAACGTACATACGATGCATAGTGATTGAAAATGTTGACAAATTATAGGCTATGGGGGGGTTCTGACACCCTAAACCCCCCTTGGCTACGCCCCTGAAGTGTTATATGAAGAAACGTGATTTAATAAACATATTGAATTTCGACAGCATTGAAATTTAGTACAGTGTCATGGCGTAAACGTGTCGTTCCACCGGTACAATTTAATGGGCGTTGGACAAGGGGCGGGGCACCTTTTAAATTCCGGTGGAACTATAGCGTTCACATCAATAACACTCGGTACAAACTTACGATTTAGTCGTGTCCTTCGGTAGGGGGAATAAGGTGGATTCTGGACAAGACACGTGGCACCGCCCATACAACTCAGTTCTTTAATATTTAATCTCCGCGGAATCGTTAGCCGCACAGCATTGAAAGTTGGTGTACCGTCGTCTCATAGATGTGTCATTCTACTGATGAGATTTGATGGGCGTTTGACAAGGGGTGTGGCACATTTATTATGACCTAATATTTCAGCAGAACTGTAAGTCGCACATCAATGAAACTTGGTACGAACTTTCCACTTAGTAGCACAAGGTGGACAAGGGGTCGTGGTACCGCCTCCTTTTTTTATACATAGATTGTTTATTCTGACTGGCTGACTGATTGATTGATTGATTGATTTATCATCGCCCAGCCCAAGCCGCTGAAGCTACAAACATGAATTTTGGACTGTAGGCACATCTTGAAGAATGAACCTTCGCCAAGACGGGATTTTTTGAAATTCGGGGTCTAAAAAGGCAAAACATGGGTTAAAGTGTTGTATAGGGTGTTTTTTTTAGAGGTATAGAACTTCGAATTGAAATAAAACACAAGAAAATCGTTTTAATGTCCATCAATTTGGCTTTATTGGAAGGATAATTTTATGCCATTAATGTTTAAATATGATTTCGGGCATGTGGCCGCCGCGGCTGGCTCGAATAAAGCCAATTCTACAGGTCCAATTTTCAACCACTTTTTCGAGCATTTGGGGCCGTATGTCGGCAATAACGCCACGAATGTTGGCTTCCAAGTCCCCTAACGTTTCTGGTTTGTTGGCGTAGACGAGCGACTTCACATATCCCCAAAGAAAATAATCCAATGGTGTCAAATCACACGATCTTGGTGGCCAATTGACAGGTCCATTCCGCGAAATTATGCGCTCATCGGATGTTTCCTTCAATAAATCGATTGTGACGTGCGCTGTGTGGCATGTAGCATCGTCTTGTTGGAACCACAACTCATCCATGCCATCCAATTCGGGAACAAAATAGTCGGTTATCATGGCTCTATACCGGTCTCCATTAACGGTAACTGACTCTCCAGCATTATTTCGGAAGAAGTATGGCCCAATGACTCCACCAGCCCATAGAGCACACCAAACAGTCAGTTTTTGTGGATGTAATGGCGTCTCAAGGGTCTCATGTGGATTCTCTTCACTCCAAATGCGGCAATTTTGCTTGTTGACGTAGCCATTCAACCAAAAATGAGCCTCATCACTGAACAAAATTTTGCGATGAAAATCAGCATCGAGATCAATCTCATTTTCGGCCCATACACCAAAATCACGACGCATTGCATGGTCTCGCGGCTTTAATTCTTGCACAAGCTGGATCTTGTAAGGTCGCAAGCCAAGATCTTTGCGCAAAATCTTCCATAAAGTTGATGGACAAAGCTCCAATTGCTGTGCACGGTGGCGAATCGATTCATTCGGGTCCTCTTCAACATTTTGCTCTACAGCGGCAATTGTTTCTTCGGTGCGCACTGTTCGACGTCTCTGCGGATGCGTATTATCACATAGAGTAAACGTAGTGCGAAAACGACCCATGGTTAACCGAATTAATTGCTCTGATGGACGATTATGTCGACCATAAAATGGACGGAGCTTGCGGTAAACTTCGCGAACTGAACCATTATTTTCGAAATAAATTTGCACGATTTGCAAGCGTTGTTCTTTTGTCAACCTGTTCATGATGAAATGGCAAACCAAACTGAACATAAATGACATTAGAGTTGCCAGATTTGACCACAAAATGCCAGTTTTATCTCTATTCGAAAAACAAACCTCTAAAAAAAACACCCTATATGAAGAAACGTGATTTAATAAACATATTGAATTTGAACTTCCTGAAAATATTCTAGATCAAAACTTATTCGACACGTATTTTATAATTTTTCGAAAATCAAAATTTAGCTGGCCTAACAATGGGTTAAGGTTTATTTACGGAAAGACTCCGAAACAAACAACACGAACCGATGGGCCTATTGAGTTCAACAATTGTAAAAATAATTGAAATAAATAAAATTAAACACGTGTTTCGCATTATTTTCAAAATCGAAATCTAACTGCATCAACGACGGGTTAAAAGTATGTATGGAGAAACAAATTTTTTGAGTCTTTTGACTTCAAACTTGGTGAAAGTACTTCAAATGTAAAATAACTCGATACGTGTTTTTCATTTTTCCGAATATTAAAATCGGACGGGGTCAGCGACGGGTTAAAAGTTTGTATGGAGAAACTGTGAAAAATATGAATTAATGGGCCCATTGACATCAAACTTGGTGAAAGTACTTTTAGTGAGAAATAATTTGACACGTGCTTTTCACTTTTTTGAAAATCAAAATCTAACGGGGTCAACAATGGGTTAACACTTTGTATGGAGAAACAAGATTTATTGGACGTTCTGACTTCAAACTTCTCAAAAGCACTTCAATCGGGAAATAATAAAAACGTGCTTTTAATTTTTTTGAAAATCGAAATCTACCATGGTAAACCAAGGGTTAAGAATTTGTTTGGAGTAAATGTGAAACACATGATTTAATGGGCTTTCTGACTTCAAAATTTTTAAAACACTCGAAATCAAAGATAATACAATAAGACACATGTTTTTTTTTGTAAATCAAAATCTGATGGGCTCAACAATGTGTTAAGAATTCGTATCGGGGGAAACAGGAGAGCTAGCGTGCAAAGCCGCAGGGCCCAGCTAGTCTTATATGTATATAAAATTCTCGTGTCACAGTGTTTGTTACCATACTCCTCCGAAACGGCTTGACCGATTTTTATGAAATTTTATATGCATATTCAGTAGGTGGATCGGCTACTATCTATTTTTCAGGGGGCGTGGCAACACCCATACGAGCCAGATCTTAATAATGGAATATCTTCCAAATTGTAAGTTGTACAATACTGAAATTTTGTATCCCGTCGTCCCATAGATGAGTCATTCTACTGTTAAGATTTGATGGGCGTTGGACAAGGGGCGTGGCACATTTTTTTTACCCAAATATTTTGCTGAACTATAAGTCGCTCAGCAATGAAACTTAGTACGAACCTACCATTTATTCATATATTTCGACAGAGGGAATGGGGCAAGTATTGGACGAGGGGGCGTGGCATCACCCATACGAGCCAGATGTTAATAATGGAATATCTTCGAAATTGTAAGTCGTACAACACTGAAATATAGTACCCCGTCGTCCCATAGATGAGTCATTCTAATGATAAGATTTGATGGGCGTTGGACAAGGGGCGTGGACAGATACGAGTAGATAGATAGATAGATAGATAGATAGATAGATAGATAGATAGATAGATAGATAGATAGATAGATAGATAGATAGATAGATAGATAGATAGATAGATAGATAGATAGATAGATAGATAGATAGATAGATAGATAGATAGATAGATAGATAGATAGATAGATAGATAGATAGATAGATAGATAGATAGATAGATAGATAGATAGATAGATAGATAGATAGATAGATAGATAGATAGATAGATAGATAGATAGATAGATAGATAGATAGATAGATAGATAGATAGATAGATAGATAGATAGATAGATAGATAGATAGATAGATAGATAGATAGATAGATAGATAGATAGATAGATAGATAGATAGATAGATAGATAGATAGATAGATAGATAGATAGATAGATAGATAGATAGATAGATAGATAGATAGATAAATAGATAGATAGATAGATAGATAGATAGATAGATAGATAGATAGATAGATAGATAGATAGATAGATAGATAGATAGATAGATAGATAGATAGATAGATAGATAGGTAGATAGATAGATAGATTGATAGATTCTTTTTGGAAAATTAAAAAAATAATTTTTGGTGTTTTGTTATTTTTATATTCCTTCAGCGTTCACAGCGCTCTATGCCTCTTTCACTCATATACCACATCCTTACACACTTACAATAAGTTAGTTTTTTTTTTCTACACCAGAAATTCCCTAGAAATCATTTATATGGCAAAACAACGTTTGCTGGGTCAGCTATTAATTATATAATATATTTATATCAAGCCATAGTCGCCAAATTATCGTAAGCGCCAAATTCGTAATTTTACAGACGGTTTTTTGTGTTCCATTTTGGCATGCCTTATTGGTTTTAAGTTATTTTTGGAATACCGATAAAAAATGGATTCGTATAACAGAAGGGTATTTAATGGCGCTTACGATAATTTCGCTACCACGAATATGAGGTGTGACAATTAAGTAATGAGACTGATTTTATTGCCGCGCTTGTGGTAAACGTGCGACTTTGAAATTCCCTTCCCCGGCATCCTTCCCCTCTCCACTGATATATTTACCATCGCTCTAGCTTGTTTAGTTCGCCTGCTGTGTCGTGTTGAGTAGACGTGTGTTGGTGGTGCTCGTCACGAAAATGGAGAAACGAAATCAAGACCAACGCGTTGTGTGCCAAATATCTTTGATGTGTGATTTGCAGTTCCAAAGTTATTCAAAACAATAGGGTCGCTTAAAAAGTGCCACGCCCCTTGTCCAACGCTCATAAAGTTTTACCAGTGAAACGGCACATCTAAACGGTGGCCCCGCACCAAATTTTAATGCTGTCTGATTTCTCATTCCCAAGATGTTCCATATTGAAAATTTAAGTTGTATGGGCGGTGCCACGCCCCTTGTCAAAAACCCACTCCATTCCCCCTATCGAAAAACACAACTAAATCGTACGTTTGTACCGAGTGTCATTGATGTGAACGCTATAGTTCCAAAGTTACAACGTAATTTAAAAAGTGCCACGCTTCTTGTCCAACACCCATTAAATTTTACCAGTGAAACGGCACATCTAAACGGTGGCCCCGCACCAAATTTTAATGCTGTCCGACTTCTGATTACGAAGATATTCCATATTGAAAATTTAAGTTGTATGGGAGGCGCCACGCCTACCATTTTTTTTTTGTTTTCTGACGGAGGTGGAAAATCTTCGTAAGATACCAGTGCTCCAGCACCAGCATTACGGATTTTTACCGCATAAAAACCACCCCCGCGTTCGACCCCTGTGGCACCCGCCTCCAGGCATTACAACACAGGGGGACTCCTGCCTAGACTGGCTCCGTTCTAACCCGCGTCCGCGCGCGCGCCTCTGTCTCTCAACTTGTCGTTGCGTTACCATGATGCTCGCGCATACTCATCCACAGCATTCCAATTTGAGGCCGATTTTAGCATTTCGCCAATGAGTGTCTGCACTGTGGGCACACATCCCAGCTGTGAGGTCAGGCGGCGTCGTTGTCCGTTGTATCTAGCACACTCAAACACGACGTGCTCCACGTCCTCGACTTTACCGCTGCATACGCCGCAGTATGGATCGTTTTCAAACCCACATCGATGGAGGTAGGCCTTGAAACATCCGTGCCCTGTGAGGATTTGCGTAAGGTGGTGATTTACCAGCCCATGCGTCCTGCTTGTCCACTGCTGCAGGTCCGCTATAAGGACGCGAGTCGATCGCCCCTTACTGGAACAGTTTCAGCGTCCTTGCCACTTCTCCAGTGTTTGCTTGGCGTAGTCCGTGCATTTTGGTCCACGCCTACCTATCGGGTCGTATTCGCAGTATGTGGTTTACCGAGACTTAGTCAAGACGAACATTCCGTGAAAAATTCAGCTAATCGGCTGTTTAGTTTTTGAGTTTTAGTGTCGTGGGACCAACAAACAAACATACATTAATTTTTATGGGCAATATATAGATATTTGCTGCAATGACTCACAAAATTTTTTTATATCCATATTGTTTTGCACAAATATACCACAGGTAATTTCTGTCATCATAATGGGCATTGCAGGAAGACGTAAAAGGTGGGCGGGGTCAACCTTATATAGCCTATGTTTACCGCTATTAAACACAGAATCATTTTACATCAACATTAATTTTCAGACTTGTACTGTAGCTTTGTTTTGTTAGTTTAGTGGGCGCGGAAAGTGGGTGTGGCCGATTATATTATAGCCTATGTTTGCCGCAATGACACGCTAAATCGTTTGACACCCATATTGCTGTGACAAATATATCATGGCTGATTTGTTATTATAGCGGGCGTGGCGAGACGGCGTATTGGGTAGGCGTGCTCAATCTTATATATATTAACATCAATGAAACACGGAATCATTTGGTATTAATACTGATTTACCGACATGTACCGTAGCTTCGATTTGTTACTTTAGTGGGCGTGAAAAGTGAGCGTGGCCGATTACATTATAGCCTATGTTTGTCGCAATGACACGCTGAATCGTTTGATACCCATATTGCCTTACAAAAGCATACCATAGATGAGTTTTGTTACCACAGTAGGCGTAAGAAGGGGGCGTGGTCATTCTCATATAGCCTATGTACCATTCCCCCAGATAAAAATTCTCATTCTTCTTATTTCTTATAAATTCTTATTTCATCTAAATCGGTTTCGTGGTTTTTGCCTGATTGTGGCTCAAAAAAGCAACGTCACACTTGTTTTTATATAATAGTATAGATGTGTCTTCTTTCGATATATATATACCTCGTTACTTGATCAACGAAATTGAAATTCCAAAATGTCTGACTTTGAAGTCCGATTACCACGGCATTTTATAGGGTTTTTCATCATGAGCCGAAAAATTAAATTTAAAAAAATCAATTAAAATTTGAATTTTGATGAAACTTTATTATCAAAATAATATTTGGTTTGTGCCATTAGTAATGGAATATGACATTATTCAAATGACTGCCAGCAGCCTGGCACACCTCGATTTTTTTTAGGTAATTTTCGATGAATTTTTTACATATAGCAGGCTGTAAGGCGCCAAGAACTGCACGTACATACTTGTATGTTGTCCCTCAAATGCTCCAGAGTCTGCGGATTGTATGCATAGACTTGATCTTGACGGCCAATTGGCATCACCAAAACGCGAAATTATGCGTCCGTCGAACCTGGTTCGCAATTCTGTCATGTTCGGTCGTGTTGTGTTGAATGTAGCGCCGTCCTTTTGAAACCACATCTCCTCCAAATGCAAAATACGCCAAATTGAGGTGATGGAGATGTCCAATTGTTGTGAACGCCGGGGAAGCGATAAATTCGGGTCGTCTTCAACAGTGGCAGCTACAGCAGCAATATTTTCGGCCGAACGAGCAGGGCGATTACGTATTGGCCTCTGTACATCTTGTACAGAACCAGTTCGTTCGAATTTCGCCAATAAATCCGAAATTGTTGACAAAACAGGCCTTCCGTGACGTCCGAAATCCTTCCTTAGTGCGTGAAAAGTGGTGCTCAAATTTTCACCATTTTTGTAGTGAATTTTCACTATGTTTACACGTTGAGCGATGCTAAAGCTGAGCGATTCATAAATGGCAAACACTAAACTACAATATTAACACAATGCAACGACAGATGACAGCTGCGGTTGTCGAACGCAGGGCTGTCAAAGTTTTCGGTTCGAAATGAAAAACCCTGTAGAACGCATAAAAATGAGTAGTATCAGAAAAGAAGCCATGAGATGTTGCAATTGTAAATCATGTTAATAGGTTTATTGGTTTAGAAGTTACGGTCTGAAATGTCGAAAAGTCAAGGAAAATTCTAAAAAGTGACACGCCCACGTTTTGCCAAAACCCAAACTAAGTTTCAAAAATGGTTTGCGGATTCGAATTTAGCGACCCCTTATTAGCCTAGAACTGATGAAATTTGTTGCCCTGTGTTATTTACCACTATGGACAATTGTTGCTTATAAGCACTTCTCACAGGACTTTGTAGGAAGGACATAAGTTTTTCAAATTTTTAAAATAACTTATTTAGGTCTAAAAACATTTAATATCGAAATTTTGTACTTTTTGCATAATCAGGTTAAAAGCTGTCCCGAAAGGTTAAAAACATAACACCTTTGCAGCCAAAATTAACAAAACTTTTAAAATCACGTACAAAATAGAGAGAAATAAAAAATGACAGTTATTTCCATATCACTTACGGAGCTGTTTGTCTTGGCAAGGTTGAAGTTGGAAGCTGCTTGTTTGCATAGTGGCGCTTACGATAATTTTGCAACCATGCAAACAAGTAAACAATTCAAACGATAAAATTGACGACTCGTTTTCTCGGGTGTTATTCCTTACTGAGATTTGTAATTTTGCAGACAGATTCGTCTGATGTTGAAGTTTTATTTTCAATAAAAAAAAAATTTTTCGAAAAAATTGCGCTTACGATAATTTGGCGACCATGGCTCGATATATATCTGTGGCATTTTGACAAAACAACTTAAGTCTAATTTTCAAATTGTTGAGGAGAGCGAAAATACTAATAAGGTGCAGAGCAAATCTCATACAAAACTCGAGAAAAGTTGAAATGCTATACATCATATCTCTGTAACTAAATGTCGTAAAAACAAGCCGATTCCACCAAAAGAAGCGTTTTGAAATTGTGTCTTTATGACTAAAAAAACCGGAAAATTTCACTATTTCGACATAAGTTGTTTTGTCAAAATGCCACAGATATATATATAGAAGAAGAAGAAGAATAGATGTGACGGGCTTTCTACAAGTGGACGTGGCACGTTTCGCATCTTCATTGATATCCTTAGATATCAAAGGCCGCACAGCTTGATCGTTAATTAGTCGAGTCTTTCTACTGGTAGAATATGACTGGTGTTGGAAAAGTCATCGGCATAAAAATATTGTACAGAATAATTGTGACTCACATGTTTGGTATATTTATTCTTATTGAAAATTTTAAAGAAATTAAATACGAGGCGCGGTGAAGAGCTAGTAGTGTAGTAACGACAGCACACGCTGCCTTCAATTGCAACAAACATAAGCCATCAGGTCTTCTACTAAGCATCTTTAAAACAGTCAGCATATACGAGAGTGGCTTAAAAAGTTTCTGAAATAGAAGAGATACAAGACATTTTTTCTTAAAATTTGTTTTTATTTTTCTACATGTCTCCTTACAAGTCTACACAGTTCTCCCAGCTCTGAATTATTGCG
Source organism: Melieria picta (assembly GCA_964056695.1). Taxonomy (NCBI): domain Eukaryota; kingdom Metazoa; phylum Arthropoda; class Insecta; order Diptera; family Ulidiidae; genus Melieria; species Melieria picta. Next base: position 1,356,402 of record OZ057401.1, on the reverse strand, counting down.
CCTAAGTTGCGCTAACCGAGCGTTTGAAATGTTCTTTCGAACACGTTTTTGGTCTAACGTGAGCAAACGCAGCACACAACGTCCGGACAAATTTCTACAAACATTACCAAAATAGGCAAAGAAACAGTTGAAGTCATATTTCAGGTCGTTAGTCCTTTTGATTTAGAAGTTTGAGGCAGGTGAACAATCTACTTTGTACAACTGCGATTTCCTCAGCGCCCCGGAGGCATATTGCCGATTTTGCGCTCATTTTTGGAAAGCAGGAGAGCTCTACTACACGTTAGGTCGCTTTATTTTAGGTCACCAATCTTCTGTCTTATAAATTGCAGGCGTTTAAACTATTTAAAGATACTTCGCGGTTTTCAAAATGACCCTTCAACAAAGAAGGGTCCTAGCTTTTCGGTGGGATATCGACTTTGGCCCATTTTTGGAAAGCTGGAGAGTTCTAATACAAGACGAGTCATGATTAGGACAAGCAGTTCAACAAATTGAATGTATCTTTATTGCAATCTCAAAATAGGAATAATTAGCAGCACTAGAAAAATGTAAAAATAATAAAGTTGTAATAAAGTTGTTGTCTAAACATTCCTTTATATCAACCACTCGGATGTTGAAAGTAGTGAATTGGAGGATGTAGTTAGTACCGAAATGATAATTATAAAAGCAATAAGTGGTAGCTAAGAGGATTTGAAACAAATATACTTATTTAAACGAAATAGAATGTGCTACGGAAACAAATATGCGGAACAATGTGCTTCGTCAACTTATATACAGAATAAAACACGAACTAAAGTAGTTCATACCATTAAGGGATATGTGTCATACGTTTATTTGTTGCTGTAATTATAATCAATTATAACAAACCCTAATAAAAAAATTAAAATCGTTTAAGGATTTTAAATGTTTTGTTTAAATATGAAATCAATTAATGACTGGTTATAATTAAAATAATTCATCAAATAATAACAAACGGAGAAGGAGCACCCAAACTTACCTCGCATTCCGAACAAATTCGAATAAAGTTTTTAAAATATCTTGCATTTCCTCTAAAACTACAAGTTCAAGAATTTTGTTTGATGTGTGCTAGCTTGTTGCAAAGCGAATTAACGCACTGATCCATCAAAAAATTAACGCACAGTTGCACAGTTGCCGAACGACAAGACTATCGCTTCCAGCGTTAGTGTCTATATTTTGCCTTTTCGACTCGTCTATTTGAAACATTCCACCACACAGCATGGCCTCGGTCGCCGCTTGGCTGCCATTTGCACGGGCGGCGGCCATCGGTTGGGTACCAATCGCTACCCATCCGTTACCACCGCCTCCCATACCCAAGGATCGTCGCAAAACCGATGATGAGAAGCTGTTAATTAATGTGTCCGGCCGACGTTTTGAGACATGGCGCAACACTCTGGAAAAATACCCAGACACGCTGCTAGGATCGAACGAGCGTGAATTTTTCTACGATGAGGACTGCAAGGAATACTTTTTCGACCGGGATCCGGATATTTTTCGACATATACTCAATTACTATCGTACTGGTAAGCTGCACTATCCGAAGCACGAATGTCTGACGAGCTACGATGAGGAGTTGGCTTTCTTTGGCATCATGCCGGACGTTATTGGGGATTGTTGCTATGAGGATTATCGCGACCGGAAACGGGAGAACGCGGAACGCTTGATGGACGACAAACTATCGGAGAATGGCGATCAGAATCTACAGCAGCTGACAAACATACGTCAAAAGATGTGGCGTGCCTTCGAGAATCCGCATACGTCAACATCAGCCCTGGTCTTCTACTACGTTACGGGTTTCTTCATTGCCGTGTCGGTGATGGCGAACGTGGTTGAGACCGTACCATGTGGCCATCGACCTGGACGTGCCGGTACACTGCCATGCGGTGAACGCTATAAAATAGTGTTCTTCTGCCTCGACACCGCCTGTGTGATGATTTTCACCGCCGAGTATCTTTTGCGTCTGTTTGCTGCGCCCGACCGCTGCAAGTTCGTCCGTAGCGTTATGAGCATCATCGATGTGGTTGCCATCCTGCCATATTATATCGGTTTAGGCATCACCGATAACGATGATGTGAGCGGTGCCTTTGTGACATTGCGTGTCTTCCGCGTCTTTCGTATTTTCAAGTTCTCACGGCACTCACAGGGATTGCGAATTCTCGGTTACACACTGAAATCGTGCGCTTCTGAACTGGGTTTTCTCGTATTTTCGTTAGCTATGGCTATTATCATATTTGCAACGGTTATGTTTTACGCCGAGAAGAATGTCAACGGTACGAATTTTACTTCAATACCCGCCGCCTTTTGGTATACCATTGTCACAATGACTACACTAGGGTAAGTCCAATATTCTGTTAACATTAACATAATGTATTGTATTGCGATCTGATATGAACTTAGCCAACTTCACTGCGAAGCCAAAATGCTGGAGAATAACCCTAAAACAATCTGAAGTTTATTCAAAAGCTGCTCTCTATAAACAACAACAATAATACAAGACTTAACGTCATTCAGATCCTCATATTATTTTCTTTGCCAGTTGTTGTTAAGATATGTAAACTTAAGTACACCATCTTCTACTGCAGCTATGGTGATATGGTACCAGAGACTATTGCCGGCAAAATTGTAGGTGGCGTTTGCTCGCTTAGTGGTGTCCTTGTGATCGCCTTACCTGTACCTGTTATTGTATCAAACTTCAGTAGAATTTATCATCAAAATCAACGAGCTGATAAGCGAAAAGCTCAAAGGGTAAGTAATTGGCGTAGATAACAAGAAGTATTTAAGAAAGTTTTATTTTAAAATATTCTATTATTAAACGAATCAAAATTTTTCGATTTCAAAATGAAAACGAAAAAAATTATTGACTTGTAGAAAGCGCGTTTGGCACGAATACGTATCGCCAAGGCATCCTCCGGAGCAGCGTTTGTAAATAAAAAGAAAGCAGCGGAGGCTCGATGGGCAGCCCAGGAGTCTGGTATCGAACTGGATGACAATTATCGCGATGAGGACATATTTGAGCTGCAGCATCATCACTTATTGCGATGTTTAGAAAAAACAACGGTATGCTGACTATTTATACGTAAATATTTCTAATTTTGTACTCAGCTGATATTTTTTATGTAGAAAGTCATTAGTACATTCGGTGGCGGACAAAGCTTATAAGCCGCCCGAGACAAATCGCCAGAGCTTCGCCCCCTAAATTTTTGTATTAAAATACTTAAGAGAATTATTAACCACATGGGATCTGTTTAGATTAATTTTTTTTCATACAAATCGGTCGATATTCAAAATTATAATGAACATGTGGGAATATGTATATAAATGCAACTCAAAGACAATATTTTTCTGAAATTTGGAGCCCATTTGAAATATTGTTGTCTTCAAGTAACGTCCCTCCCAATATGCCGCCACAGGCATAAGCCTCGTGCTTCGACCGCCACCGAGTACATTATACCACAGAATAAACAGTATACAGAATGCGCATCTGGTGTAAAGAACATTTTCTTTGCGGGCTCCAGCGGTAGGACCCGTTTGTGGATGCGGGGGGAAGCAGTAAAGGGCACGAGAACGCACAGAGCGCGAGAGCGTAAACTGAGAAGCTGTGAGAGCGGTGTATGAAACAGTGACGCACCACACACTGTGTTGTTGTTGGGCAACAAAGCGATGTGTCGCTTGCATGTTGGTGGTGGCCAGTGTTGCCGTTGTGCGACTAAAGTGTCAAATTTACCCTTTCCGATGCCACCTGACACCGACTTTTAAAAATAGGCTTATTTTGACACTTTTCTTCAAAATCATGCGACTTTTGCGCCTTTTTCTTGATCAAAAAGCTTGTATGTACATTTTGAAAGTTGTTTCGTAAAGTTAATTTTTTTTATTTTTGTGTGTTTTAAAATACTCAAAATATGCCTTCCTTTTAGTATTCACTTCTCAAAGGTAACACTTAAGTATTTAAAAGTTACACCTCTGGCAACTTTTTAACTACTTCCAACCCTTTTATTATGTCAAAGGTTTTCCGCAAAAATGTACAAAATTAATCTGAATTAACGCGCTTTTTTGTGGCATTGCCTAAGTTATTTGTGCTAAATTAATTTTGATGGCTCCCAATGGATAAAGTATATCACGCATATGCTTTGAAATGCAAATGTTTTCATAATAAATACAAAACATGCATATTGGGACTTTTTAATATATCCCTCATCAATTAATTTAAGGGGGAAACAGTTTTTTCACAGAAAATTATCTCCCTTAGAAATTTAATAAAAATAATGATTTTCGAAAGATAAAATAATGAAAGTATATATATGCATGGTATAAAAAAATTGGATCACTTGATGACACTTTTTTTCGGATGTGACACCTTTTTGTGACTTTTTAAAATTTTCCAGCGGCAACACTGGTGGTGGCTCGTGCTTGCTCTCCGCTTGCTTTTTTACAAACAAGAACAAGAAGTGGACTGGTAAAGTTTGCATAGAAAAATTTATTGAGCGATCGCCAAGGCGCATAAATAAGGTGGTAGCACTACGGAAGAAACCAAAATTCAATGGATTTTATTAGTTCTTTTGGTCTGCTTGTAAAAAAGAAGTTGTAAAAAGTAAAAATGGCTACAATGAAAAAAAATTTGTGTAAAAATATTGGAACAACCAAGACGCATTAAGAAAGTGATAATAAGTGGGAAAACTATTGCTACAATGTCGTGCCAATTATCAAAGAAAAAAGTTTAATCAGTTCTGGTGCTGCAACTACCTATTGAATTTGCCTTGGCGATCGCTTTGAAAAATCAACCACCATTTCAATGTGCACGAGTAAAGCCAAGCTGGCTTGCTGCGGAAAGCAAAAACATTGCGGGTTGTTGTCGAAATGAGAATAAATCAATTCGCGCTTACTCTCTCGGTTCCCTTTCCATTTTCCTCACATTTGTTGCTTCCCGCCCGCGTCTGAAATGAAATCGCAAAATTATTTCACATGCGCCTTCTGTATACTTTTTATTCTGTGATTATACATAGATTAACCCATTCGCTGCCAAGGACGAGTATACTCGTCTTTGGCCGGGTGTCATGCATTGCCAAGACGAGTATACTCGTCCTACTTTAAAAATGTTATAACATAACTCAAAATATAAATGGCAGTGGGAATGACTTCATATAATTTAGGCTTGGCAGCGAATGGGTTAAACCACAGAATAAACAGTAATACAGAACGCGCATCTCATACAAATTCAAAAATGTTAAGGGGTCGTAATATTACGACCACTGTTAATTTTACATTACGTCCTCTGCTATTAACATTAGGAACAGCACTAGACAGCTTTCGTTTCTGTTATTTCACAGAACAAACAGCACAGATATAAGAAGAATGTAATGATCGCATGCGGCTCCGCGAAGCATTGAAGGGAAAATAGCGTCAGGCTGTGGTTGCTGTTGTTGTCGGCCAACAAAACGAAGTGCCACTTGCTTCTTACATATATGGGGAGAAGAGCAATAAGCTATGGTTCACGGTAGGCAGGAAGCATCGATAGGTAGCCAAAAATGTCGACAAAAACTGCAATCTGGGTTGTATTTGTTGATGATTATAGGTGCAAAATCCGTTCGAATTGAAATCCTACCTGCTTCTTCTCAAAAGTTATTCATATTTTTATATTTCGAATCGGGACAATTTGTAACACAGGACAACAAAAAACACTTTTTTTCTGTTGCATGGAGTTTTTCTACTGTTTCTTACTAATTTGGGTGCGCTGATTTCGAATCTACCCTCAGATAAAATATTCTTAAAATTCGTCAAAATATGCTCTTTTATTTGTTCCATTTATAGTCTGAAATACAAGCAAAAAACAAAAAGAATAAAAGAAAAAAAATAAAAGCTTTGCATATTTTGAGGCCCCTAATTTTTTAAGGAAAAAGTATGAAAAGTGATGAAAATGGCAATGGTACATTGTTGCTATTATTTCGATGCGAATGTATATTCCGTCAAATAATTTGGCTGTGTTGTATTGCTTGATGTGTCGGCTTTCATTATACACCAAATCGTTAATTGGTTTACAAAAAAGTGTATGTTTTTGACCATCAAAGAAAACGCCTTAAAATTCCATATTTTCCGACTTTGAGGTCGAATTACCGAGGCATTTTAAAACTTATAAAAATAAGTTGCATCGGAAAAGAAGCCGTGTGGTGTTGTTAATGCGATAAGGTGAAAATCATGTCAATCGGTTTTTTGGTTTAGAAATTACGATCAAAAATATGGAAAAAGTAGAGAAAAAACTGGAAAAATGACACGGTACCTATATCTCACTAACTAGAGCTGCTAGAAAAAATCTGAGGGTAGATTCGAAATCAGCGCACCCAAATTAGTAAGAAACAGTAGAAAAACTCCATGCAACAGAAAAAAAGTGTTTTTTGTTGTCCTGTGTTACAAATTGTCCCGATTCGAAATATAAAAATATGAATAACTTTTGAGAAGAAGCAGGTAGGATTTCAATTCGTACGGATTTTGCACCTATAATCATCAACAAATACAACCCAGATTGCAGTTTTTGTCGAAATTTTTGTGCTACCTATCGATGCTTCCTGCCTACCGTGGGTTGGTGTTATTGTTGCCGGCTAGGAAATGAAACATTGAATTTCAATTATTTTTGCTTTCTGGTTCATTCTGCGTGCAGCGCATTGCGTACATAAACAGTCGGTAGCAATTTACGACGGAGTGTAGCGTGCAAAAATGTATGAGAACGAATGTCAAAAGGGGGTAACTTATCGACTTAAAAAGTCACTACGGTATAAAGATATCACACTATTTTTAATATTGATGATAGTTAAACGATTTGGTACAATCGTTATGTACGAAATATTCTTTAAATGGTGGATGTACGTACATATATCGAAAAAAAAGCAAAACAAAAAATGTATTCTGCCATCATTCGGGATCGTCGTTGCTTACTTACTTTTTTCTTATAGCTTTTTGCTTTATAATATGTAGATATGTACATACATACATTAGACATGATTAAATGCACAAATTGGATCTAATCTTCATTGGCAATAACTTAAATGTTAACTTCATGGAGTGTCTGTCCCCACTCTCCTCGGCTATTACTCACCACGTTCCTCTGACACTTGAACTGAGCTTCTACGAGTTCTTCCGCTGTCAGGAATCATCATTGGATTTTGGTTCGTTATCACTATCTTCCAGTGATGTGGAAAACGGGGTTGCTCGGCTCAGGGCCTCTTCCCAAACTGACGTTGATGGTCTATCGGCAGTACTCTTTAAGAACTGCGCGTCGCTCATTCATCCGATACCATGATTTTCAATAAATCGCTAGCCTCTGGCGTTTTTATAGATGACTGGAAGCTAGCATTTATCACGCCAATTTTCAAGAGTGGGAACACAAATTATGTGTATAACTACAGGCCTATCTCCAAACTATCGACTGTATCGAAGCTCTTTGAATGCGTTGTGAAGGACAAATTATTCTTCGCTGTAAAAAGTCTTATTTCTCCACATCAACATGGGTTTATTCCTGGACGGTCCACCGTGTCCAACCTGGCCGCTTTCTCCGAAGATTGCTTCACTGCTTTTCGGAAAGGTTTACAAGTGGATACAATCTATACTGACTTTTCCAAGGCCTTCGACAGGGTGTCACATTCGATCCTTGTAAAGAAACTTGAATTGTTGGGTTTTCACTCAGCTTTCTTGGAATTGGTCAAGTCTTATCTAAGGAACCGTCAAAGTGTGGTAATTGTTGACCATGTTCGCTCTGACCCCTTTGTAGCCTCCTCTGGTGTTCCACAAGGTAGTATCCTTGGGCCATTGCTCTTTGTCTTATTCATCAATGACATAAGCAGTTGCTTCTCGACGGCAAGCTTTTTGCTCTATGCCGATGACCTTAAAATTTATTACGAAGTAAAAAACTTGTCAGATGCTCAGTTGCTCCAGGCGGACATTGACAATGTCCACGCCTGGTGCTGCAGTAATTGCCTATCTTTAAACATCAGCAAATGTCATTGTTCGACCTACTCTAAGTGTCCAACTGTCCTGAAAACTTTTGAACGTATCGGTTGACAATTTACAAAAAGCTACCAACCAGCTAGAAACCAGTATACGGTGAGCACAGCATGGTGCAAACCAAATGTAATAAATGTTCAAATAACTAATAATTTGTAAGCAAATTTTTAATAAAATGGATTCTTAATTCCTTAATTCCTGCGTTAAATTCTTTGTAGCTTCCTGCAGTACAAAAGAATAATAAATAATAAAATATCAGGTGTACAACTTTGCTTCCGCCGTTTTTTTCCAAAATTAAAAGCTTTATTGCGAAAAAGTGCTTACAGATGTATTATTCAAAGTATTGTCCGTCGCTAGCGACAACTTTCTCCCATCTTTCCGGCAATTTTCGGATCCCGGCTCGAAAAAAGGAGTCCTCTTTTGACGCTATCCATGAAGCAATCCATTTTTCCAATTCTTCGAAGGATTGAAAATGTTGATCTGCCAGGCCGTGTGCCATCGAACGGAATAGGTGGAAGTCAGAAGGGGCGACATCTGGGGAATACGGCGGGTGGGGCAAGACTTCCCATTTCAGCGTTTCCAGGTACTTTTTGACCACTTTTGCGACGTGAGGCCGAGCATTGTCGTGTTGGAGGATGACTTTGTCATGTCGCTCTTGATATTGTGGCCGCTTTTCTTTTTGAAATGGCTTGCTGACTCACTCCCAACGATTCGGCAAGCTCTTCTTGGGTTTGGCACGAATCTTCATCAAGCAATGCTTCTAGTTGTTCATCTTTGAAGGTTTTTTCTCTTCCACCACCATGTTTGTCTTCGACATCGAAATCACCATTTTTAAAACGTTGAAACCACTCGTTCTTCACTCAGAGCAGCATCACCGTAAGTTTCTGAGAGCATTCGATGCGCTTCAGCTGCATTTTTTTGCGAATTGTAACAGAAAAGTAAAACTTCCCGCAAATGGCGAGAATTGGGCACATAAACGGACATTTTCGAGCGTGAATAATACGAAAACAAGAACAACTGTCACTGAAACGGCGATGACAATTCGTTAGGCACTGTCCACACTCACTTTAAAGGCATTATCATCTATGTATTTCAACCAGCCTCAGCCGGTACAGCCACCTATCGGAAAACGGCGGAAGCAAAGTTGTACACCTGATAATAATAATAAAAAACGCTTACCGACATAACCACGATGCACTTAGAACTTTTAATTCTTTTTTTTCATCTGCCATTTACACTTCAACTATGACAATTGTCAACCGATACGTTCAAGTTTCAAAAAACTAAATTTTTACCATCGCAGTTTATAATTCCTGTGGCAAATCTGTGACCATAGTTACAGCATAGCAACAGCATTTCGAAGCATGCTTAGTTTAGCCCTTTTGTACAACTCGCAATGCAACACATTTTTGAGCGATCGTTTCTATGGCAGCTATATGTTATAGTTGCCCGATCTTGTTCAAATTTGGATATGTGATGTGGAATTACCTAAAAATCTTAAATACAACATTTTGTGAAAATATCTTTGAAAATGCACTTTTTATGGCATTTCTTTAAAAAAAAGCAACAAATTCGCCAAATTTGTGGGGGCTGAAACCCCATTCATCCCTTTTCCCCCTTCCACATTTGAACCTAAAATCTCTTAAGCACAGTCCATTTTATGTTTTTGCTTACCAACTTAGCTCAAAAAATGAAAGCTGTCTTTATAAAACGGATGAGAAGAAAAATATTAACATATGTTAATATGTAACCAAAATAGGGGTAAAAATTTTCATTTGTAAAAAAAAGATGGAAAAAACAAAATTTTTAGTTTTCTGACTACATATTTAGAAAGAGCTTGATAAATTGGCCACTGAGCCGAAGCCGCATGAAAATCGGACTTAAAACTAAAAAGTTATAGCAAAATCAAAATTGAAATATTAACATATTGTTACGAAATACTATTTCTAGTGGGCTAGTACGTATCTCTGGATTGCGCAATATAAATAAAAACACACTAATTTCTCAAACGCAGTCAATGAAAACCAACAGTCACTTTATTTCACAAATTTCACACTTTACACTTAATTTGTCTTTGCACTTAATTATTCCGTGTGGCACCTTCACTAGTCAAACCAAGACTGACTCGCTGCGCCGCACCCGGCTGTCTTTTATACCTGTCCGGCCATCGCGCAGATCGTTCTCGCACATTCCGGAGTGGACTAAAGGTTTCCATGATGATCGCGACCATCATTGCCAGATTGGACTAAAAGTTGCCATCATTGCCAGGTTGGAATTATAGCACGGCGCGTAGCGACAGGGTTGCTTTGCACAGCGACAAACTGTCTTATCGTTACACTGCCCACCACTTAGACTTGTTCGTCCCAAACAAGTGCCGAGGTTCCGCTGTGATAAGGCGCCAGGCGCTGCAAATGGACTACCTTCAGCTTAGCGCCTTTATTGCTGCAACGTTGAATCCTGTATACCACGTCGTTTATCCTAGTCACGACTTCGTAAGGTCCTTCCCATGACGCTTGAAGTTTCGGAGACAAACCTTTCCTCCGCTGCGGGTTGTAGAGCATTACCAGATCGCCTTCTTGGAACCCTGCTGAGTTGGCCCGTAGATCATATCTGGCTTTCGCCTTATCGCTGACCAGTTTGGTGCGGCTCCTTATAAACTGGTGAATCTCCTCCAGTTCCGCCCGCTTATTGGCCACGTAGTCCGTCTTAGCGCCTCCCGTCGTGCTGACTACCCCGAACTTCAAGTCAGCGGGTAACCGCAATTCTGTGCCGAATACTGCTCGGGCTGGAGTGAGTGATGTCGTGTCGTGCGGGGCTGACCTATACGCCATTAGGAACAAGGGGATATGCGTGTCCCAATCCTTTTGATTCCTGCCTACCACTTTCCGCAGGTATTCCTCCAGTGTCCGGTTAAAGCGTTCCACCATGCCGTCGGACTGTGGGTGCAAAGGGGTGGTACGCGTTTTCTTTATCCCCAGCAGCTCACACACTTCCTTGAATACCGCAGACTCGAAATTCCGGCCTTGATCCGAGTGCAACTCCAACGGAACTCCGAACCTGGCTACCCAGTTGTACACTCGCCAATTACCTCATCTTTCCCGACATATCTGGGTGCATTCAGGGGGTTCAGTATTCTGACTGGTATTCTGCCATTCTTAGGTTCCACTAATGTACGTCCGATGATGATGTTGTCGTGTCCTTGTTTCGGTGCTTCTACGACCCACAGCCGACTTGTCCCATTGTCCTCGTCCACCTTTGCCCACACAACCGCCTCGGAATTCGCTGGTATCCTCCGGAGTTGACACGAGACAACTTTCCTTACCGCCACGCTTCGCTCATAGCCGGTGTGCAGCGGGAATTCAACATTGGCATACCTCAGCACATTTTCTTTCAGGTCCAGCGAAAAACCGTGCCTAATCATGAAATCCACGCCGATAATCACGTCGTCCATTATATCCGCGACGATGAACTCATGCTCCAGGCTGCTGGTGCCGATAGCAATTGTTTTTGTTACTTTCTCTCTTACCAGCGCACGCTCGCCAGTCGCAGTCCTCAGCTGTATGCCATGCAGTGGTTCCCAGTTCTTCAGAAGCTGCCTTTTTATGATCGAATATGACGCTCCAGTATCCAGTGTCAACACGAACAACTTTCCATCTATCTTTCCCTCAATCGTCAAGCTGCTGGGTTGTCGTTTCAACTGCGAGACAAGGACGGTGGGGCAGCAGGTTGTGGGGATCAGCTCACGCCCCTTTGGGCTGGCCCTTTTTAGTTTAACGGCTCCTCGTCCTCAGCCCTGCGCTTGTTGGCTGAGCCTCGATTGTCAGTATTCCTCGCTTCAGGCGATTGCGATCGAGAACGGGAACGCCTCTTTCGTTGACGGCAGTCTCGTGATATGTGACCCTGCTTGCCACATACCCAGCAAACAACTTTAGTGGAGACCATCCGTGGCCTGCCCGGTGTCTCAGAGCTTATGGCCTGGATCGGAATGTAGCTGTCTGGCTGGATTTGGCGTATCCTTGCAGGTGCATACCGAGTGCTCCCAATCCATGTCGCCTCGTATGTCATCGCGCTGGTCACCGTCTCCCTAAATGTCGGCTTGCCCATCATCAACGCACTGCGACGTGTCTCCGGATCATGAAGACCTTCAATAAACGCCTCAATCTTCATCCTCTCGAGATCATCATCGCCGAAGGACGGGTAGCACAGCTGTACGAGCCGCTCAATGTCTGCTGCATATGCCTGCAGCGCCTCGTTGGCTCTTTGCCTGCGGTCAGTGGCGTACCTAGGGGGGGGCGGGGGGGGCGGTCGCCCCGGGCGCAACGATTTGGGGGCGGCAAAATGAGCTCCGCTGTTCCTCAAAATTGAGAAATAATACACAAAAATTTTTTTTATTAAAAATTTTTTTATTACAATTAAATTGTGTTTTACATTTATGAAAAAGATGACGTTGACATTTTATATGAATTTTTGATGAAAAATGAAACTTCGATCCTATTTTCATTTGCGTAAATAAGGAAATAAAGCATTAAAATTGTAAAAAATTATCTGCAAAATTATAACAGGACTCGATTTACGTAGTTTGTATGTATGGGGATCATATAAAACGAGGGGGCGGGCGGCGAATTTTTTTTTGCCCCGGGCGCTCAATTTTCTAGGTACGCCACTGCCTGCGGTTCTTCAGCTCACAGTAGTACAGCGTTCTGTTGTGCTCGTCGCTGTACTTCGCTGTCAACGCCCTTATGACGGTCTCGTACTCACTTCTTAAACATTCTGGAACTGATTTTATTACCTCAGCCGCAGCACCTTTTAGAGCCAGCGCCAATCTCCGACCTTTCCTTACATCGGTCCACTGATTTTCCAGAGCAGCCAGGTCGAATTGTAGCTTGAATGTATCGAACGGCGTAGTCCCATCATAAGTAGGCACTTCCGCTCGGGTGGCAACACTTTCCGGAACCGGCGGCAACCATTCTCGCGGCTGTACCTCCCTAAGCCGCTCGTCCATTTTTCTGTTCATCGAATCTTCCAGACTATCAACTCGTTTGTTCAGGGAATCGTCAAGATCGCCAACACGTTTGTTCAGGGAATCATCCAGGTCGTCGACTCGTTTATCCAAATGTTCCACTCGAGTTCCCAGGTGCTCCACCTTCACATTCAGCTGGTTGGCGATTTCTTCCACTTTCTGCTCCCAGCGCGCAGAATTTTCCTGAAGCTTGTTTTCCATTCGCTCTGCCATTTCCCGATTCGTAGTTTCCAATTTCGACATTTCGCGATTGACATTCTCGATTTTTGCAGAAGTTTCCTGAAACATGCTTTTCATTGCAACCATAAGCTGGCTCATGTCCATTGCTTGTGGTGGCGCAGCCGTTGCAGCCGTGCTTTGCATCGACGCAGCACCCGCAGGCGATTCCTCCACTTTACCCGACGCCTCTAGCTCCTGCGTTCCGAACTCGTGCGCAGCCCAATCGATGCCTCGCGATTCACACGCCTCTCGCAAGCGCAGCTGCAACTCCACCTTTCCGCCAGCAGTCGGCAAATTCCAGGCAGCCAGCTCCTTTTTCAGCTGGTCCACCTTCAGTTGCTCGAGTTTAACCATGTCTGCGTTTTTGCAATTTTATTTAATTTTTTTTCTTTATTTATTCAGTAGCACAATCCCACTTCTGACACCAAATGTTACGAAATACTATTTCTAGTGGGCTACTACGTATCTCTGGATTGCGCAATATAAATAAAAACACACTAAATTTCTCAAACGCAGTCAATGAAAACCAACAGTCACTTTATTTCACAAATTTCACACTTTACACTTAATTTGTCTTTGCACTTAATTATTCGCTTAATTATTCCATGTGGCACCTTCACTAGTCAAACCAAGACTGACTCGCTGCGCCGCACCCGGCTGTCTTTTATACCTGTCCGGCCATCGCGCAGATCGTTCTCGCACATTCCGGAGTGGACTAAAGGTTTCCATGATGATCGCGACCATCATTGCCAGATTGGACTAAAAGTTGCCATCATTGCCAGGTTGGAATTATAGCACGGCGCGTAGCGACAGGGTTGCTTTGCACAGCGACAAACTGTCTTATCGTTACAATATGTTAATAGTGACAGTGTGAAGGTTAATCGTACTGAGCGCCTTCAGAAAGTTTTTCTTCGCTTCACCCTGCGCTCTCTTCGTTTCGTGGAACCGTTCCCCTCCTATACAGCGCGGCTTAAACTTATAAACTTAAAGTCCCTTCAAAGCAGGAGAACTATCCTATCTCTTTCTTTCGTTTTCGATATTATTAATGGTACTGTTAATTGTCCTGCTCTGTTAGGCAGGATTTTCTTTAATTCGCCACTGAGATTCCTTCGGAGCCTTGTGCCGTTTTATGTCAGCTTCGTAAGAACGAGTTATGCGCAGAATGCTCCTCTTTCTAGAGCATTGATCGAGTTCAATGGACTTTTTGTGTCCTTGGACCTCGACTTTGCGCTTCTCAAATCCAAATTCCTAGAGTGTCTCAACCTTGCCCTTAACTAACCCACTTTGAATTTTCCTTTAGAGGCTTTTATGTTTTTTAGTTTTAGTGCCTTAGTACGTAAGGACATTGTTATAGTATGTAAGAATTGTTGTTCATAGACTGAATAAAGCCTTTTTATTGCAAAACCTGTGCAGTTGCCCGCCGTTAGTCTATTCGGTCTCTTCCCCCATCCGCGGGTTCAGTTGATGATGCAGTACAACAAAATGCTAATGACAATAAACAACAGTTATCACTGCTGACGCTTTACAATGAAATTGTTGCTGTGAGAGCTGATAATGCTCGTGCCTTTGCCATAATCTGCACTCTTCAAGAGGAGAAAAAGCTCCTTCTCCAGAATACTGAGCTTTTGCTTGCTGAACTACGCTCTCTCCATGACAAATTTCCTGAGGTTGTCTCGACCGTTCTACGCTTGCTGGTGAAGTTAAAGACCTGAGTGGGGCTGTCTCTGCCTATGTCCACAACAAAGTTGGTGCTTCAAATGCCAATGTGGCCTCAAAAGCTACTCAAACCGAATCCGCGTATGCTGTTCCTGCTGTTGATGCCCTCGATGCTGATGTTCTC
This sequence comes from Melieria picta, assembly GCA_964056695.1. Lineage (NCBI taxonomy): Eukaryota > Metazoa > Arthropoda > Insecta > Diptera > Ulidiidae > Melieria > Melieria picta. The sequence goes on along the minus strand of OZ057401.1, from coordinate 1,341,319 downwards.
ATTGCTGCTAGCTCTTCACCATCTATCGCTGCTGCCTCTTTGCCTCAAATTGTCACTGAGACTGGTGCTACTATTGCTTCGTATGCTGCTATAACCGCTACAACTGTTCCGATCCCCGCTGATGCTGCTGCTTCGTACGCTGCTGTCACTTCGAATGCTCTAGCTGCTGCGCCGCCTTCGTCTGCTGCTGCTGCTAATTCGGCGCCTGTTTCTGTGACGCCCGCTGGAGACGGCGGTGGTACCAGACGCGCAAAGCCAAGGACTGTGATAGTCGGCTCGAACGAGAACTCTGGTCTTGAGGTAGCTCATGGTAAAAAGTGGCTCCACCTATCGTCGTTCCAGCCCTCGGTTTCGGAGTCGAATCTAATAGATTACATCGCCAACAGAACTGGCGTTGAAAAGAGACACCTCGCGTGCTTCAAGCTCATCAAAAAAGATGTGTCTTTAGAATCGCTCAAGCGTGTTAATTTTAAGCTTAGTGTGACTGCATCACTGTATGAAAAACTTTTAATTCCGTCTGTATGGCCAGCGGAATTCAAGGTACGCCCGTTTCAGTTTTTCCCAAAACCTGCCCTGCTGCCAACGAAAGGTTATGGTCTGCTCCTGTGGTTCCTGCTAATAATCGTCTGAAAATCTACATACAAAATATTTCTGGGCTCAGAACTAAGTCACAGATTTTGCGTTTATTTAGTTCGCATCTTGATTACGACATTATAGTCATCATTGAGACTTGGCTGAATGAAAACTTCTTCAGTGATGAGTATTTTGACTCCAATCTCTACAATGTCTTTCGTAAAGATAGGGATTTTAATCTTACTGGCTGTGCTAGGGGCGGCGGTGTTCTTATTGCTGTGCAAAGTAAGCATCAGGCTTCTGTGGTTGCACTTAAGAATCAGGATGCGCTTCTTGATCAACTTTGTGTCTACATTAGGGGTACTTCTGACTCCCTTTTTGTTTGTGCTTCATACATTCCGCCAAACAGTAGCCACAACCTCTACACTGCCCATGTTGACAATGTCACATCACTAGCTCAGAACAATGCAAGGGGTGATCATCTTTGCGTGCTTGGGGACTTTAACCTTTGTAATATTAATTGGTCACGCACTATTTCCAAAGCTGCTCTTATTGCCTGTGATGTCAATAGTATCAACGAAATTTATCTAGTAGATAGTTTCTTAAGCATAGATCTCATGCAAATTAATTGTTTTCCAAATAAACTTGGTCGTACTTTAGATTTAATATTCTTAAGTAACACTGTAAATTTTTCTCGAATGTACTTTTCCCATTAGTAAACCTGATATGCATCATGTACCTCTTGTGCTTGATCTGGAATTTTATACATTTTCTAAAATTAGTAATATTAATTCAAATTCATCCTTTAATTTTGAGCTATGCGATTTTTTGAAATTGAATGATCTTTTGATGAACATCAATTGGGACAGTTTGTTTCTTCATCTTGATGTTGTTAAGTGTTTTGAGATCTTTAGGACTACTGTGGTAGACATCTGCAAAAGTATTTGCCCTGTTATAACGATAAAGCAATATAAAGTGCCCTGGTACAATGCTGCTTTGTTGAAGCTTCGCAATAAGAGAAACAAATATCATCGGTAATTCAACAATTACAACTTGTATAAAAAATATTCTAAGAAATTCCTATGTATGGATAAATTTCTGCATAGAAATTATATCCTAAGCTATGAGTCCAACATAAAATCTAACCCGAAAGCATTTTGGAATTTCGTTAACTCGAAAAAATCCTGCTCCAGTATTCCCTCGGCACTTTTCCTTGACGACAAAGCTGCTAATACTCCTGCCGATGCAGCTAATCTGTTTGCGACGTTTTCTAAGTCCAATTTCACAGCTGAATTTAGTTGCGATGATAACGTCTCGTTCAATATACAACAATCTCTCGATTTCGGCAAGCTTGAGTTGTCTTCTCAAGATGTACTCGATGGCATTGCTCGACTTAAGTCCTCCCTACAAACGGATGTTGATGGCCTTTCTGCAGTCTTGTATAAGAAGTGTGACTCTCTAGTGTACCCATTAATGGTCGTCTTTAACAAATCTCTTTCATCAGGTACTTTTATTGATGCTTGGAAACTGGCTTTTATCTCTCCAATCTTCAAGAGCGGTAACAGAAATTACATTAGCAACTATAGACCCATTTCAAAACTCTCTGCAACATCAAAACTTTTTGAATGCATCATCCAAGCTAAATTATTATTTTCTGTAAAGAATATAATTTGTCCGGAGCAGTACGGCTTCATTCCAGGTCGCTCAACTGTGTCGAATCTTGCTGTTTTCTCGGATGATTGCATCTCTGCTTTTCATTCAGGTATCCAGATTGACACTGTTTATACTGATTTCTCTAAGGCTTTCGATAGGGTCTCTCATGCTATACTGCTAAATAAATTAGCGTGTATGGGTTTCCACTCAGCTTTTCTGAGTTGGATTTCACCTTACCTACACAATCGTAGTTGCGTGGTTGTTGTCGACAATGTTAGGTCGGTTCCTTTCGTGGCATGCTCAGGGGTACCCCAAGGTAGCATCCTGGGCCCACTGCTTTTTGTTTTATTCATTAATGATATCTGCACATGCTTCTCGACAGCAAAGTTTCTGCTTTATGCGGATGACCTAAAGATTTATTCTCTGATCAGAGACTCCCACGATTCTCAACTACTGCAGATCGATATTGATAATGTCAGCAATTGGTGTATCAAAAATCGATTATCACTGAATATAAACAAGTGTTTTCATGTTACCTTTTCTAAACGTTGCAAAGTCATTGACACTTCTTATCACATTTCCATGACACCCCTGTTGCATGTTGATGAAATTAAAGATTTGGGCGTAATCTTTGACTCGAAGTTTTCGTTCACTAATCATATTAATTTTGTCATTTCTAAGTCATATGCAATGCTTGCTTTTGTGAGGCGTCATAGCTCGGATTTCACCAACCCGTATACGCTGAAGCTTTTGTATACGGCACTTGTTCGTTCCAGGCTTGAATATGCGTCCTTCATCTGGTCTCCATATTTTGCGTGCCATGGCGCTAGGATTGAGAGGATCCAAAAAGTTTTCCTACGCTTTGCATTACGTAACTTACGCTTTACAGATCCTATGCCTAGCTACGAATCGCGATGCCTATTGATTAACTTAAAATCTTTGCAAAGTCTCCTGTCTTTGTCCTTCATCTTTGATGTACTCCGTGGTATGGTGGATTGTCCCACACTCCTAGAGAGGATTTTTTTGAATATTCCAGCTAGATCTCTTCGTTGCTCAGAGCTCTTCCATGTTGGTGTTTTGAGGGCTCTGTATGCGCGAAATGCACCTATCACCAGAGCCTTAATTGATTTCAATAGAATCTCCAAAATTGTTGAGATTGATTTTTCAATTTCAAAAAATCGTTTCATTTCTTCGTTAAATATTTTTGAAGTGAAACTTCTTTACGCACGCTTGACTTGGGGAGTAAGCTGGCGAACGCGTTACGAAAAGTGTGATCGGGCGAGGCGAACGGGAGTTGAGTGGTTTACGCACGCTTGACTTGGGGAATAAGCTGGCGAACGCGTGACGTAAGCGTTACGAAAAGTGTGATCGGGCGAGGCGAACGGGAGTTGAGTGGTTTACGCACGCTTGACTTGGGGAGTAAGCTGGCGAACGCGTGACGTAAGCGTTACGAAAAGTGTGATCGGGCGAGGCGAACGGGAGTTGAGTGGGGGATATAAGCAAGAGACTGAAATATATACATATTTCATTTAGTAGCTACAAGAGAAAGAAAATGTGCGCGCGCACTGCTCTCTCTTGCTCCTACAGACAATAGGCCTGCAGTGTGCTTAGATATACGGAACGTATTTGGCTATGAGAGGAAGAGAGAAAGAACACACACATATATATATATACATACATACAGATGGAGCGAAGGAAGTTTCACTTCAGTCGTGTGGTCATAAGCACACTCGTTTTTTTTATAAGTAGCTTCATGTGTTCAACTTAGCCTATAAGAATTTTTATTGTATTCATTGGCTAATCAATACTAAATAAATAAATAAAATAAATAAATTTGTAATTACGATTCTTCGGGACCTCTCATTTTTTAGGTTTGACAAACAAATGTTTGCCCAAAATTGGGGGCCTAGAGTGGGATAAAAGGCGTAGGGATAAAATAATAAATCGCGGCGCGAAGTCATTTAAGCCAAAATTAGCGAAACCTTAGCATTCAAGTGCTCATAAGGAGATAAAAAAAAAAACTTGTTCTTATTAACCGACTCACGTCGGGAATTGCCAGCCAATGTCAGCCAGAAACAAAAATTCAAAATTTACAATTTTCATTCACTGATCAACACAACAACAACGATAGCACATTGCCCTTCATTCGCTTCATTGAAAATAACAGTAACTTCTATGCCCGGCATCGAGCGCACGAACTCGCTCTGCACAACTCGGCACTCACCGAAGTTGACAATAACAGAGAGAGAAATTAACAGAGACAAAAGTTCTGTTCAACAAACTCTGTTACCTCCCCCTGCTGCTTTCGGCCCGCACCCTAAATTCAGATTACTTCGCTGGTCGACATGCGCATTCTGTATAATGTTAATTCGGTGATTAAACACATAATCTAGGTGCAAGCAACCCACGCGTAGCTGAAATTATGCTATTATAAAGCAAAAACCCTAAAAACCCTTGACTTTGAATAGTATAACCCACCCCCGCAGCTTACTATATTTTATATATGCGGATTCTTATTGAATTTTTTTAATGAACGACGGGTTACTGTGATGCACATCTATACAATTTAATGTACTACTGTGTACAAAGAATACCCGGAATTCGATTTCTTCGATTATCGTGGTGTTGTGCATTATGAGTTCCTTCCGCCGGGCCAAACTGTCAACAAGGAATATTACTTGAGCGTTATGCGTCGTTTGCGTGAAGCTATTCGCAAAAAGAGGCCGGATTTATGGAGAGACAACTCTTGGTTTTTGCATCACGATAATGCACCATCTCACACGGCATTGGTTCTTCGTGAGCATTTCGCCAACTCATATCGTTCCACAGCCGTATTCGCCTGATTTAGCTTGTGACTTCTGGCTATTCTCCAAACTCAAAAGACCACTTCGAGGACACCGTTTTGAATCGATTGAAGAGATTCAACGTGAATCGCCGCGCGCATTGAAGGCCATACCGGAAGGTTACTATTTGGCATGCTTCGAAGATTGGAAAGTCCGTTGGCATAAGTGCATTGCATCGGCGGGGGACTACTTTGAAGGCGATGAAATTGATTTGGAAGAATAAATAAAGATTTTTTGAATTATAAACAAATTCCGGGTATTCTTTGTACACAGTAGTATATACATACTATATGATGTATTAGGTACTGTAGACAGGCCGATTTATTTTCATGGTTTATCATGTATAGAGTAGATTCCGTCATAATAATTAACATTTGAAGCGCGTCAGAAAAATAAACAGGAAGAAGGATTTTAGGCGCGCAATCTCAGCAGTCTAAAGCCAAGTGTCCACTATAGAGTTTTTTCGTTAGAATGAAGAGCGTAGGTGGCTGTCGGGGCATGGGAAAACATTTAATTAACCAATTGAAAACTAAAAAAAGGTTTATCACCCGCAACGGGTTGCTGAAGAAGAACAAAATATATATTGGGAGCGTATTGGAATCACATCTGCCGCAGAATTTCTTCGCAGCCGATGCCATTTTCCAATTTAAATTTTAACGCACAGCAGCACTACCAATAGGCACGCACGAACACACATTTAACAACCCGCGCGGAAATATAACGTTAACTCTACCGTACAGGTTTGATAGCAGTGACTACGTGACGCGAAACTCGGAGGAGAAATGATTTTCAGACCATTTTTTGCTTTTTCCAATCGTCCGATAGTGCACGGGTTTTTTTACCCAAACATTCGCACAGCACCGGTTACCAGTCAATTGTTTGCATCTTAAAGTGCTAACTTTTCTTATTCGCTGTAAATATAGCATTGCAAACCAACTTGTTTTACTGGTATAAGTAATTTTGATTGTAACGCGTACAAAAAAAGAAAGAAATAAATTATTTCATACGCTGAAGTCAGCAGATATTCGGTTGCTTTTTCCTTCAGTTCATGTCTCATTGAGTTTGCCGTTTCTAGTTAAGGCTTTGAGGGCAGTCAGCAAAAACTGAAGTAAAATCATATTAAAACACGAGGCAGCATACTTATGACGTTTTTCAGCAACAACGTTTTTTTTGCAATCAATCTCCTATAAACGTACTACAGAATGAAAGCAAAACAAAACCAATTATTTTATTTGCAAATAAACATCGAACGCACCAGCAGCCCTTGCCCTGGCGTTTGTATGGCGAATATTTTGTACGAACCCTAATCAACGCTGGGGCCTGGTTTTACCGAATTTGCGACTCTGGGGCCTGGTTTTACGGAATTAGCAACCGTGACCCCTCCGAGTTTCGCGTCATGTAGTCATTGTTTGATAGAACTAACGAACATGAAGTAATATAAAACGCGCATCTCATGCAAGCAAACGCGTTGTATGACGGGTACTGCTGGTCAGTGTTGCCGCTGAAAATTTAAAAAGTCGCAAAAAAAGTGTCACAGCCGAAAAAAAGTGTCAAGTGATCCAATTTTTTTATACCATGCATATATATACTTTCATTATTTTATCTTTCGAAACTCATTATTTTTATTAAATTTTTAAAGGAGATAATTTTCTGTGAAAAAAACTGTTTCCCCTTAAATTAATTGATGAGGGATATATTAAAAAGTCCCAATATGCATGTTTTGTATTTATTATGAAAACATTTGCATTTCAAAGCATATGCGTGATATACTTACTTATCCATTGGGAGCCATCAAAATTAATTTAGCACAAATAACTTAGGCAATGCCACAAAAAAGCGCGTTAACCCTTTCGAACCCAAAGTTGCCTGAGAGCAACTTCACCTATTTGTCATGTTATGGCAAAAGCTACGATTGATTTATGGGTTTAATTTAAGTAGGCACCAACAAGTTAATGTTTTTAGAAGTGAATTCAAAGCAAATTTCAAAAATGTTACTGTTATCCCCAAAATCATTTCCAATAATTTGCAGCCATATCGGGGAAAGTTTGTGTTCTAATTGATGTCTCCGAATTGGGCGCGTTTGATCAAAACCCTGTTTCTTTAATAGTGGTTAAATAAAATCAAAAAGTGATAATTTTATATTTTTCCATAAATATTAAATAATTTTTCTGTAATTAAAAAATATTGATACAAAATTTATTAAGCCCGTTTTAAGTTAAAATTGTTCAAAAGCAAACTAGCTCTAGAACTCTAACAAAGAGGCGTGGCGTCTTCAAATGTCGTGTGCGCACTTCTTAGGCCAGTGTTTCATGATTTAAATACCAAAAAGTAATATTGAGACACAGGGTAAAATTCGGGGTCGAAAGGGTTAATTCAGATTAATTTTGTACATTTTTGCGGAAAACCTTTGACATAATAAAAGGGTTGGAAGTAGTTAAAAAGTTGCCAGAGGTGTAATTTTTAAGTACTTAAGTGTTACCTTTGAAAAGTGAATACTAAAAGGAAGGCATATTTTGAGTATTTTTAAACACACAAAAATAAAAAAAATTAACTTTACGAAACAACTTTCAAAATGTACATACAAACTTTTTGATTAAGAAAAAGTCGGTGTCAGGTGGCATCGGTCTCCAGGAAGGGTAAATTTGACACTTTAGTCGTACAACGGCAGCACTGCTGCTGGTAGTACCCTCTGTTATTGACAGCAGAACCCTCTGTTACTAACAGCAGAATTCTCTGTGACTTCAGCGTAACATGTGAGTAGAAGAAAAGAAAATAAACATACAGAAGGCTTGCTTTACAAGCGAGAACGTAGTTTTATGTGTAGCGCTCTTTGGTTGCGCTCACTGCAGCGAGGCTGCGTTAGCACCTTAGTTGCCACTTTTGGTCTTTTCGGACCAAAATTGGTCAGATTTTTTTACTTTGGTCCGCTGGTCTGCTTAAACGAATTTCGGTCCGTTTTGTGATGTAAATATCTTTTCATTAGTACAAAAAAATTTATTAAAAAAATAAAATTGTAATTTAAAAATGACTTCAAAGATAACGCAAATTTTTAATTTGGTCGGTTGAGGTCGGATTTGGTCGGAAGTTTGGTCGGAAAAAATTTTTCAAGTGGCAACACTGGTTAGCACACTGCTGCGGCGTTGGATGATTGGGAGATGAAGACGATGTGCTGTTGTTGTTGTTGTTGCGCTGGCGAAAAGCTGAAATTGTAAAACGATTTCTATTTTCTGGCTGGCTTTTGTTCTTCTTCTATAAGCCTGCACGGCGTCGCATATTGCTCCCGAACTCACTGCCGACTGTAGTGTGCTCAAAATCATAGAAAAGAAAATAAAGTATGGTTGGCATGGCGACTTATATGATCGCTACAAGCAATAAAAAAAAAATAATAATAAGTAATCAATACAGACAATTAAAAAGGGAAATGGAAAGAAAGGAAGACCTTTTATTAGCCCGCAATAATTTTTAAAGTCCCGATGTTTGGAACTTTTGTTTACGCCCCCACATATAAAGCTTGTGTAAAAGAACTAGAATAAGTTTGCGTACAAAACTAATTACGGGAATTTCCTGTTATGCTTTTCATTTTTATTTGGAAATTTGTATTCCATTGAACAGTAAACGGACTTGTAAATTATTTTTAAACGTATATGTGCTGAAAATTATATAGAAAGCAATAGAACCCAAGCGAAAAAAATAAAAATGGATAAAAGGATAATCTTACTAAATCTTTCCCAAATTGACAAAAAATTTCGTGATATTAGAGAAACTTTTGGAAGAGCACATTCGTCATTTTGAAAAGCCATCTTAAATTTCGAAAAAACCAGAAATTCTTGCTTCTTTGCTACGATCTGATCATTTTCTTAAGCTACCCAAGCAATAGGATTAGATTGTTTTGCGATCAGTGCATCATATTGTAAGGCTAGTTGCATCCAATATCTTCAGAAATGTACAGAAATATTTTATATGGTCTATGGAGTAGGAAGATTTATTATTCTCTGATAATGGTTTGGCATATTTGGCATTAAAAGGCATCAACTAATTTGAAGATGATTCAGTGAATGACAAAAATCAGACATTAACAGTAAAGTATAGCATATGAGGGGGTGTGGTATGGGGCTGCATGTCTAGTAAAGGAGTGTGTAGGCTGTGATTTTTTTATTCAGAAATGGTTCCGAGGGGTTATTTAGACATTCTAAAAGCTTATGCAAGCCAAGGTTCCAACATTTCTTTTCAACTTTACGATGACCTTAAGGCGCAATGCATACGATGTGAAGCTATCTTTGCTATTAACTGGTTCAAAAAAGTTGAAACAGTTCCTCCCTAGTCACCTAACGTACATTTAACTAAATATATAAGGATTTACTTGAACCCTGAGCCTAACAACACTTTATCTTCAAATATGAGGTGAACCAGAAATATTTTAGAATTTTTAAGGACACATTAAAAAAAAGTAATCGTCTGATTTTACTAAAATAAACTGCAGTTTCTTATACATTTCTTAAACTCTAATTTACAAAAAAAAAACAAAAACGAGTGTGCTTATGACCACACGACTGAAGTGAAACTTCCTTCGCTCCATCTGTATGTATATATATATATGTGTGTGTTCTTTCTCTCGTCCTCTCATAGCCAAATACGTTCCGTATATCTAAGCACACTGCAGGCCTATTGTCTGTAGGAGCAAGAGAGAGCAGTGCGCGCGCACATTTTCTTTCTCTTGTAGCTACTAAATGAAATATGTATATATTTCAGTCTCTTGCTTATATCCCCCATCAAGTCCCGTTCGCCTCGCCCGATCACACTTTTCGTAACGCTTACGTCACGCGTTCGCCAGCTTACTCCCCAAGTCAAGCGTGCGTAAACCACTCAACTCCCGTTCGCCTCGCCCGATCACACTTTTCGTAACGCGTTCGCCAGTTTACTCCCCAAGTCAAGCGTGCGTAAAGAAGTTTCACTTCAAAAATGTAATGAAATATAATTAGCGGTTGCAAAATTTTTTTATATTTTTCTTAAAGTTCTTAGTTAGAGACTGGATAGTTCGGTAACTACTGCACAGGCTTGCTACCACCGATTTCGGAACTGTACATCATTTTTGCAAACTTTTTGAAGTGAAACTTCTTTACTTTACGTAACTTCTTTGACTTGGTGAGTAAGCTGGCGAACGCGTTACGAAAAGTGTGATCGGGCAAGGCGAACGGGAGTTGAGTGGTTTACGCACGCTTGACTTGGGGAGTAAGCTGGCGAACGCGTGACGTAAGCGTTACATGAAAACATAAAATAAATTTAAATATTTGTAGAAAATTAATATATGTATATGTACATACATGTATATATTTTACACACACACATATATATATATACATACAGATGGAGCGAAAGAAGTTTCACTTCAGTCGTGTGGTCATAAGCACACTCGTTTTTTTTGTTTTTCTTAGGGTTTGCTTCATTATAGCCCAATATCTTTCAATAAGCCGAAGTTCCGGGCGGTTGGGAGGATTTGCCTCTTTTGGGACCACCGTGACACAATTTTCTTCATACCATTCCAGAGTTGACCTGGAGTAGTGGCTTGTCGCTAGGTCTGCCCAAAACAAAACTGTTCCTTTGTGCTGTTCAATAAATGGTAGAAGGCGTTTTTGCAGGCATTCTTCTATATAAATTCTAGAGTTAATTGTTCCTGTCGTAACGAACGCCTTGTTCCGTAGACCGCAGGTGCAAATAGCTTGAAAAACCATGAAGCGTTTTTGAAATTTGGTGTATTTCACTTCAGAGTATTTTCTATGGGTTCCATTCTTATTCTTTGTAGTGAAATAGGCATTCCCAGGCTACTGCTTGAAGTCCGCTTTACGGTAGGTTTCATCATCGAGAATCACGCAATCGAACTTGGTTACGTAATCGTCATACATCGAGCCCGCGTCTTCGCAATTTTTTCTTTTGCTTCCGACCTGTCAGGCACTTTCTGCTGTTTGTAGGTCCTTAATCCTTGACTTCGCTTATATCGCATCACAGTTGATAGCGATGTGCCTGCTGCAGCTGCAACATATCGAGTCGACCTCGTGAGGATATTCCGATATGTGCTAACAACCCTTTTCAGCACTTCTGGGTTACTTGGACCCGTTTTTCTGCCTGATTCTTCGGCTCTCTAGATGGAGTTTCCCGCGTTGTAGTTGTTTATAACATTATAAACCGTCGCTACGCTCGCTTTGCTTTCCCGTGCAATGCTTAGTCTAGACTTCGTCTTATCAGTCAAGTAAATGTCCAGTATTAATTTGCGGCAGCGCTCTTGCGGGCTGGACATGTTGACTAAAGTAGATCCAAGATGCAATTGACTAATATAGCAAGAAACTGCAATATTTATAGATACTTTCACTCGAAAATACCAGGATCCTAACTCTTGACATTTTCGTATCCTGAATGCGTAAAAATTCTAAAATTTTTCTGGTTTACCTCATATAAGTTAGCACCCCGCACGCCCAAAATAGCCAACACGCCAATGCCGCATGGACAGATTACGCTGCAGTGTATCCCACGGGTAATTGACACCACAGTCTACACGCGCTACCGAAAATGCAGACGAAGCGTCTACGAAATTGTGGGAATGACGAAATGCAGGAAAACCCACGTTCAGGTGCAACGTGACCGGAGGCATAGTAATAAGCAAATTTGTATCAGTCAGTTAGTCTAATTTTTTAAGCTGAAGAATAAAGATCGGCTCTGGCCGAAAATAAAATTTTTTTTAAGTAATTTCAACCAATAAATTCTTAACTGGTGCCCAACGGCCAAGTCGCGATCACGGTACAAAAAGAGTCCTAAAGTAGTACCAGTACCGGTCCCGCGACTAAGTGCAAACCCACACGCCCCTCAAGTAGTGGCAAAATAAGCGCGCAAGCCAACTCAACCTTACAAGCTCTGAAGTAGTGCTGATATTAAGGCAGTAGCAACGCGCAAGCCAACAAGTTCCTGAAGCAGCAACAAGAATAATAATAATAATAATTGACTGGCGAAGCAGCAAGCAAACAGGATAACCCACCCCGCCGCGGAATGATAATACTGTAAGCATAGATTAAGTTATGATAGTGCAAATGAAAGAATAGAATAATAACAAGAAAAGTGAAGTGAATTTTAGTGTTAAGTGAATTTTTTATAAGTATTCTATGCGTTTTTACAAATAAATTTAACTGTCCATTCTAATGCAAAGTTTTTGTAATGTAATCAACTAAATACACGTACACACACGCATACACCTACATTGTGAAAAAAGAACAACATATGAGAAAAAGCTTTCCTTTGAATTTTTTATTTAGAAAATAGCAATAATACGAATATTTGGTTGCCTATTATTTTGAAAACTCATTGAAATAAATTAGGAATTAGTTAATTAATTAAAAACAGAGAACCACATAATTAAAGGCTTGTACAGCCAATAAAAAATTATAATAAAAATCATAACAAAGTTCAACACTGCGATTCTGAACACCAGACCCTGCAGTGGAGAAGAACGATAACAAATAACAAAACCCAAAATGGCCCAAAACAATAATTTGATTAGACCCCAGTGTTAGGAAATGCTGGTGCAGCAGCACCACAAGCACCTCCTGCACCTCCCGCACCTCTCGCACCCTCCAACATCCGAAACGCAACACCAGAAGTTAAATCCCTGATCAGGGAATTAATGACAAGCATTTTAGATACAGAAGGACAAGACTTACTTAGGGATGTTCTTCACCCGACACAACAAACAATGACGGATCAAACAATTGACGAGCGTTACCGAAATAACTTGACAGAAAACGAAAAGGAAATGTTAGCGATAATATGGTCATTAAAATCATTACGGAATTACCTCTACGTTTCAACTGCAGTCAAAATATTCACATATAACCAACCCTTAACATATGCACTTAGTAACAAAAACACAAATAGCAAATTAAAAAGATGGAAAGCTATTTTGGAAGAATATAACTATGAGATAAAATACAAGCCCGGAAGTACTAACATAGTCGCAGACACATTATCAAGAATACCACCCGACACACAAATAAACTCGATGACAGCTACACAACACAGTGACGAAAGTTCAGGACACACCCTAATACCCTATACAGATGCGCCGATAAACGCTTTTAAAAACCAACCCTTAATCTCGACAGGAGACACCTCATCACACCAATTCCAAATAATTTTCCCCACCTATCATAGACATACCATAATAGAACCCGAATTCACCGAAGAAATCCTTGCCACATTTTTGAAAAAGTTTCTCAATCCCTCAGTCACCAATGCAATAAAAACAGAAGACAACATTTTAGGAAAAATCCAAAATATCTATCCACAACATTTCAGCAGATATAGAGTAAAATACACGCGCAAGATAGTGAAAGATCTAACAACAGAATCGGAACAAGAAGCTGAAATTATAAAGGAACATAGCAGAGCACACAGAAATGCCGCAGAAAATAAAACACAACTATTAGAAAAATACTACTTCCCACAGATGAACGCGAAAATCAAGAAAATCACAAAACAGTGTAGAATATGCCAAGAAAATAAATATGAAAGGCATCCCACAAAACCAATCCTAAAAGCTTCCCCAATTCCAAATTATCCAGGCCACATCGTTCATATTGATTTATATCACACCAATAATAAAGTGGTACTTACAGCAATAGACAAATTTTCCAAATACGCGCAAGCGAAGGTAGTGAAATCCAGGGCTTCGGAAGACATAAAACAACCTTTGCAAGAACTCCTCACAATCTTTGGCATACTCGAAAACATCGTAATAGATAACGAAAAATCCCTTAGCGCAGCTCCTATAACATACATGCTAGAAAATCAATACGGTATTGAAATCTTCAAAACACCCCCCTACACTAGTACAGTAAACGGACAAGTAGAACGCTTTCACTCCACGTTAACAGAAATCATGCGTTGTATAAAAAGCGAAAAAACCCACGATTCATTCGAAGATTTACTTTCCAGAGCCATTCACAAATAAAATTCAACAAAATTCACTCAATTCATTCAACCATTAATAAAAAACCCGTCGAAGCATTTTTTGGACGAAGAGTTACCACTGATCCAGCACAACTAGAAAAGGACAGACAGGAAAATATTAAAAAAATAGTGCATAAACAGAAGAAAGACTTGGAATACCATAACAAGAACAGAACAGAGTTCAAGGCATATAGTACTGACGAAATTGTTTATGTAAAAATTAACAAAAGAATAGGAAATAAACTTACACCCAAATATAAAAAAGAAATAGTTCAAGAAGACAAGGGATGTACGATAATAACGAAGACAGGACGAACAGTCCATAAAAGCCATATTAGAAACTGAAATTCTTTACACTTGCATTCATTACAGGATAGCATACCTAATTGCCTTGTGCAATGCAGAGACACGAATACTGGGCTACACAAATAGCAAAATAGTGACCATAGAAACAGGAACTGCAAAAATTCAAACAGGAACTTTCAAACTAATACATTCTATAAACCAGTACGATGACATAATAGAGCAACTGGACACCTCGATAACACGCGACATAACAAAAAAATACCACCTTTATCCATTCCTATCCCATGAACTAGAAACCGCGAAATCCCTATTTTAACAGAGCTATAGAAGCACTAGGAACTATATGGAAGTGGATTGCTGGTTCGCCAGACCACGAAGATTTTAGAATAATTAGTGATACGATTAATAACATATTGAAAAATAATAATCATCAAATTATAATAAATAAATCAATTATGGAAAAATTAAATAAATTAACTAATGTAACAAATAAGATCCTAAATAATGTAAAATCAAGCGATGAACTAAGAGATGAATTAGCAAAAATTATAGAAGGAAAGTGCCCTTTGCCCTGTGCTGAAGAAAGGCGACCCAACAATATGCGCCAACTACAGGGGTATCAGCCTACTTCCCATTGCATACAAGGTCCTGACGAGCGTACTATGTGAAAGATTAAAGCCACTCGCCAAGGCGCTGATTGGACCCTATCAGTGCGGCTTTAGACCTGGTAAGTCCACCATCGACCAGATATTCACTCTACGCCAAATCCTGGAAAAGACCCATGAGAACCAAATCGATACTCACCATCTCTTCATCGATTACAAGGCAGCATTCGATAGCCCGATAAGGGATCGCCTATATGCCGCATTGTCTGAACTTGGTATCCCTGCAAAGCTCGTGAGACTTTGCACAACGACGTTGAGCAATACGCGCAGCTCCGTCAAGGTTGGAAGTGACCTCTCCGACCCATTTGATACCGTTCGAGGATTCAGACAGGGCGATCCTTTGTCCTGCGACCTCTTCAACTTCACCATGGAGAGTGTTCTGCGCAAGGCCGGTGTACATCGTAATGGCACAATTTTCAACAAAAGTGTCCAGCTCCTTGCCTACGTTGATGACATTGATGTCATCGGGCGTAACAAGCGAGATGTCATCGCTGCCTTTGCGGCTATCGAAAGAGAATCTGCAAAAATGGGTCTGGTGGTAAATGAGGGCAAGACGAAGTATATGCTGTCTACACGCAGGGACTCGCAGCGGCTAGGGTCTCACGTCGAGGCCGACAGGTATACCTTTGAAGTTGTCAAGGAATTCGTCTACCTTGGCACCGCCATCAACAGCAGCAATGATGTCAGCCTGGAGATAAAGCGAAGAATTACTCTTGCCAACAGGTGCTACTACGGTCTCGGTAGGCAATTGAGAAGTAGAGACCTCTCTCGACCGACAAAACTTGCACTCTATAGGACGCTTATCTTGCCCGTGCTCCTCTATGGCGCTGAAGTATGGACAATGACACGAAATGACATAGCGGCCCTTGGAGTGTTCGAGAGGAAGGTACTTCGCAAAATCTTCGGCCCTGTTCGTGTTGGTGACGATTATCGTATACGAACCAATAACGAGCTGTATGAGCTGTATAAGGACATGGACGTTGCGCAGCGAATTAACATCCAGCGGCTACGCTGGCTCGGTCATGTCTGCCGTATGGACGACGAAGCTCCGGCGAAAAAAGTGTTCGATGCGATGGTTGGAGGTCGACGGCGAAGAGGGAGGCCGTGTCTCCGGTGGAAGGACCAAGTTGAAGAGGCCCTGCTATCTCTTAGTGTGACCAACTGGAGAAGGCGCGCGCAAAGCAGAGGCGCCTGGAGAGAAGTTTTGCGGCAGGCCGTAACCCGATAACGGGTTGTTATGGCCAGTTAAGTAAGAAAGTAAGTAAGTGTAGAAGGAAAAATAAAAATATTAAAAGAAGAATTAATAAATATTGATTGCTCAATACAATGGGCAAAAGCCGGAATAATAAATGCATTTATATTATCGAATCAAGAAATAAATATAACAAAGGAAATTTTCGAGAAGGAAAACATACCATATTTAAACATTATAGAAGCTATTGAATTAAGTGACATTAAAATTGCGTCAAATGAATTAAATATTATTTATATTATAAGCATACCAGTAACAAAAGGATGAATGATAATAAAACCCGTAAAAGAAAATAAAAAGATTATAAAAATTCGATATGAAAAATTAATGATATGCAAAGATATCAGGTGTACAACTTTGCTTCCGCCGTTTTCTGATAGGTGGCTGTACCGGCTGAGGCTGGTTGAAATACATAGATGGTAATGCCTTTAAAGTGAGTGTGGACAGTGCCTAACGAATTGTCATCGCCGTTTCAGTGACAGTTGTTCTTGTTTTCGTATTATTCACGCTCGAAAATGTCCGTTTATGTGCCCAATTCTCGCCATTTGCGGGAAGTTTTACTTTTCTGTTACAATTCGCAAAAAAATGCAGCTGAAGCGCATCGAATGCTCTCAGAAACTTACGGTGATGCTGCTCTGAGTGAAAGAACGTGTCGGGAGTGGTTTCAACGTTTTAAAAATGGTGATTTCGATGTCGAAGACAAACATGGTGGTGGAAGAGAAAAAACCTTCAAAGATGAACAACTAGAAGCATTGCTTGATGAAGATTCGTGCCAAACCCAAGAAGAGCTTGCCGAATCGTTGGGAGTGAGTCAGCAAGCCATTTCAAAAAGAAAAGCGGCCACAATATCAAGAGCGACATGACAAAGTCATCCTCCAACACGACAATGCTCGGCCTCACGTCGCAAAAGTGGTCAAAAAGTACCTGGAAACGCTGAAATGGGAAGTCTTGCCCCACCCGCCGTATTCCCCAGATGTCGCCCCTTCTGACTTCCACCTATTCCGTTCGATGGCACACGGCCTGGCAGATCAACATTTTCAATCCTTCGAAGAATTGGAAAAATGGATTGCTTCATGGATAGCGTCAAAAGAGGACTCCTTTTTTCGAGCCGGGATCCAAAAATTGCCGGAAAGATGGGAGAAAGTTGTCGCTAGCGACGGACAATACTTTGAATAATACATCTGTTAGCACTTTTTCGCAATAAAGCTTTTAATTTTGGAAAAAAACGGCGGAAGCAAAGTTGTACACCTGATAATATTTTCGGAATTAAGAATAATTGTAAGAAAATTAATAGTATAATAGTATGTAAGCAAAATGAATTAGATGATATGACAAACACAAGCTGCATTCCACGATTACTTAAAGGACAACCCTCAAACTGCACAGCCATCAACAACCAACATATACCAATACAAGAAGAAATCCTCCCAGGAACACTACTCATCAATGGGTTCAACGGAACAATAAAAATAGACGAAAAACCATTAGAACTAGCAGGAACCTTTATCATAAACTACGTCAACTCCACCATCAACATCCAAGACAAGATTTACTCCAATAAAGAAATAACACTCGCCAACCCACTGCCAGCGATCAGTCAATCAACAAACGCCACCACAAAAATTGTGGCTCCGCCACAACCATAATAGTTATTACCCTGATTCTCACAGCTAATGAAGAAGAAGTTTTCGATTCAAATCACTACATCCATGCAAAAGGACATTCAAGCAATAAACCCAAGTGTGAACGAGGACGTTGCACATTTTAAAGGGGGAGGAGTTAGCACCCCGCACGCCCAAAATAGCCAACACGCCAATGCCGCATGGACAGATTACGCTGCAGTGTATCCCACGGGTAATTGACACCACAGTCTACACGCGCTACCGAAAATGCAGACGAAGCGTCTACGAAATTGTGGGAATGACGAAATGCAGGAAAACCCACGTCGTTCAGGTGCAACGTGACCGGAGGCATTGTAATAAGCAAATTTGTATCAGTCAGTTAGTCTAATTTTTTAAGCTGAAGAATAAAGATCGGCTCTGGCCGAAAATAAAATTTTTTTTAAGTAATTTTAACCAATATAGTAAACAAATATAACAATTCAAGGATATATCAAAAGAACAGCTGAGAAAACACATAATTTAATAAAATTTATGCCGAAACTTCTGCAGGGAGTTCAAACAAGAAAAGCATATTCACAAAGTTATTAATTTTTGAAAAAACTTAGTTTAAATTAAATTTTTGCTACATAACCTTATCTTGTACGCAAACTTTTTCTGAGGTGAATTCATAACACATTTTGTTTTTGGCCCTTCTTTTACAATTTGGTCAAGTTTTTGTTATTATTATCTTAATAGAATAAAAGAACTAAGGGTATGGAAAAAATAAAAAATATTTTGTTTTTGAAAAATTACTTTAAGTGATTTATTTTTCATATGAAAAAAACTATGTACCCCTTGTACGCAAACTTATTCTGACTAGTGTATGTACATATATGCCTCAATACCAAGTTTTAGGGTCAACCGCTCCCAAATATTTGTACCTTGCAAAAATTTTAGAGTTTGTTGTTGAGGCGAGTAGCATTAATACATATTATTGGCAAACGAAAAAAAAGTCGGCGGTGTCAAGTAATGAACTTGAATTACTTTAAAAATAAAAACTAACATAACGCAAAACAACAAACATTTTATTTTGAGTGTACAGGTTTTTGGTAGATCATTTGAGGAGGTCCATAACAAAACGCAATAATTCCACCATAAAAATTTTTTGGATGAACGAATAAATGTAATTAAAGTCAGTAGGATATATATATTCTTTTAGATAGCTGCTGTGGAATAATAGTTTTCTAGGAACAATACAAATCATAAAGAAGTTAATTTATTTGGCAATTACTTTTTTAGTTATTTAGAAAACAAATTTGGAGATGTTGCGTTTTGGTCCGATACATAGTATTTATTTCATTTTGCTATGAACCCTATGGGAGATGTTGCGTTTTGATATGAACTAGGTTTGGAATTGTAGCGTTTTGCTGTGAATAACATAGAAATAAAATCTTTTTGATTTGAATTACAGAAGTTTCATTACATTACACAAGTACATTCAAGTATTACAAAAGTATATAAGTATTCACGTATTCAAAAAAATCAACATTGTGTTACACTCTCATTCCAGTGTCCTCCTCCAAACAGTCACATAAGGTTACATCATCGGTTTCATTGCAACTATTTCCTTGTTCGTCTAACAATATCTTTGTATAATATTCTAACCCGGAAATGTTTGACCACTGTTGGCCATAATGTTTTTCCAATAGTTTAACAACATATTTCTTCTTTTCTGAATTAATTGCAACACCAAGAGGAATTCCATCAAGCAAACGAAGGGGTATTTTGCCTCTTTTAAGATAGCTGGTAAATTTTTCTTTGCCTTCAACTTTGTAAGTTTCAAAAGTTTTGACTACACATTGCTTGTGCTGTTTTGTGGAGAGTTTAAAGTAAATCCTTTTCATACTCTGTATGCTGTTTATAGGACGGTAATATTCTGCCAACATTTTTAAATCCTTAAGGGTCCAATCCTTTCCTAAAACAGTAACTTGCCTGTTCACAGAATAAACTTTGTGATTTCTTTAAAGAAATTATAGTATTTTTTCGAAAATCTTTTTCAACACGCCCAAAAACTCGATAAAATTCTTACCGTTTTATAGTTATTGTAGAGTTACCATAATAATAAATTTAAATTTTATTAATATTAATTTATATCATTGACTTTTCACTAATATCTCGAAGTTATTTATTGCATAGATATGGAAATGTTGCATTTTGGTCTGAACCATTATTTTTGGTTTTGAATTACAGTGAAATTATTGACCTATAACAATTGTTACATAGATTTTAACATGTAGAACTGGATTCAGTAAAAAAAAAGAAAAACTTAAAAAGTGGAATTATTGCGTTTTGTTATGGACCTCCTCATTTTATGCATTACCGAGTAATGTAATATACGATTTCCTACATGCTAGGCGATTTATGAAAACGTACATGTTTTTGGGACGCATGTGGCTAAATGAACCAAAAAACCAATGGTACGATGAAGAGTGTCGCGCAGCCACTGCAGCGAAGAATGCTGCCTACAAGAAGACCCTGCAGTCGGCTGCCACGCGAGCCGTGACAGAAAAATACCGGGAGGAGAGGAAGAAAGAGAGGTGCCTTTTTAGACGCAAGAAACGGGAGCAAGAAAGGCGCGAGCGTGAGGAAGATCGAGGAGTGCAGAAGCAGGAATGACGCCCGAAAATTCTTCCAAAAAGTTAAGCGTCTCACGGAAGGATTTAAGCCCGGGGCATCTTCTTGCAGAGACGAAAACGGGGATCTGGTTACGGATGCGCAGGGTGTACTGAGGTTGTGGAAGGAGCACTTCTCCAAGCTGCTCGCAGGCGACGAAGGGAACAATATCGCCAGTGGTGAAGATGTCCAGATGGCACCAATCGACGACGACGGTGTGGATGTGCCACCGCCCAGCCATGACGAGGTCTGGGTGGCTATCCAGCAACTCAAGAACAATAAAGCTGCAGGGCCGGATGGGCTACTAGCTGAATTGTTCAAGGCCGGCGGTGGTGAGCTGATTGGGTGCATGCATCAGCTCATCTGCAAAATATGGCTGGAGGAACGAATGCCCAACGATTGGAACCTCAGTGTCCTTTGCCCTGTGCTGAAGAAAGGCGACCCAACAATATGCGCCAACTACAGGGGTATCAGCCTACTTCCCATTGCATAAAAGGTCCTGACGAGCGTACTATGTGAAATATTAAAGCCACTCGCCAAGGCGCTGATTGGACCCTATCAGTGCGGCTTTAGACCTGGTAAGTCCACCATCGACCAGATATTCACTCTACGCCAAATCCTGGAGAAGACCCACGAGAACCAAATCGATACTCACCATCTCTTCATCGATTACAAGGCAGCATTCGATAGCCCGATAAGGGATCGCCTATATGCCGCATTGTCTGAACTTGGTATCCCTGCAAAGCTCGTGAGACTTTGCAGAGCGACGTTGAGCAATACGCGCAGCTCCGTCAAGGTTGGAAGTGACCTCTCCGACCCATTTGATACCGTTCGAGGATTCAGACAGGGCGATCCTTTGTCCTGCGACCTCTTCAACTTCACCATGAAGAGTGTTCTGCGCAAGGCCGGTGTACATCGTAATGGCACAATTTTCAACAAAAGTGTCCAGCTCCTTGCCTACGCTGATGACATTGATGTCATCGGGCGTAACAAGCGAGATGTCACCGCTGCCTTTGCGGCTATCGAAATAGAATCTGCCAAAATGGGTCTGGTGGTAAATGAGGGCAAGACGAAGTATATGCTGTCTACACGCAGGGACTCGCAGCGGCTAGGGTCTCACGTCGAGGTCGACAGGTATACCTTTGAAGTTGTCAAAGAATTCGTCTACCTTGGCACCGCCATCAACAGCAGCAATGATGTCAGCCTGGAGATAAAGCGAAGGATTACTCTTGCCAACAGGTGCTACTACGGTCTCGGTAGGCAATTGAGAAGTAGAGACCTCTCTCGACCGACAAAACTTGCACTCTATAGGATGCTTATCTTGCCCGTGCTCCTCTATGGCGCTGAAGCATGGACAATGACACGAAATGACATAGCGGCCCTTGGAGTGTTCGAGAGGAAGGTACTTCGCAAAATCTTCGGCCCTGTTCGTGTTGGTGACGATTATCGTATACGAACCAATAACGAGCTGTATGAGCTGTATAAGGACATGGACGTTGCGCAGCGAATTAACATCCAGCGGCTACGCTGGCTCGGTCATGTCTGCCGTATGGACGACGAAGCTCCGGCGAAAAAAGTGTTCGATACGATGGTTGGAGGTCGACGGCGAAGAGGGAGGCCGTGTCTCCGGTGGAAGGACCAAGTTGAAGAGGCCCTGCTATCTCTTGGTGTGACCAACTGGAGAAGGCGCGCGCAAAGCAGAGACGCCTGGAGAGAAGTTTTTCGGCAGGCCGTAACCCGATAACGGGTTGTTATGGCCAGTTAAGTAAGTAAGTAATGTGGCTAAATGAGTGCTGTCTCTAATGATCTGTCGATCCCACCTCTAATCTCTTCCTTTCCTTCTCCTTTTGTACTCATGTTTCCCCCTATTTTCTGCTCCCCGGCTTCGGCCGTTTGTATCGTTTAATGTTTATTGTATTCTTTGTCACTCGTTATTCGTAAGCCGACGAATAAAGATCACCCACAAACCCGATATCACCGTGCGTTTCAATTCCCCCGCTCCGCGACGAATCGATTTGTTCAGCATGTCTTCATATACTCCCAGGTAATGCAAAAAAGGGAAGCATTACATTTCGTAGGACATCGCCGTGAGAAAATACAAGCATGTTGTAATGCAGAGGTGCCCATGCCCTATGCTCTCGTTGCTCATTTGTTTTTGCAAATCCTCTTCAGCATAGGCTGAGGAATCTCATTCCTCATTTGTTTTTGTAAATGATCTTCGGCATAGGCTGAGCATTCTACACCTTTTCAAGTTCGATTTCAGAAAGTGTAAAAGCAATTTCAGAAAACTTAAATTGAATTTACGCTTTCTGAAATTGCTTTACGCTTTCTGAAATTAAATTTATATTTCTGAAATTGAATTTACGCTTTCTGAAATTGCTTTTACGGTTTCTGGAATTGCTTTTACGCTTTCTGAAATTGTTTTTACACTTACTGAAATCGAACTTGAAAAGGTGTAGTATACTCACACAACTAATATTGATATCATGGAAGAAGGAAGATTAGAATGGTTTTTTTTTAAATAACATTACAGAAAATGAAATTTTTTTTTTCGGTGTACATACTAAATTCCATTTTTTTGTTTGCATTTTTTTGGGCAACTTTACATGTATTGGTGTTTGCTCTTCCATAAGAAGATTTTGGGCACCCCTGTTGTAATGCATAGCTTGCAAGCAAATATGCATTCCTATACATTCCAATTTCCCGCTGGGATAGAACGCGCATGTGGGCACAAAAGTGTTTTCGGCTATTATGATGCGAGCGGGAAGAGCGAAGCGTAGGCATTTGAGCATGTTAAGTTCATAACATTTCCTGTTAGATTTGCGTAGGACAACAGCAAAAAGCAATGTTGTTGTTCGCAACGGCTTCATTCGTGTACATTGAAATGGTGGTTGTTGTGGCGTAGTAATCGCTCAATCATTTTTTGCATGTATGTTTATTGATCTTGTTTGCCGAAGCGCAAGCGGGGAGCAAACAACGAACCAAAGCATCATCATCGTCGTTTCAACGAAGATAATTCGGGATTCGCGAATGTTTTTGTTGTGTCCAGAGTTGCCGCTTTTGGTCTTTTCGGACCAAAATTGGTCAGATTTTTTTACTTTGGTCCGCTGGTCTGCTTAAACGAATTTTGGTCCGTTTTGTAATGTGAACATGTTTTCATTAGTACAAACAATTTATTTAAAAAAAAATTGTAATTTAAAAATGACTTTATAGATAACGCAAATTTTTAGTTTGGTCGGTTGAGGTCGGATTTGGTCGGAAAAAAATTTTTCTAGTGGCAACACTGGTTGTGTCGTTTATTGTGTGTATGCCTTTTTGTGGTTCGAATTGGTTTTGCTGCACAAATTTATGTAATGTCACCATCAATCGAAACTTTGTGGTGTATGAATTTTTGCTGCGCTTTGATTGATTTAAAAATTTGCAAATATTTATGCGTGGTTGATCCCAATTTAAATTTTTTACAAATATTTTTACGTGGCGAGTTCCAAGTAAAATTATTTTTTTACACATATTTTGACATGGTTGATAGCAATTTTGAAGAATACGGGAAAACTACGAAAAAAACGAATCGATATTCCTATTGACTTCCAAATTGGTGAAAACACTTGAAATCATGGTTCAACTATAAGGTTGTAGCAAGCCACCGGCTGATCGTTTATGGCTTCTGTCAAAATCGTCGGTGTGCTGTGTTGCCGCATCGGTTGAAATGAAAATACCTGACTGAAAACAACTGACCTGAGCACTTTTCCCGTTTTTTCACTCAAATACAGCACCGTCTGGCAACAATCACTTTTGTATGTTTTCAGTTTCTCCCTCTTTCGTCGGAAAATATCAGTTGATTTTGACAGTAACGATAAACAATCCTACCAACAAAATACATGTGGTTTTTGTGTTGCGGGCATGCTATTACCTTATTATTGTGCCATGCTTGAAATCAAAAATAATTAAACATGTGTTTTTCATTAGCGTTTCAAGCGTTAAAAGTTTGTGTGGAAAAACGTAATTTAATATGTCTATTGACTTCAAATATGGTGAAAGCACTAAAATTCAGAAATAATTAGACAAGTATTTTGTCATAAAAATTTGACCTACGTTTAAGAATAGTGTAAATATTCTACATCTGAATGGTTCCATGGCGAATGCTGTGACCATAAAGTTACAATATTAGATTTTCTTATTTTACCACTCCTACGAAAACACTGCCTGTGGGTTGTATAAAAAGTAGGATTGAAAAGCAAAAATTGAAAACAATTGTTGGCCAATAAAAACTTATGCATTTTAGAAAGGATAAATTAAAGAAAAAGTAACAACAATATAATTATATTAATTATTATTATTACAAATATTTGGGACGGGTTGACCCTAAAACTTGGTATTGAGACAGTGGCTCAACTTGGCATTTTAAGTTGCGAAAATCATAACTTCTGAACGAATAGAGATAATTGGAAAATTTTTTGTTGCTGTTGATTAGAAATTAATCAGGCTATTGTATTCCAAAAAATAAATTCAATCGAGATACAGGGTGCTACGTAATACTTTTTCAAAGTTCGGCTTACTGTAAATAAGAATAATGAGAGCAACAATGTTAAGTTTTAGTTGCAAAATTAATGAAAATTCATTCAAAAAGATGAAAAGTAAAAGAATTTTAAGAAATAAAAGAAAGAGTCAAATTAAAGATAAAAATTCATAAATTTTGCTTTCAAAATGAGAACCAGAATTCAAAAAATTTACGTAAAAAGTCAATTTTTCTTTGGACAATCCTAAAGTTAAAAAACAATGCTAAAGCCTCATTAGGACTATATTTGATCGGTAGCACATTGGGTGGGGTAGGAATACTGTTTTTGAAGTGAAACTTCTTTACGCACGCTTGACTTGGGGAGTAAGCTGGCGAACGCGTTACGAAAAGTGTGATCGGGCGAGGCGAACGGGAGTTGAGTGGTTTACGCACGCTTGACTTGGGGAGTAAGCTGGCGAACGCGTGACGTACGCGTTACGAAAAGTGTGATCGGGCGAGGCGAACGGGAGTTGAGTGGTTTACGCACGCTTGACTTGGGGAGTAAGCTGGCGAACGCGTGACGTAAGCGTTACGAAAAGTGGGATCGGGCAAGGCGAACGGGAGTTGAGTGGTTTACGCACGCTTGACTTGGGGAGTAAGCTGGCGAACGCACGACGTAAGCGTTATGAAAAGTGTGATTGGGCTAGGCGAACGGGAGTTGAGTGGTTTACGCACGCTTGACTTGGGGAGTAAGCTGGCGAACGCGTGACGTAAGCGTTACGAAAAGTGTGATCGGGCGAGGCGAACGGGAGTTGAGTGGTTTACGCACGCTTGACTTGGGGAGTAAGCTGGCGAACGCGTGACGTAAGCGTTACATGAAAACATAAAATAAATTTAAATATTTGTAGAAAATTAATATATGTATATGTACATACATGTATATATTTTACACACACATATATATATATACATACAGATGGAGCGAAAGAAGTTTCACTTCAGTCGTGTGGTCATGAGCACACTCGTTTTTTTTATTCTTTTAACACGACCCGGGCTTGCTGGCAAAACTGCTTTCACTATAACGCCATTCATTTTCTCCTGATCCTTATTTTATTTTATGATCAAAGCTTCTGACAGGTGGGTGGTAGCACAGAATAAACAGTATACAGAATGCGCATGTCGACCAGCGAAGCAATCTGAATTTCGGGTGCGGGCCGAAAGCAGCAGGGGGGAGATAACAGAGTTTGTTGAACAGAACTTTTGTCTCTGTTAATTTCTCGTGCGACGATGATCTCTGTTATTGTCAACTTCGGTAAGTGCCGAGTGGTTCAGAGCGAGTTCGTGCGCTCGATGCCGGCCATAGAAGTTACTGTTATTTTCAATGAAGCGAATGAAGGGCGATGTGCTATCGTTGTTGTTGTGTTGATCAGCGAATGAAAATTGTAAATTTTGAATTTTTGTTTCTGGCTGACATTGGCTGGCAATTCCCGACGTGTGTCGGTTAATAAGAACAAGTTTTTTTCATGATATTATGCGATCGACCTTCTGCGTGAAGAAATTTGTATCTCCTTATGAGCACTTGAATGCTAAGGTTTCGCTAATTTTGGCGTAAATGACTTCTTGCCGCGATTTATTATTTTATCCCTACGCCTTTTATCCCACTCTAGGCCCCCAGTTTCTTGGCCCAAACATTTGTGTGTCCAACCTAAAAAAAATGAGAGGTTCCGAAGAATCGTAATTACAAATTTGTGCATTTAATCATGTCTAATGTATGTACATATCTATTGTAAAGCAAAAAGCTATAAGAAAAAAGTAAGTAAGCAACGACGATCCCGAATGATGGCAGAATAAATTTTTTGTTTTGCTTTTTTTTCGATATATGTGCGTACATCCACCACTTAAAGGATATTTCGCACATAACGATTGTACCACATCGTTTAACTATCATCAATATTATAAATAGTGTGATATCTTTATACCGTAGTGACTTTTTGAGTCGATAAGTTACCCCCTTTTGACATTCGTTCTCATATATTTTTGCACGCTACACTCCGTCGTAAATTGCTACCGACAGCGTATGTACGCACTGCGCTGCACGCAGAATGAACCACAGAGCAAAAAGAATTCAAATTCAATGTTTCGTTTCCTGGCCGGCAACAATAACAACAACCATAGCTCTTCTCCCCATATATGTAAGAAGCAAGTGTCACTTCGTTTTGTTGGCCGACAACAACAGCAACCACAGCCTGGCGCTATTTTCCCTCCGGAGCTGTATGCGATCATTACTTTCTTCTTATCTCTGTGCTGTTTGTTCTGTGAAATAACAGAAACGAAAGCTGTCTAGTGCTGTTCGTAATGTTCATAGCGAGGACGTAATGTAAAATTAACAGTGGTCGTAATATTACGACCAGCGTTGCCACAAGAAAAAACAATTTATAACCAGGAACAAAAATCAAAATAACCAAAATGTAACAAAAATAACCAAAATGTTTCTTCGACATAAACAAAATAAATAACTCATACATAAATTTCAAGATTTAACCCACCAAGCAAAATGTGAGAAATAGGCAACAATCGTCAGTGGCAACAAATTGGCGGCTCGCCGATTTATTGCCGCAGCGGCAAATTAGCAACATGTCCCAAAAAAACAATTGTGTTGTGTACAAGAACACTTTTCCAGGACTTTGAAATATCGAATTGAACTATGTTTAGTATTTCAGTGAGATTGATCGTATCTTAAAATTTTTTATTCATTCGTCGACGAATAGTCTGAGTCTGAACTGTTACTGGCAGTTGAATTTGGTGAAAGTTGTGTGCTTCTATTAAATGTTGTTTGAAGCGACATTTGAAGCCAAGTCCTCACTTTCAATACCACAAAATCACTGCAATCTCTCCGGATACTGAGAACAGTCGAGTAAAAACGTGAGCTCAAACTTTTACTGAAAAAAAAAATGAAGCGCCATGACAAGGAGAACAACTAATTTCACTTTTGAATTTTACCAATAGTTACTTTTTAAATAAAATGAGAATATTACAAATACATTTGTTCACAACACTTATTGCTTAATTTAGCAAGTCGCCTAAGGCAATAAAAAAGCTATATGAAAATGATTCGTCAAGGCGATAAGAAAACGACTCGTCAAGGCGATAAGAAAACGACTCGTCAGGCGATATGAAAACAACTCGTCCAGGCGATAAGAAAACCACTCGTCAAGGCGAGTTGCTTTCGGCGGACGTTTTAGAGCGACTGGTGATACGAAATCGATACGCTGGCGATATTACCGGCGATAAAATTGTTGCCGGGAGCGAATCGTTTTCTTATTGCCGGAAACAAAAAATGTCTGGTGGGAAGGAACATTTAAAAGGCTTTTGGCACGTATGTATGTATGTGTGACATAAAATAAATAATAAACACGTTCACGCACAGTAAAAAAAGCTGCAAAAAAACAGGCGATATTATTTTTAATTAGTTGTCAACGTCCGCGAACGTGTTGTTGACTCTTTTTAAAACATAGTTATCGATTTAAACAATGCTGCTTTCTTTTTTACGAGAAACAGCCATGGCTATGAGCTGCTGCCATCAATCAATATCAATTTTATTACCACTCCCAATAAAATTGTGGCAGATGATACATTTGTATCAGCGTGCAATATTCTAAAAAATAACCAAATGAGATCAAAAGTCACCAAATAACCAAAACCCATTTTCAAAAATAAAAATAACCATTTTTGGTTAAAAATAACCAAAACGGCAACGCTGGTCACGAGACGAGATGTATCAGCGTGCAATATTCTAAAAAATAACCAAATGAGATAAAAAATCACCAAATAACCAAAACCCATTTTCAAAAATAAAAATAACCATTTTTGGTTAAAAATAACCAAAACGGCAACGCTGATTACGACCCCTTAACATTTTTGAATTTGTATGAGATGCGCGTTCTGTATTACTGTTTATTCTGTGGTGGTAGCAAAGAATATGAAGTAATATAGAACGCGCATGTGGGCACAAAAGTGTTTTCGGCTGTTATGATGCGAGCGGGAAAAGCGAAGCGTAGGCATTTGAGAATGTTAAGTTCATAACACTTTCTGTTAGATTTGCGTAGGAAAACAGCAAAAAGCAATGTTGTTATTCGCAACGGCTTCACTCGTGCACATTGAAATGGTGGTTGTTGTGGCGTATTGATCGCTCAATCGTTTTTTGCATGTATGTTTATTGATCTTGTTTGTCGAAGCGCAAGCGGAGAGCAAACAACGAACCAAAGCATCGTCATCGTCGTTTCAACGAAGATGATTCGGGATTCGCTAATGTTTTTGTTGTTGTCGTTTATTGTGTGTATGCTTTTTTGTGTTGCCGATTGGTTTTGCTGCACAAATTGCTGTAATGTCACCAAATTCAAATAACAATAACAAACAAATAGTTTCATTGGCTTTGATGTCACCATCAATGGAATCTTTGTGGTGTATGGCTTTTTGCTGGCCAATGGTGCGCTCTGATTGATTTAAAAATTTGATGGTTGATCCCAATTTAAAATGTTTAAAAATATTTTTACGTGGCGAGTTCCAAGTAAAATTATTTGTTTATATTTTCACATGATTGATTACAAGAATATGGGAAAACTACGAAAAAAAATGAACTGGTGGGCTTATTGACTTCAAAATTCGTGAAAATACTTGAAATCAAAAATAATTAGATACGTGTTTTAATTTTTTTTTAAATCGAAATCTAACGGGCAAACAAGGGTTAAGAGATTGTATGGAAAAACATAATTGAATAGGTCTATTGACTTTCAATATGGCGAAGTACTACTAAAGCACTAAATAAAGAAATAAATAATTAGACAAATATTTTGTCATAAGAATCTGACGGCTTCAACACAGGATAAAATAAACTTGATTTATTGGGTCCATTGATTTCAAAGTTGCGTGCAGAGCCGCCAGGCCCGGACAGTTTTCGAAACAGAACCTTATAAAAATGTTATTAAGGCATGCCTACGTTTAAAAATAGTATAAATATTCTACACCTGAATGGTTCCATGGCGAATGATGTGACCATAAATTTACAATATTAGATTTTCTTATTTTAGTTCTTTTAAGCAAGCATTATTTGCGGGCCGTAAAAAAGTTCCAAACAACGGTACTTAAAAAATTATTGCGGGCTAATAAAAACGTCTTCCTTTCTTTTCATTTCCCTTTTTAATTGTCTTTATTGATTACTTATTATTATTTATTTTTTATTGTTCGTAGCGATCATATAAGTCGCCATGCCAACCATATTTTAATTTCTTTTCTATGATTTTGCGCACACTACAGTCGGCAATGAGTTCAGGAGCAATATGCGACGACGTGCGGGCTTATATGATAGAAGAGGAACAAAAGCCAGCCAGAAAATAGAAAATGTTTTACAATTTCAGCTTTTCGCCAGCGCAACAACAACAACATCAGCATATCGTCTTCATCACCCAATGATCCCACGCCGCAACAGTGTGCTAACGCAGACTCGCTGCAGGGAGCGCAACCAAAGAGCGCAACCCATAAAACTACGTTCTCGCTTGTAAAGCAAGCCTTCGTATGTTTATTTTCTTTGCTTCTACTCACATGCTACGCTGAAGTTACAGAGAATTCTGCTGTTAGTAACAGAGGGTTCTGCTGTCAATAACAGAGGGTACTACCAGCAGCAGTGCTGCCGAACGTACTACTATAGTAGTATTTTACTACTATTTCATCATCTGTACTACCGTACTACCCACAGGCCGATTATACTAATATTTTCTAAAATATAAGTTTTAGCAATCAGTCACCGGCCAACCTTCGAACCGAGCAGTCGTGTCAGTGTCTCTCTCTCAGTTTGCCATTATAGCTTTGCACCCAGTGTTTCTTTCACTCATACACATATAACTAACCTGCGTGCTAAATCCCTCCCCTCTCCTCAGTGATCAGTAGAGAATCAATCAAATAAGTGTGTTCAAACCTCTTCAAAATGCCCCCCGGGGGCTCCCTCCTTGGGGACAATAGGTTTGCTTCGCTCGCCCATAGTCCCCAACCGAAAAGGAAAAAAACGTTCCAAAAACTACAAGAAGTTTTTCCAGACCTACCGCCCACAAAAAAAGACGACCCGAAATATATCGTGATCAAATCCGATAATTCTACACTCCCCTCGCAAAAGTTTCTTGTTTTCGCGTGTACAACGCCATCCTCAGCGTCAGCAAGGAAATAAACAAAATTAGCGAACTACGCGACGGCAGCTTACTAGCTCTGGTAAGAAACAAGCACATTGCAGAAAAATTCATTAAAACTAAATATCTAACCAACATTGGCGCTATCAGCGTTAGCTACCACCAACAGCTTAGCTGTAACAAGGGCACCATCTATGCACCTTTCCTAAACGATGTGCCTGAAAGTGAAATAATCGAAGGTTTGTGCGCATATGAGGTCTCTTCAGTGTACAAATTCACACGCAAAGCCGATGGTGAACAAAAACCAACTGGCGTCCTATTGCTTTCATTTAATAGCTACACTCTACCAACAAAAATTGATGTCGCGTGGAGAACGACCTCTGTTCGACCTTATGTGCCTAATCCGATGCGCTGCAAGTCATGCCAGAAGCTAGGCCACACACAAAAGCACTGCAGAAACTCTCCAACATGCGAAATCTGCAATTTTCCTATACCCCATGAAAAAGATTGCGACAGAGTAATGTGTGCGAACTGTTCCGGCGAACACCGCTCTTCTGACAACACCTGCCCAAAGTACAAACAAACTAAAGAAATATTAAGAATCAAGACACTGGAAAAATGCAGCATGCGCGACGCCCTAAAAAAGTACGATGAGAACCTGTCTGTCCCCTCTCTCACCAGCAGCTTTGCCAATGTGCTGAAACCCGCAGCAGAAGTCTCCTCTTCTATCAACTCTACATCGAAACCTCTCGCTCACAACCACACCTTAAACCCCAAAAATACACGAACTTCTACCGCCAATAACTCCTCTAATTCAATTCTTTCAATCCAAAACTCAGAATCCACATCTACGCTGAATTATTCAACAAATGATTCAAAAAATTATAATGTCTCATATCTCAAAAACACACAAACCTCTGCCAACCAACCTTTTTCAACTAATCCAAATCACAACGCTTCTACCAACAACACCAACTCCTCCTCTCACGATAACTCCCCTACTGACTTCAGTCTCTTCAGTCCAACAACATCTTCTTTCATCTCACACTCAATCCCACTAAAGAAAACCGCTGACCCCAGCAATACTACTCGCACCTCTTCGCTACTCCCCACAACAAACGTCTCCAACACAAATCGTCGTCGCGAGAACCAGAAACGTTCCGAACAAACAGAAATCGATTCAGAATAAAGATGTGTGACACTCTTTCCTTTCTCTTTCTTAGTGTTCTATCTAGTTGTAAACTGGTGTCACTCAGCACAGCTGACTGCACATTCCAGGCATACCCTAGCCTTATCTCTCCTTTTCGCTTCCTTACGCTCGAAATTAGTGACGCTCAGCACTCTCTGACTGGTCTATCTAGTACCAATTCTTCCACATCTCTTTTCAAGCTCTTTTGCCTTTTATATAAGCTTCAGTTATGGTCACAATATTGCAGTGGAACTTGAATGGTTACACCAACAATTACAATGAGCTAGAATTGCTGATAAAAGAACACTCACCAACCATTATACTATTGAACGAAACACACCTTGCGTTCAATGCCACGACGTATACTCCCAAGCAGTACGTTGGCCTGTTTCACAATCTTCCACACATTCATACAAGCAAGAAAGGTATCGCAATATTAATAAGAAGACATATCCAATACAAAGTCAATCCTATCCAGTCAAGCCTAGCGGTGCTATCCATTGAAATAAACTTAGCGCAAAAAGTCAACATTATATGCACCTACATTTCACCTGATCAACCTTTTAAAAACACTGACATAATGCAGATAATTAATCAAGCTACTGCTCCAATAATTTTCGCTGGAGATTTAAACGCTTGGAGCCCGCTCTGGGGCTCCCCAATAACGAACCCGAGAGGTAAAAGCATCGAAGATGCTATACTTTGTTCAAACCTAATGTGTCTGAACAACGGAACTGCAACGCACTTTTCCACCCACTCTACCTTCTCCCATGTGGATATCACTTTGTGTAATGCAACTCTTGCCGCAAGATGTGAATGGAGCATATTGGACCAACTCCACGGTAGTGACCACTTCCCCATAGTGTTAAAACTGAACATAGGTCCAACAACCTCAAACTTCCGTCCAAAAATTGTCTTCAAAACCGACGACGCTGATTGGGCAAAGTTCCAAACCCACTGTGCGACACACTGCAACAATAGCTCTATCGCAGACAATCCCAACCAAGAAAGCGCTCGGATAACAAAAATAATCCGTTCAGCGGCTAACGTCAGCATCCCACAAACAAAGCCAACAACGAACTCTAAAAAAGTTCCATGGTGGAATAAGGACATTGCTCAATTGAGGGCATGCAAACAAACAGCCTGGTATCAATACAAACGCTTTCGCTCTCCTTCCACCCTTATTTCTTTCAAAAAAGCGAACGCTCTTTTCCGACGTGCTGCAAAACAGGCTAAACGTAAGTGCTTGGAGGATTTCACAAGCCAAATAAATCCTTCTTCTAACCCAAAACAAATCTGGTCCGCTTTAAAGAAACTTTCAGGTTCACCCAATAACGCAATCATTCGATGCTTGAGAGGGCCAACTGGACTTGTACAGAACCCAGGAGACATTGCGGATCTATTTGTAAGACATTACTCTGCTGCTAGTTCAGATAACTCTTTTAGTGCATTGTTTCAAAACATCAAGTCTTCCACACTGGCGGCCAACCCCCCCTCTAACAATCCTATATCTTTCTCTGCAAGACAAATAGAAGCCAGCATCCTACTCTCAGAATTTGAGTTCGTAGCATTGACCGTTAAGGGTAAATCTCCTGGGTTAGATAAAATATCTTACCCAATGATTAGAAATTTGCCTATGAATCTCAAACGTCGGTTAATCAAACTATATAACAAAATCTTTGATACCGGCATTTACCCCCAGTTTTGGAAAACGTCATGTGTCTTACCCATACTGAAACCACTCAAGCCATCAGATGAAGTTAACAGCTACAGACCAATCTCCATCCTTCCCTGTATGGGCAAGATTCTCGAAAAGATAATCGCGACCAGACTGATGTGGTACGCTTAACGTAACAACCATATATCTCCTCATCAAGTTGCCTACAAAAAAGGACAATGCACGACCGACGCACTAATTCAACTTGATCATTTTATATGTAATGCTTTGTCGAGTAGAAATCACGTTTCATTACTGTCTTCAGATTTCCACAAAGCTTTCGACAGAATCGGTGTTCATATGGTCATTCGAAAACTTAAAGAATGGAAAATTGGTCCAAAGATGCTAAATTTCATCAAAAGCTTTCTTACAAATAGGAAGATAAAGATTTGCGTAAATGGTTTTCTATCCGCTACCCTGCCACTTTCAAACGGTACGCCACAAGGCTCGCCTCTCTCTGCCTTTCTCTTCATCATTGCCTTTGAAGATGTTAGGCGAATAATAACTAAATATAAAGGCATTGAACACCAAATTTATGCTGATGATGTTTTAATGTTTACAAAAATATCTGACACCACTCTAGCACAATCTTTATTTACTAAAATTCTTGAAGACTTATCATCATGGTCTTTGACCTCTGGCGCATCACTTTCTTTAGATAAAACACACACCCTTCATATATGTAGAAAGCATAATTGTAAAGGTCTTCAGCTTGCATACAATAATACTAACATCGAATGTAAATCGCAATTAAAAATATTAGGACTAACTTTAGATCCTAAGTATAACTTTAATGCCCACTGCAAAAATGTAAGAAACTCTTTAATAACTAGACTAAACATTGTAAAATATCTATCGTCTAAGCACTCTTTCATCCACCCGAACATCTTAATTAACATGGTCAGAGCACTGCTGCTTTCAAAAATCGAGTACGCACTTCCGATATATGGGAAATGCTCCGAAAGCAACATCAACCTCTTGTGCGCACCTTACCATTCTGCAATACGACGAAGTCTCAGGGCTTTCCCAACTTCGCCAATCAAAATCCTACTTGCCGAATCTGGACTGCCAAGTATACAAAGCAAAATTACGGACTCCACGCATCTGCTGACTGCTAAAGTAGTTGAAAATCGCAATGTTCTACATACTTAGCAACATCTTCACGCGCGCGCTCAAAAGAAAAACCCCGCCAAGGATGCAGTCAGCAATTACGAGGTGTGTATCATTCGCCGTTGCAAATGGCCTGTCAAGCATCGTAAAGTTCAAACCTACAACAAGACACCCCCCCTGGATAATCAAAGAGGAATCACTTCCCAACGAACTCACAATGCTTTCCAAGAAGATAACGCCGAACGAAGTTTTTCGACAGACATTTGCCGAACTGGAATCTAACTACACTAACAACCGATGGAAGCTGCTGTTCACGGACGGCTCCAAAACGTCAAATTGCACTTCTTTCGCTGTTGTTACCGGTACAGGAGATACAATTTGCAGCTGGCTTCTCCCGTCAACGTGTTCCGTTTTTACCGCTGAAGCATCAGCAATTCTTCATGCGGTCGAATACGCAAAAAAGACCAAAGAAAAGTTTCTTATCTGCACCGACAGCAGATCTTGTATATCGGCAATTGCGTCTCCTACAAATCGCAGCCCAATAATTGCATCTATCAGAGAAGCAGTTATAGCAGCTCCGCGGAAAATAAAAGTTATGTGGATTCCTGGCCATGTCGGCATTAATGGAAACCACAAGGCCGACTTTGCAGCCAAAAACGTTGCTAACACACCCGCATTAACTTATAACTATCTCTCCAGGCAAGACATACTTAGCCTTATAAAACACGACAGATGTCAAGAAAACATGAACGAATGGAAAACATACAACCATCACTACACGAGCATAAACCCACACAGAAATCAGATAACTTACACATCTAAAACACCAATCACAGCGATGAAGGCATACACTCGATTAAGAATCGGACACACTATCTTAACGCACGCGCACTTACTCACAAAGGAAAAGAGACCAACAAACTGCCCACTATGCGATCAGCCTGCATCAGTAAATCATATCCTCGCACTTTGCCCTATCCTCCATACAAATACTCCCAACTCTAGCAACAATAACCTAATTAACGCTCTAAGCGAACCGTCAGAAAAAAACATCATGTATGTATATAGTTTTCTAAAAGACAATGACCTCTTAAGATTTATCTAACAACGGACGTACTAACACATAGCGTAAGTTCTTAACTCTTAGATTTAATTACAAGGCGGCTGAAGGCCTTGAAGCCAGTGCTGCGTACTTTAATTTATATAAAAAATTTTCTTTCTATGTAAATTATTATAAATAAATAAATAAATAAATAAATAAGTTTTAGCAATTTAATTTTCATATTTTAAGTAAGGCTAATCGAAAAGAAAATACAAATATCTTACCGAACTGAACATTGCCAAAGCACGAAATTTAAACCAACGTTGCCGTTTTTTATTTCTTACAAATGTGTTTCCGTATGCTTCACTTTTTGCTGGATGTTTTGCAATCAAACAAATGAGCTCGTCGTAGAGTTACCGTTGTGCGACTAAAGTGACAATTGCGCCTTTTTTATGTTGCCAAATGCTGTCCGCACAATACTTCACAGTATTGTAATTATATGATATAAGCTTTTGATAAAGTGTTAACTTTGAAAACAGCGCAAGGAATGCGATACCCAAAAAAGAAAATCGTGAAATAATAGAGTAATGTTACTGTATTTAAATACAAAATAACTTAATATTTTTGCATATTCTTGTAAGAATCTTTTAAAATTTGATAAAGACAATAAAGTGGTCACTGGGACGTCGACGAGTCTGAAAACTTAAACATATAAAAATTCGTAATTCGTAATCATTGGAATATCCTGATACAAGTGTATAAAATCGTTCGATTTCTCTTGGGCTTGGCATTTTTATTTGACCAACGCAAATTGGGGCCAAATCCCGTTGGATTGTTAATCAAACGAAACTAATTACACTGAGCAACAGCCAAAATTTTTCCGAGTTCTAGTAAACCTTTTCTAAAGGATTTTTGGACGCTGATCACAACTACGTACTTAGTTTTTTGTTTGTTTGAGCGGTTTGTAAGTTATTCGTGGTTTTTGCTAGGAGGTGTTTTCCACGATTTTTCATCTTTGAATTTTTATTGCATTTATAATATGTTGAAAAACACGATCATTTTTTTATGACACAATAACGAATCCTCAAGCTATAATTTTGACCATAGTCGATTTCGATTGGTCAAGGGTTAACACGGCTATGGCTCTTCAAAGTTCAATTTTCGCGAATTTTTTATAAAAATTCATTTAAATTCGGGGTTGCAATTTTCAACTAGGAGTTAGTGTGCAATGTATAGTGTAAGGTTGTAACTTAAACTTATAGAACAGATTTTTTGTGTTGCATGTGCCATTCTCGGCCTATACTCATTAGAGTGTAAATGCGACTTCACCTTCTGAACACGTGTTTGTATTGAAATCTTCTAATGCTCTTCGCGTCATTGACGAAAGTATCTAAAGTATTTTCGCGAGCGTCAATATTTGTGTTTTCAGGGGCATTAACAAAATTTGAATTGGTTCATTACCGTAGGAGCTATACTAAAAAGAGTTGCATCACACAAGTAAAAATTTCAACCACACACACTAAGCAAACTGCTTGCTGTTTTTCCATATTTCATTGCGACATATTTTTAGGGCACAAAAAAATAAAAATTCGAAAGCTGAAAATTTTATGAATTAAGGGCAGTTGATGAATTTGAGCATTTTCATATTGCTGCCTAAAATTGTGCTCCGATATTATAGCTCAAAAGTAAATCCTTGCTTTTAGTGCTGAATTTATGAATGGAGAACTTACATATTTGAACACAATTTCTATTACAAACATCGTATTTCGCCTTAACATTCTTCTTTCACTGTATGATAATATATATTTTTTGGAAGCAAAATTCTTTTGTGTATTCGCAATCTTGCAAAGTAACTGAAAATTTGACTTTGCAAATGAATAACTCTTGCAAATTTGAACCGATTTTAATGTTTTACATTTTAAATACATAGTTAGAGTATTGTTAATCTATGTTAAAAAAATGGTATTTAAGACTTCAGGTTTGTAGGAGCTACATGCATGTAATGGTCAAAAAACATGTAAAACGCCCTCCAAGGAAAACCATCAATATTTCCTAAGCCGCTCAAACAATCAAAAAACTAAGTATGCAGTTGTGATCAGCGTCCAAAAATCCTTTAGAAAAGTATAGTTTGATTTTAGAAAAAAAAAAAAATGTCGATTTTGTTGCTCTGTGTTATTGAATTTAAAAAATCAATTTAAAGTTTGCTCAAAATTATCCCATTCCATTTCAAGTTTGTTTGCTTGAAGTGCTAAAAGTCAAATTCGAACGATATTTGATATTAATAAATTTAAGTAATAAAGTATTTTATCAAAGCTTTACAAACTTTTTCCATTGAAGTCCATCGAAAAAGAAGTATTAGTATTATTAAGTATTATTAAATCTGTGGTCAAAAACGATAATCGCTTAGGTCGACTTAAGACATCATTGAGTTAAGGGTGCTTGGAAAGTATAAATCCAAAAAATTTATCTGCCACCCTAGTTCCCCTAATTGAAAGATTCTCACTTTTAATTGAAGAACAGAATGTTGAAGCTCTAGAAGCGGAATGGAGGGCATTGCTAAATTTGGAACTTGAGTCAAGTTTAAAAAAAAAAGTTATTAATGAATTTATTACCATGTTTATACGACGGTCCCAGTCGATTAGCATTGACTCGATACGCTTTCGAGCCAGATGTTTATACATTGATTTCAGAAGCAAATTGACTGCAGAAGGTTTGAAAAGTATGCTTTTATATTTTCGTTTTTCCTATTTTTTGACGTCTGAATGAAAATTAGCTGTTAGCTGTGTTGCTTGTTTTTTAGTTGAAAATGCTCAAAAAACTGAGTGTACATCACCTGTATTGAGTCGATGCGTATTTACTGAGAGCGACTTGAGCTGTCGTTTAAACGGGGTAGATGTTTCCGCTCCTTCGGCAGTTTATTGGTACTGTAATTGCTGAATTACATTGTTTCTTTCACTTTTGTATAAATAAAATTGTTAATGTGTTTTGAAACTTAGTATCTGATTTAGTAGTTGATGAATCCTTGCGATTTTTTACACTGTTAAGAAAATATGCATGTGTACTACTCAAGTCGATAAATACTACCCAAAAATTATAATTTATACTACTGAAGAAAAATTGAAAACGGCAGCACTGACCAGCAGTACCCGCCATACAACGCGTTTGCTTGTATGAGATGCGCGTTCTATATTACTTCATATTCTTTGGTGGTAGTTATTGTTTCCGTTGCCTCCATAAGCTTCCTTTTTTAGTAAATGACGCACAGTCCTGAATTGACTTTTTCGGCCTTCCTTTTGCCGCCTTTTATGTCGATGGTTGGTCATCGCTTATGCTACATGCGTCTCTTTCATCGAAGTAAATTATTTTTTCCAACAACTCCTCATTACTCTGGACAAAATTGAATTTGGTACGGTTTGCCGCAATCCATTTCAACTTTGTAGTGCGATAAGTCCTGGATATCTTCTCTTTAGTCGTAGATATGTTGGCTGCAGGCAAACTTCCTTCGATGTAACCAATTTCTTTAGTGATAGCCAGAACGAACTTCTCCTTTGTCTTCGAAATAGTAAATATTTCAAACAGCTTCGAATTTTTCAAAAACATCTTTGTGCTTCTTCTTCGGTTTAGTTGCAGTGGCGGAGTTGAAGTGATGTCTAGTTCAAATTAAATTCGAAACTAACTTTGTTGCTCCAAACTCCTTTAAATACACTGTGCAAGTCCAAAATTTAGACATGGGGGGGACCTACTGGGTGAGTTTCCTATAGGTATACTGAGTTGAGATCCACCAGCCGTTTGGTAAGATTGGCTCTAGTTTATGAGAAATCCGACTTTGAAGTTTGCTCATGTTAGTCCAGTTTGTCGCTTAAGTAAGTCCTAAATCGTTTCGAATATCGCATTACTGTCTTCGGCAAGTTTGTAGATATTTTAACGACCAACAAATTTGCTTAAGACACCAATCCAAAAAAAGTACATTTAAACTGTGTAATTGCGATATGTGCATTTTTTTGCGCAGCGCTACGTGGCGTGTGAGAGTCATTTAATTATAATTAACACTCATATAATTGACACTCCTACGCCACGTTGCGCTGCGCTCAAAAATGCACATATCGCAATTACACAGTTTAAATGTACTTTTTTTGGATTGGTGTCTTAAGCAAATTTGTTGGTCGTTAAAATATCTACAAACTTGCCGAAGACAGTAAAGCGATATTCGGAATGATTTAGGACCTATTCGAATTTAAACGTTCGAAGACTTAAGCGACGAACTCGACAAACTTCAAAGTCGGATTTCTCATAAACTAGAGCCAATCTTACCAAACGGCTGGTGGATCTCAACTCAGTATACCTATAGAAAACTCACCCAGTAGGTCCCCCCCATGTCTAAATTTTTGAGGGCAAATTTCACGCACAGTGATATTAATATGATTTGTATATGCATTCAAATACAAAACACTAGCTGGTACCTAAACAGTTGTTAGGTTTTCCCGCGTTTTGGGATTTTTGAACATGTGGAGTTTTTAAGATTGCAGACACATGAACTTATATAGGGTGTTTTTTTTAGAGGTATAGAACTTCGAATTGAAATAAAACACAAGAAAATCGTTTTAATGTCCATCAATTTGGCTTTATTGGAAGGATAATTTTATGCCATTAATGTTTAAATATGATTTCGGGCATGTGGCCGCCGCGGCTGGCTCGAATAAAGCCAATTCTACAGGTCTAATTTTCAACCACTTTTTCGAGCATTTGGGGCCGTATGTCGGCAATAACGCCACGAATGTTGGCTTCCAAGTCCCCTAACGTTTCTGGTTTGTTGGCGTAGACGAGCGACTTCACATATCCCCAAAGAAAATAATCCAATGGTGTCAAATCACACGATCTTGGTGGCCAATTGGCAGGTCCATTCCGCGAAATTATGCGCTCATCGAATGTTTCCTTCAATAAATCGATTGTGACGTGCGCTGTGTGGCATGTAGCGCCGTCTTGTTGGAACCACAACTCATCCACATTCATGTTGCGCAAAATCTTCCATAAAGTTGATGGACAAAGCTCCAATTGCTGTGCACGGTGGCGAATCGATTCATTCGGGTCCTCTTCAACATTTTGCTCTACAGCGGCAATTGTTTCTTCGGTGCGCACTGTTCGACGTCTCTGCGGATGTGTATTATCACATAGAGTAAACGTAGTGCGAAAACGACCCATGGTTAACCGAATTAATTGCTCTGATGGACGATTATGTCGACCATAAAATGGACGGAGCTTGCGGTAAACTTCGCGAACTGAACCATTATTTTCGAAATAAATTTGCACGATTTGCAAGCGTTGTTCTTTTGTCAACCTGTTCATGATGAAATGGCAAACCAAACTGAACATAAATGACATTAGAGTTGCCAGATTTGACCACAAAATGCCAGTTTTATCTCTATTCGAAAAACAAACCTCTAAAAAAAACACCCTATATGTAGATATGATCATTAAACAATAAATCTGCTTTTTGTTTTTCAAAGACTAATGGCGACTGACTGACTTTTGCTCAAATTAAAAAAAAATTGTATGCAGAAGTGGACTGCCAGATACAGTGTTAGCATTTTGTTAAAAACAATAGCATTACATCAAAGGATACATGATAGCTGATTGCCGGAAATGAAAGCCAACTTGTTTTTCGTACGTGCGCACTGCGCATTCAGCAAAAGTACTCTTTACTTTGAGCTTACAGCAATATACGCAAAAAAAGTCTACTTAATATGGAGTTGCAAGCTTGTATCACATCTTAAATGAAGCCAAAATCCAAATTTGCATGCCCTGGCAACGATTATAATCACGTGTAATTGATTCACTATCAAAATATTGACGACCTTGTTCGAACGCACGCACGCGAAAGCACAAAATTGCTCGAGGTGGCCACAGAAAAATCGCTGAAAAATCCAGTCGGGCACCCGATCTCTTTAGGGCAGCACTCACAGAAAACTAGTGAACAATTTTCCCAAAGACGGAACTCTGGCAAGTATGGCCTTTTTTTAAAAGTCTATCGAAAGTTCAAAAAGTGTGATAAAACCAGTGCTTCAAATGAGTGCCTATGAAAAGACAACAACAACAACAACCAAATTTTTTCTTTCTATATTTAATTATTTTCTACAATTGCCTTCTTTTACGATATTGGTGCAAAAACTTCCTCCTTTGCGTATTTAAAACTTCAGCTTTACCGAAAAAGTGCAAATTGGTGATATTATTTCACACTCTAAAAATTGCTTAACTTTGACGGGCTCTACAAGCAAAACTATTTGTCCAATTTAGTTAAGGTTTTCGGATTTCTTAGGTCCAAGCATTTATCTATCGGATAAGTATAACAGTTTCCCCCAAATCGAACATGACAAAATTGATTTTTGCAACCTGCGTCGGCAGAACCAGCCACTGTGCGACGTCGCAACCCGCGGCCACAAACTAAACCAGCGACGCCGCAGCCCGCTACATTGTTGCGCGAACAAACAACGTCGTTGTCGCCAGCACAGGCCGCCGACCCAGCTACTTCGCGGTGGCTGCCATCAGCAAACTACATATATCGAACATTGTTGCTGGCGGTCGATCGTTCGATTCTTGCACGAGTTGCAAGATCAGCGAATTGCGGACATTGTTGCTGATGGTCGATCGTTCGATTCTTGGACTAAAGAACGCGCCCAGTATTTTCCAAAGGGCTATTGATGATGTCCTCCGCGAGCATATTGGCAAAAGGTGCTACGTTTACTTCGACGACGTAATCATCTTTTCTGAAACTGAAGCAGAGCATGTGAGGGACATTGACTTGGTGTTGACTAGTCTGTTCGAGGCAAATATGAGAGTTTCACAGGAAAAATCACATTTCTTTAAGAACGAGGTGGAATACCTCGGGTTTACAATATCACGGGGAGGCATAAAGACAAGTGCCGATAAAGTAGCAGCGATTAGGGACTACAAGCAACCTTATTCCACATTATTCGGTATTCGATCATTTCTGGGGCTCGCTAGCTAGGTGTTTTATTAAGGACTTTGCTTCCATTGCAAAGCCTTTGACCGACCTTCTTAAGGGAGAAAACGGCAAGGTGAGCGCCCACAGGTCCAATAGAATCGACATACAATTCGGTGACAGGGAGCGCCTAGCTTTTGACAAGTTGAAGGAAATCCTGACGTCGGAGGACGTCATGTTACAGTACCCTGATTTCAAGAAGCCGTTCGATCTAACGACGGACGCTTCCTCATATGGTCTTGGGGCTGTCCTATCACAAGATGGGAGCCAATCACAATGATATCAAGAACCTTGAAGGACAGGGAGTTGAATTTTGCAACCAACGAGCGGGAACTCCTGGCCATTGTATGGGCCCTCAAATCCTTACGTAACTACTTGTACGGAGTAAAAAACTTAAATATTTTTACTGATCACCAGCCCTTAACATTTGCGGTGTCAGACCGAAACCCAAATGCTAAGATAAAACGCTGGAAGGCATTTATCGATGAGCACAATGCCCAAGTGATCTACAAACCGGGAAGGGAAAACTTTGTCGCTGATGCGTTATCACGACAGAGTATAAACGTCTTGGAATATGAGCAAGCACATTCCGATGCTGCTACGATTCATAGTGAGTTGTCTATGACTTATACCATCGAGGCAACCGAGAAACCGGTAAATTGCTATAGAAACCAAATTATAATAGAAAATGCAGAGTCAGCCTCGGCTCGTACGTTTGTAATATTTGGAAGAAAAACAAGACATTTCGTTTATTTCTCTGACAGAAATGAACTTGTAGAGGCAATCAGCCGTGTGGTAA
This sequence comes from Melieria picta, assembly GCA_964056695.1. Taxonomy (NCBI): domain Eukaryota; kingdom Metazoa; phylum Arthropoda; class Insecta; order Diptera; family Ulidiidae; genus Melieria; species Melieria picta. The sequence goes on along the minus strand of OZ057401.1, from coordinate 1,297,237 downwards.
AACCGGATGTTGTGAATGCGATTTACTGCGACCTCCCAATTCTGGCTCACATTCAACACAGGTTGATTGAGCTATTCCCGGCAACTAGGTTTTTACACTCAAAAAGTTTCGTGACTGACGTATTTAATAGTACAGAACAGAGGGAAATACTAACTAACGAACATAACCGGGCTCACAGAGCAGCACAGGAGAACGTCAAACAGGTTATGTTTGATTACTTTTTTCCAAAAATGACCCGGTTGGCAAAAGAAATTGTGGGAAATTGTAGGGTGTGTTCTAGGTCTAAGTATGACCGGCATCCAAAAAATCACCTTATCGGCGAGTCGCCCATTCCGTCGTATGCTGGCGAAATGCTACATATCGATATATTTTCAATGGATAGGAAATATTTTTTGACGTGCGTCGACAAATTTTCCAAGTTTGCGGTGGTACAGCCAATACCCTCACGCACTATTGCAGACGTGAAACCCCCTAACTCCAACTTATGAATATCTTTACCAACACGAAAACGATTTATTGTGACAACGAGGCTTCCTTTAATTCGGGGACAATCAGGTCAATTCTTCTTACCCCTTTCGCTACAGGTTTTTACTGGAGAAAGTTAAAGTCTGAATTTGATCGATTTAGGCTTCTGTGTGATTATATTAACACCATTCCATAAAAATTGTTTTTATTTTTATTACCTAACCCTGTTTTTTAGAGTGTGGCCATATGACAGCAACCATATCGTTGTGGCTGTAATAATTAATTAAAAATAAATTTGTTTACGCATAACTAAAATCGAATATTTCTTCATTTACTTCAACTAAAATAATAAAAAAAAAATTTATCTGAATTGAAGTAAAAAGTCCAAATAGAAGGTTCTCTTATTTTTTCTGCTTCTTCTTCATTAACTATGTAAAGGTATTGCATTAAAAAAACTTGTATATTTCTCTTATTTAAACTTAAATATTCAGTTTATTAATTTTGTATTATTTCTAAAACTTCAAATTATTCTACGGATGAACAAGAAAAATGTAATCTTGAAACCATAAAGGGTTCAGACGTCCACAAAGTAGCATGTTGCCATATGGCAACAAAATAGCGAAAGGGTTAATCGGTTTAACGTCGAGATACAAAATGCTCCGCCGTTGCATAGTACGTCCAATGGCCAAGTGGAAAGATTCCACAGTACACTTCTTGAAATTGCACGGTGCTTAAAATTGCAGAGTAACATCGAGGACACGATCGACCTGATATTAGAAGCGACTATAGAATATCATCCACGCAACTCCACCTGAACTTCAAGAAGAAATAGAGTCAGGAGCGCACAAGAACGGACCTGGGAAAGACATAATAGGTCGAGACAAAACAGAACGTTTATGGTCGGTGAGAAGGTTTTGGTGAAATCCAATAGAAGATTAGGTAACAAGCTAATACCATTGTGCGTGGAGGAGGTAGTGGAAGCAGATTTGGGAACGAAAGTTCTCATAAAAGGGAGGGTGGTCCATAAGGACAACCTTAGGTAAGAACCTCGTCACAGTTACTCACATACCAATGATTGAGGACGGAACCATTAATCTTGCACTTGCAGGTCCTTGCTCCTCTTGCTCTTTGCCGCGATGACGGCAGGTTACAAAACTAACTGACTACACCCAATCTGATTATATTCCAATTCTGGACGGGGATGTGATCGTCTGGCAGAATTATCAGTACCTCAGGCATACAACGAATCTGACCGCCTACGTGGAGATGATTGAAGATACCAACCGAATGATGGATCTTTTCCCGCAAACACACATCAGGAAGATCTTGGAGGTAGACAACAGGCATTTGTGGGCACTTCTCTCAACCCTAAACATCCACCATAGACAAGTCCGAAGTTTGAATTTTTTAGGCACATCCCTGAAAGTAGTTGCCGGTACTCCCGATTTTGATGATTTCGAGCAAGTAAAATTCGCTCAGGCGCAGCTCATTGATTCAAGCAACAGACAGGTAGTCATTAATACGAAAACACAAGAGCGAATAAATAAACTTACTGAGACTGTCAACTCTCTCCTTGGGGAGGCCAAGAAGAAGCAAATTGACACTGCTCATCTCTATGAGGTTGCCTTGGCCAGAAATAGAATTCTAACAAATGAAATTCAGAACTTAATGCTGTCTATTGCACTTGCTAAAATAAATGTTGTAAATCCGACAGTCCTAGATGATTCGGACATAAAGCTAGTAGTTAACGAACAGCTCACAAGTGTAAGTGTAGTGGATGTTATTGAAGTATCCAGTATTAAGGTGTTGCAAAATAATGATGTTCTACATATTATTATAAAGTACCCTAAACCTAAGCTTAGTTGTAAGAAATTTAGCATTTTCCCGGTTGCGCACAACGAAATGGTCCTGCTTCTTCTGGATAGTAGCGTCGTGGCCGACTGTATTGGACTGACGGTGGCGGTCGTTGAGTGCGCCCCAACAACTACGTCGACGTTCTGCAGGGAAATGACTGATTCGACCTGCGCTCTACAATTGTTCTCTGGCGGCGTGGCACATTGCAAAACTCGTCCTAACCATCTGGACCCATTAGTTGTCATGGACGACGGTATCGTTGTAATCAATGATGGTACTGTCAGGGTGCAAGGGACTGGTGGTATTGAAAGAACTGTCACCGGCACTTATCTCCTGACATTTGAGGGATAAGTCCAAATCAACGGCACCACGTATGTCAACCGGAAAGGAGTTCCGATGCGTCAACCTAGTACGGCTGCGATCCCCGTGCTAAACATAACTGGCCATCAGGACATCTTGAGTCTTCCCCTCCTGCACCGAATGAACATGGAGAACCTGCATTTTATTGGCGAAATGAAGCAAAAATTGGTGACGCACCCTCTGGTGGCCTGTTGCTTAACCTCTATCCTCTTCATTGCTTGCTACGCAATCTTGGTAATAAAGCGACGCCGAAAGAAGAGAAGCAGGAAAATCGAGCTCGTGCGGTCATAGGAAATTTGGCCAAGACAGAGGGCGGCCTTGATCTAATCAAGGGAGGAGTTAACCCATATATGTAATACTAAGTATTAATACTTAGTATTACATATATGAGTTAACCCGACGCCGTCGCAATCCGCGGCCACAAACTAAACCAGCTACGCCGCAGCCCGCTACATTGTTGCGCAATCAAACAACGCTGCTGTCGTCGTCGCCACCGCAGGCCGCCGACCCAGCTACTTCGCGGTAGCTGCCATCAGCAAACTATATCGAACATTGTTGCTGGCGGTCGATCGTTCGATTCTTGCACGAGTTGCAAGATCAGCGAATTGCGGACATTGTTGCTGATGGTCGATCTTTCGATTCTTGCACGAGCTGCAAGATCAGCGAATTGCGAATATTGTTGCTGATGGTCGATCGTTCGATTCTTGGATGAACTGCAAGATCAGCGAAACGATACGGCGCGCACGGATAGTAGGGCTTTAGGGTAGGCTTAAGACATTTGTGTAAAATTTGTTCTTTAAGGTAACTCAAAGAAGACGGAGTGCAACTTACTCCGCAGAATAAAGGCAAATAAACTAACTTATACAGTGAGTGTCACCCAAAATCGTACAGGCACGTTGCATTACTATTTTTTGTTAAATCTATGAATTACATCCGATTTTCGCAATTAAATATTCTGTTTCACAAAGAATGTCACAATTTAATTCATTTATTAACAAAACTAAAATTATTTCAATTGTAAAAACAAAAATAAAATGCGTTTTAATACTATTATAAGAAAAGTTAACAGTCAGTAAAAATCGTACAGTGTACCGTGTTCTCAAAAATTTATAGAAAACACATTTTTAAATTATCGAGTTATTGTTTAATATCACTGTGCAAGTCCAAAATTTAGACATGGGGGGGACCTACTGGGTGAGTTTCCTATAGGTATACTGAGTTGAGATCCACCAGCCGTTTGGTAAGATTGGCTCTAGTTTATGAGAAATCCGACTTTGAAGTTTGCTCATGTTAGTCCAGTTTGTCGCTTAAGTAAGTCCTAAATCGTTTCGAATATCGCATTACTGTCTTCGGCAAGTTTGTAGATATTTTAACGACCAACAAATTTGCTTAAGACACCAATCCAAAAAAAGTACATTTAAACTGTGTAATTGCGATATGTGCATTTTTTTGCGCAGCGCTACGTGGCGTATGAGTGTCATTTAATTATAATTAACACTCATATAATTGACACTCATACGCCACGTTGCGCTGCGCTCAAAAATGCACATATCGCAATTACACAGTTTAAATGTACTTTTTTTGGATTGGTGTCTTAAGCAAATTTGTTGGTCGTTAAAATATCTACAAACATGCCGAAGACAGTAAAGCGATATTCGGAATGATTTAAGACCTATTCGAATTTAAACGTTCGAAGACTTAAGCGACGAACTCGACAAACTTCAAAGTCGGATGTCTCATAAACTAGAGCCAATCTTACCAAACGGCTGGTGGATCTCAACTCAGTATACCTATAGAAAACTCACCCACTAGGTCCCCCCCATGTCTAAATTTTTGAAGGCAAATTTCACGCACAGTGTATTTTGTTGAAAATTCTTTATAGCCTGCTGCAGCCTGCAGTCGTTTAGGCATCGATGCAACCAGTTCTTTGCAGCAGTCTGGTGAAATGTTTAACCACTCCTCTTTCAGAGCTGTTTCTAAGTCCCCAATATTAGATATCGAACGACTCCGTATTTTTTGGTCCAAATGATTCCAGACATGCGCAATTACATTGAAATCCGGTGATTGAGCGGGCGCTTTAAGAACTTTGGGGCAATTAAACAGCGTCTACATACGAGAAGCATGCGCGGTATGCTTTGGGGCATTGTCAGCATACAGTTTAAATGTGTTCAAAATACCCATTTTCTCGGCACTTTGTTTAAGGTTATTCTTTAGTATATCTAAAAACTTCCTGCGACCGTTTATAAAAACTAGATTTCCAATGCCAAGAGATGACATACTCCCCCCACACCATTAATGAGTCTCCACCATGTTTTACTCTGGGTCGCAAATTTTTGGGATCCATTTCTGTATTTGGTTTTCTCCAAACATTCACCTTACGATCCGATGTAAACATATGAAATTTTGATTCGTCTGTAAAAATTACGTCATTCCAGAACTCTGGGGGTTGTTTAAGGTACTCTTTTGCAAATTCGAAACGTCGTTTTCTTTTTCGCTTGTTGATGAGTGGTTTGTTGCGTGCAATGCGTCCATGGTAATAATTTTTTCTTAGAACTCTTCGTACTGTGGAGTCGCTCACATCCTTTTTTAAATTAAAAAAGGTCGGTAAATTTTAAGGTCTGCGGCAATTTTAGGAGCGGATATGACTGGATTATTACTTACTTTCCTTATTATCCAACGTTCATCACTTCCTTGACTTACTTACCTTACTAGCTAGTCCTTACTTGCGACTCGGTTTTCTTTTTTATATCTCGAAATTATGTATTGAACTGTGCTTCGACTTCGATTAATAATTTTAGCAATTTCACCATAAGATTTACCGTTTTTGTGGTGCTCGATTGCAAGTTCACGAATGTCAATAGTTGTCTGCTTCATTTTTTGTTGAATTCAGAAATATAGGAGAAGAAATCTTTATAAACTACTCAAAATAAAATTTAAAGTAACAAATTGCGCTGTCAGTTTCCTCTACGATTTTTTTTAAGGGAAATACCCGAATTTCTCATACTAATAATCAGCTGTACGATTTTCAGTGACGCCCACTTACCGTACGATTTACAGTGTTACCAAAATTTTTGCAAAAATGGTAAACGTTCTGAAAATAATTTTTATTGCAAATTACGCTTGTTTATATAGCACACCAAAAACAGCATTGTGTTTTTTAATCATAAACGGAAACACGTAGAGATATTGACGCATAGTCATAGTCGAAATAAAGTACACTTTAAGATCAATAAAGTATACTTTTAAATAAAATAGGCTCTAAGTCAATCATAGTCGAGTTAGAGCATACTTTAACGCTTAAAGTATACTCTAACTTTAAAAGAAGCCAAAGCTGTTGCTAAACCAGTTAGCAATGAGTCAAAATGAGCAGAATTTTCACTTTTTCAAAATATTCTAAATTCAAAAAACGAAATAAATCGAAAAAAATGTAAAATGGTTCATTTCGAGGAAATTGAAAGAGATTTCAATATTATGAACGACGACATTGTGCTGAGACGGCGAAAAGTATATAAAAGCCGGATCGATCCCTTCGAGTTCGATGACGAGGACTTCTATAGTCGTTACCGGCTCGATAAAGTTGCTGCTCAGTTTGTAATTGATGTTTTGAACATTCAAGAACCAAGCAGCAATAGAATACAATCGTTTTCTTTACCCCGTAAAGTAGGCAATAATTTTCAAATCAATCACATGTTTGTTTGTTTTGTTTATTTCAGAGATGGGCAAATTAATCCTCGGAAATTTATGCAGTCGATTTTTTAGGCTGCCGTCTGCTTTTCACAAGTAGTCGACCGTAGTCGTCCATTTTTAACTGCTAATTAGTGTTCAGGAAAACAAATATGTCAAAATAATTGATTACAAAATAAATCGGTATGGTATAATTCCGAAAATAAATTCTCATTTGTAACTCCGAATCACTAGTTTTTGTAGAGTTGCCGTTGCTTTCGTTTGCTGTTTCAAAAAGTGGCTGCTACGTAGAAGCATGTTCTAAACTGACTATGGTAACTGAAAAATTAAAGTCGACTTTATCTTTTTAGTCTTTTGCTAACTAAAGCCGGCTTTTATGCGGCACTATGATTATGCGCCATTGTTAAAAGTGCAGTAATGACTACTGTACGATTTTGGATGACACTCACTGTATGTACATATATCCGCCTAATGCAAGAAATTTACTTCAGAATGGTTCAGTGACGAATACTGGGACAGTAAATTTAAAATCCTAGATTTTCTTATTTTAGTTCTTTTACACAAGCATTATATGTGGGGGCGTAAAAAAAGTTCCAGACAACGGGACTTTAAAAATTATTGCGGGCTAATAAAAAAGTTCTTCCTTTCCTTCCATTTCCCTTATTAATTGTCTTTATTGATTACTTATTATTATTTATTTTTTATTGCTTGTAGGGATCATACAGGGTTTTTCATTTCGAACCGAAAACTTTGACAGCCCTGCGTTCGAAAACCGCAGCTGTCATCTGTCGTTGCATTGTGTTAATATTGTAGTTTAGTGTTTGCCATTTATGAAAATGGACCGATTTAGCATCGCTCAACGTGTAAACATAGTGAAAATTCACTACAAAAATGGTGAAAGTTTGATCACCACTTTTCGCGCACTAAGGAGGGATTTCGGACGTCACGGAAGGCTTGTTTTGTCAACAATTTCGGATTTATTGGCGAAATACGAACGAACTGATTATGTACAAGATGTACAGAGGCCAATACGTAATCGCCCTGCTCGTTCGGCCGAAAATATTGCTGCTGTAGCTGCCAGTGAAGGACAGACTGTTACCGTAAATTCTGAACGTTATGGCCGTATGATAACCGAGTATTTCTGGCCAGCGATCGAAGATATGGATATGGAGGAGATGTGGTTTCAACAGGACGGCGCTACATGCCACACAACAAGACCGAACATGACAGAATTGCGAACCAGGTTCGATGAACGTTGATTCGTTCAATTGGCCGTCAAGATCGTGCGATCTGAACCCTTTCGACTTTTTTCTTTGGAGCTACGCGAAAGACCAAGTCTATGCAGACAATCCGCAGACTCTGGAGCATTTGAGGGACAACATGCGTGCAGTTCTTGGCGCCTTACAGCCTGATATGTGTAAAAAAGTCATCGAAAATTACCTAAAAAGAATCGAGGTGTGCCAGGCTGCTCAAAATTCAAATTTTAATTGATTTTTTTTCTTTATTTACTTTTTCGGCTCATGATGAAAAACCCTATATAAGTCGCCATGCCAACCATATTTTATTTTCATTTCTATGGCGCATAATCATAGTCCCGCATAAAAACCGGCTTTAGTTAGCAAAAGACTACAAAGATAAAGTCTACTTTAATTTTTCAGTTACCATAGTCAGTTTAGAACATGCTTTTACGTAACAGCCACTTTTTGAAACAGCAAACGAAAGCAACGGCAACTCTACAAAAACTAGCGATTCGGAGTTACAATATAGAAGTTATTTTCGGAATTATGCCCATACCGATTTATTTTGTAATCAATTATTTTGCAATATTTGTTTTCCTGAACACTAATTAGCAGTTAAAAATGGACGACTACGGTCGACTACTTGTGAAAAGCAGACGGCAGCCTAAAAAATCGACTGCATAAATTTCCGAGGATTAATTTGCCCATCTCTGAAATAAACAAAACAAACAAACATCTGATTGATTTGAAAATTATTGCCTACTTTACGGGGTAAAGAAAACAATTGTATTGTTATGAAAATTAGCTCTCTAAGCCTAGGCGTATATGGAGACGCAGGCCGCGCAAAACAGCACAAGACAGGGCAGCGAAAATTAAACTTTGTGAGGCAGAAAAAATGTGAACTGCGTATACGAATCTCGTAAAACCAGCACACGTGTTCCGTATTCATTCCATAAACCCAGCAATACGAGTTATTTGTCTGAATTAGACTTTGAAATAGAACCTATATAATATAATATGGGTGTAATATCGGCTGTTCACGCACTTTTTCAATTAGTTCTTCAATTTTTGCAAGTTAACGTGTGGGCTGCGCGTAGGAAACTGTATTTCAACTACAACGCGACGCAGTTGTGCGCAGGCACGTCTCTACGCCGCACGCGGCTATGTCGCTGTATACGCCGTTATACGGTACTGCGTTATTTACAAAAAACTAAACTGCGTTGAGTTGTGCTGCGTGTGCGGCCTGCGTCTCCGTATACGCCTAGGCTAAAGGTCAAACTCCATGAAGCGCGTTTCTGGCGTTCAGGCTTTGTCGCGTTATGACGTTTCACGCGTTATTCGCTTCGCAATGTTGTATGCTCCATAACACGCGTTTCACGCTTCTGCTTCTTCTTCTTACGTCAGCTGATGCTAATTTTTAATTGTCAAACTGCTGATTGATTTCGTTGTGAATTGTGAGAAAAACAAGGAAAATTGTGAAAAAGAACGAAATGAAATTGCTAAACGACGGTATAGACTTTATGGAATTTACTGATTTCATTTTAAACACAATAAATGCATATCGAGCATTGCAAAAAAATAAAAAAATTCAATTTGTAACAATTTATTTCACAGGAATGAGCAAAATTCGATATACAGTGCAAGCTCGGTATTCGCGACTACCCATTATCGCGACGGCCCGGTTATCGCGACGGCTTAGTTTTTAACATTGCAGGTTCTATAATCGCGACAGTTTTCGAAAAACTAGGTTCTATTTTCGCGACTTTTATCTGTTTTTTTTAATTTTATTACAATGTCTATAACCAAAAAAGGGAAATCCCCGCCTTTTGGTATATTAACCTTTTTGGATTTTTAACCCTCATCGGTCCCCTGTATGCGCACGCATACAATTTTGATCTTTAACCTTGAATAAAATAAAAACGGTTCAGCGGAATGACCTTGTATTTTGCAAAGTAGAATTATTTTGCCTGAACAGCCAAAAAACCCGTTTTTGAATTTGTACCCTTACTGTATTTGCCTGTGCAGTTATAGTTACGAATCGGTCCCTGTGTATGTGCGCGCATACACATAAGCAGGTACCTGGAATTGCCGCTTATTTTTGTGTGTGGATTTATAGCACGCTCTTATTTTTTCGTTTTATGAAATTCAGTTTGTTCTGGAACACACATAAGTGAAGTTTGTTTGCGCATTTATTTGAATTTTGGTTGTGTTTCGAAGTATTTGATAAAAAATGGATAGAGTTTTACGTGAAAGAAGGCAGCGAGATGAACTAGAAATGGATCTTGATTTGGAAAGCGAAGCGGGCGAATCTCCGTGCAATAGTGACGATGATTTTGCATTATCACACGAGGAGAATGATGAAAGTGAAGTTAGCGTGCATTCGGATGAAGACGACATTGAGCCACTTGAGCAAAATTTAGCACAAGAAATATTTTTAAAAAAATAAGAAAATTGAATATTTATCGCAACCATTTGAAATAAATCGAAGAAATTCATTTCGGCGTGCAGAAAATTTCACTTCAGGTAAAAACCTACCCTCTTTGTTATGGGTTCATGTTCATTATATGTTTCATTTTTGTTATAATTCAGGTCCAAAAGCATTAGCAGCTGCTAATATAGTTGATGTTTCGTCTGCATTTCACATGTTCCTTCGACCGGTTGAGAATATTATTTTGAACATGACGAATTTATATGGTGTGCGAAAGTACAAAGACGAATGGGAAAACATTGATTTGGACACTCGCACGCATACTTTGGATTGTTGCTGCTTTCTGGTGTGTATCGGTCATACGGTGAATGTGTCCCTAAACTGTGGAATGAAGAAACTGGTCGGGCAATATTTAGAGCAACAATGTCTTTGAAAATGTTCAAGCGTATCCATGGTTGCATTCGATTTGATGACCGCGAACAACGTATGGCCAACACTGCATCTACAAGTACTTCTGTTCGTGACAAATTGGCACCGATTCGAAATGTATACGATAAATGGAATCATAATTTGAAAGCTGTATACACACCAGGAAAAAACATTACCGTAGATGAACAGTTAGTTCCGTATCGTGGGCGATGTCCGTTTCGTCAGTATATTCCATCCAAGCCGGCGAAATATGGCATCAAAATTTGGGTGCTATGCGACTCAAAAAGCTGGTATGCATACAACACACAAATTTATGTTGGTCGGAATCGTAATGCCACTCCTGAACGCAATCTCGGACGGCGTGTTGTTTTGGATTTGGTGGAAGGACTTTCTGACAGAAATGTAACGTGTGACAACTTTTTCACTTCGTATGAAGTGGCAGAAGATTTGCATAAGAATCGCATGACTGATGACATGATTTTGGGAACAATAAGGAAAAATAGGACTGAAATTCCTTCAGTTCTACTCGACATGCGTCAAAAGCCAATTTATCATACAGAAGTTGTATATGAACATAAATTGCAAGCAGTTATGTTGTCATATGTTCCTCGCCGGTACCGATTTGTGACATTGCTCAGTACATACCACAATGTTGTCAGCATAAATGAGAATAGTGAAGGAGAAGAAACCTAACATCATTGAAGACTACAACAAAACCAAGAGTGGAGTTGATACTATGGATCAAATGGTGGCTACGTACACATGCAAACGAAAAGTCAATCGGTGGCCAATGGCAGTATGCTTGATGTTAGTGCGTTGAATGCATTCGTGACGTTCATTGCATTGTTCCCGAATTGGAAAAATTCTAAAACGAACCATAATATTCGTCGTCGCCTTTTTATCGAGCAGCTTGGATTGAATCTCGTTGAAAAACAGATCTCTAAACGTAAGAAACAACCTCAAAGTAATGATGCTTCCAGTGTTATTCAAAGAATTCGGGGGATTCGCCATTTACCAAGTACATCAAAACGAGGCCGATGCTACATCTGCACATATAAAAATAACAAAAATCTTTTTGCCACACGCTGTGAAAAGTGTAGAAATTTCATTTGTGCTGAACATAATTTCAATTTATGCGAAAAATGTACAAATAATTGACAAAAGTTAAAAATTCAATTTTTTTTCTAATATATGTAATATTCTAATTTTAATTTCATTCTAAATCTACCTTTATGAAGTTCAAATGTATTAATATGATAGTAAACAGTATAATAAACATAAAAAATCACAAAACATAAATGGTTGTTAAATGTTGTTTTTTTAAGCTTTTTTACAATTAAAAATATATGTGTATGCGCGCGCATACAATGGGACCGATTAGATGTAATTCTCGAGGGACCGATCAGGGTGAAGCCGACAACAGCACTATATGAACTACGCGATTCAGCTGTTATTTAAAAAAATTATTTGCCAAAAAAGCAAATCAAAATCTGTAACTTCTTTAAAAATGTTTAAAATGTAAATATATCAGTTAAAACAATTGTAATTTGAAAAATTACATAAAATTTTTCAACAACATTTTGGGTTCTGTTATCGCGAAAATTCGGTTTTCGCGACATGTCTGGTTTTTAATTAGTCGCGAAAATCGAGCTTGCACTGTACAACGAATAAGCTATCGAATTTCAAATACAGCGAAGACTAAGTTTCGTCTGTCAAAGAATTGTGCTAATTTTTAGGAATTTCTTTACATTTTATGTTAAAATATCAGATTTCAAATGTTTCTTAACTGTATTTAATAGCTTTCATGTAAAATAAATGCATTCGACTCTTTCGATAACACAAGTTTGTTATCGACTTTACCATCGCCACATAATTTATGTCATCTTTAGGAACTCTGTCAGCTGTTTGACGTCGTTAAGCGAGAAACGCGTGAGAAAAGTTGAAAATAGTTCAACTTTTGACGCGTTTCGGATTTATCGACGTCAAGCCATGGAGTTTGCTTCATACAAATACACGGATTCTACTTTCTTTCGAAAAGCGAAAAACGACGATACGCTTGAAACGCGCTTTATGGAGTTTGGGCTTAAGTTCGTTTTTGGATTGTGCTTGAAAATAAAACCACTTCAATTACTCAGCGCAAAACGCAGTCAGAAACCAACAATCACTTTATTTACAAATTTACACTTTTCTTGTCTTGACACTTGTTACTACTTTGCTTATTCAAATCAGACTCGTCTCTCTGCGCTGCAACCGGCTGCCTTTTGTACTTGTTTGGTTATCGCGCCGATTGTTCTTGCACATTCCAGTTGGACTATCTCTCTCTCGATCGTTCTCGCACAGCCCATTACTATCGCCGGCCGTTCTCCAAAGTGCATGCCTAAAAGTATGCCCGTAAAAGCATTCACGCATAGCACAGCGACAGAGTGCCTCATCCTTACACTGCCCACCACTTAGACTTGTTCGTCCCGAACAAGTGCCGAGGCTCCGCCGGAGTAAGACGCCAGGCGCTCCAAATGGACTACTTTCAGCCTAGCGTTTCTGTTACAGCATAGTTGAACTCTGTACACCACGTCATTAATCTTTGTCACGACTTTGTACGGTCCTTGCCATGATGTTTGAACTTTTGGAGACAAACCTTCCTTCCACTGCGGGTTGTTGAGCATTACCAGATCGCCTTCTTGGAACCCTTCTGAGTTAGCCCGTAGACCATAGCTGGCTTTTAACCTGTTTTAGACTAGTTGAGTGCGGCTCCGAAATGGATGGCTGCGGTATAGGCAGCCATCCTTCAGACGTAGACTTTGCCACTGTGCACATCTCCTGCCAGTCCGGCCGTACTCTCTGCGCTTTGCCTTTGATGATCTTTGCGAGATCCGTATCCTCGCGCTGGTCCTTCTGTAGCCTTCCCGCAAGCCAATCTTCCTCTTGTAGAACTCTTACCGACCGAACATCCACAATTTGTCCTTTGTTTTCGGCTTGCGAATCATGCCTGCGCTCGGTTTTGCAAGAATGGTGTGGCAGAGCGTCAGCACATCTTGGCGACGTCTGTTGTCCGGAACGCTTCTCTCGCAGATGGCAGTCTCGTGTTATGTGGCCTTGCTTGCCACATCGCCAGCAACTGGCTCTAAATGAAACAGCCCGCGGCCTCGCTGGTGCCTCTGAGCTCACTGTCTGGCTTTGCGTGACACGTCCAGATTGGGCTCGACGCCTTTCCGCAGATGAACGTCGAAAACTTCCCCTCCAGGCCGCCTCATACGTCAATGAGCTTGTCAGCGTCTCACGGAATGTCGGCTTCATCATCATCAATGTACTCACATGTGTCTCCGGGTCAAGAATGCCTTCGATAAACGCCTCGATCTTCAGCCTTTCCAAAACTTCCATGCTGAATTCTGGGTAGGACAGTAGTACCAGCCGCTCAATATCTGCCGCATACGCCTGCAGCGTCTTGTCGATTCTTTATCTACGGTTCTTCAGTTCGCAGTAATACAGCATTTTGTTGTGCTTGTCACTGTATTTGGCTGCCAGGGCCCTTATGACGGTCTCGTAATCACCTCGCAAACCTTTTCTTTATTACCTCAGCCGCAGGACCTCTTAGAGCCAGTATCAGTCTCCGCCCTTTCCTAACATCGGTCCACTGACTCTCCAAAGCAGCCATATCGAATTATAGTTTGAATGTGTCGAACGACGTAGTACCATCATAAGTAGGCACTTCTATGGCAAAACTTTCCTGAACTGGCGGCAACCATTCTCGCGGCTGTACCTCTTTAAGCCGCTCGTCGATTTTTCTGTTCACCGAGTCCTCCAGACTATCGACTCGTTTGTCCAAATGTTCTACTCGCGTCTCCAGTTGCTCGACTTTCCCATTAACCCTGTCTGAAATTTCTTCCACTTTCTGCTCCAAGCGCGCAGAATTTTCCTGAAGCTTGCTGGACAACTCGCGATTCGCATTTTCACATTTTTCGGCATTTTCCTGGAGTTTGGTTTCCATTCGCTCTGCTACTTCTCGATTTGCAGTTTCCATTTTCACGGTTGGAAGTCTCGAACAGGCCTTTAAGTGCAACCATTAGCTGGCTCATGACCAATGCTTGTAGTGGCGCAGCCGTACTTTGCAGCGACGCAGCACCAGCAGGCGATTCCTCCACCTTGGCCGACGCCTCTAGCTCCTGCGTTCCGAACTCGTGCGCAGTCCAATCGACGCCTCGTGCCTCAGACGCCTCTCGCAAGCGCAGCTGTAACTCCACCTTTCCGCCAGCAGTCGGCGAATTCCAGGCAGCCAACTCCTTCTTCAGCTAGTCCACCTTCAGCTGCTCGAGTGTAACCATGTCTGCGTTTTATAATTTTATTTTATTTTCAGTAGCACAATCCCACTTCTGACACCAAATGTTACGAAAATTAGCTCTCTAAGTTCGTTTTTAGATTGTGCTTGAAAATAAAACCAATTCAATTAATCAGCGCAAAACGCAGTCAGAAACCAACAATCACTTTATTTACAAATTTACACTTTTCTTGTCTTGACACTTGTTACTACTTTGCTTGTTCAAATCAGACTCGTCTCTCTGCGCTGCAACCGGCTGCCTTTTGTACTTGTTTGGTTATCGCGCCGATTGTTCTTGCATATTCCAGTATTCTATTGGTGCTTGGTTCTTGAATGTTCAAAACATCAATTACAAACTGAGCAGCAACTTTATCGAGCCGGTAACGACTATAGAAGTCCTCGTCATCGAACTCGAAGGGATCGATCTGGCTTTTATATATGAGGTGAACCAGAAAAATTTTAGAATTTTTAAGGACACATTAAAAAAAAAGTAATCGTCTGATTTTACTAAAATAAACTGCAGTTTCTTATACTTTTCTTAAACTCTAATTTACAAAAATTTAATGAAATATAATTAGCGGTTGCAAAATTTTTTTATATTTTTCTTAAAGTTCTTAGTTAGAGACTGGACAGTACGTTCGGTAACTACTGCACAGGCTTGCTTCCATCGATTTCGGAACTGTACATCATTTTTGCAAACTTTTTTGTTTTTCTTAGGGTTTGCTTCATTATAGCCCAATATCTTTCAATAGGCCGAAGTTCCGGGCGGTTGGGAGGATTTGCCTCCTTTGGGACCACCGTGACACAATTTTCTTCATACCATTCCATAGTTGACCTGGAGTAGTGGCTTGTCGCTAGGTAGGTAGGTAGGTAGGTGGTAGTGGCAGCTCTCATATGAGAGCTCACTTAGGCCAAACTAGGCCCATTGTGGTACCACAGGATCTCTAACCCCTTCTTTGTTGTTAGGATGTCTCAAACCAGCCCGAGCAGGTGATGAAGCGTATTAGGCCCTTGGCGTCAACCTCCGATAAGTCCGCGAGGTTGGCTGTATGGTAAAACCCTAGATGTTCTTTCCGTTTCCTGCAAAGGGCGGGACAAGTACAAAGTAGGTGGAGAATTGTTTCTTCTTCCTCTATGTCTCTGCAGCTTCTGCAGAAGTCGTTGGCCAGGTGGCCCAGCCCTAATCTAATAGCGTGGCTACCAAGGATACAGTGACCAGTGATGACTCCAACCACAACCCTGAGCGTGCCCCTATTGAGGTTTAGCAGACTTTTTGTGCGCTTCCAGTCCAGCTTTGGCCAGATCTGTTGCGCTGTCTTGCCTGTCTCAGAGGCCGCCCATGCGTTGTTAGCGGCTTTTGTCATCGCTTCCTCTATCACCAGCTTGCAAGCTTGAAACCTCTGCTTGGAACACGCTACAGTGGTCCGGCAGTCTAAAGGAGTAATTTATACTGAGTGAGTCTGAAAAGACGCCTCCACCAACAGCTCCGTTTAATTTGGAGCCGTCGGTGTAGATCTGGTGTGAGTTCCCTGTTAAGGATGCTGAGCTTTCCTCCCAGTTGTTCCTATCTGGAATGGTGCTAGTGAAATTTTTGTCAAATTGGAATTGGGGGGGTGAATAATCCAGTTCTCCGAACTCCTTTAAGAGAGTAAGTATCCTGGCATGACCCCTGTTAGACTCTGACCATTGGCCGGAAGCCCGTAGTCTATAGCTTGTTATAGCCGCTAATTTCCTACAGTGTAGATCTAGCGGAATAAGGTGAAGCAGGGCTTCTAAAGCTGAAGTTGGTGTTGTCCTAAGAGCGCCCGTGATGATGACGCAGGCTGCCCTTTGAACTTTGCGGAGGTGTTGGAGGAGCGATGTTGTTCCCAAAGCGTTCCACCATACCAGGCAGCCATAGGTTAAGATGGGTCGTACGACAGCTGTGTAAACCCAGTGCGTCATGTTTGGTTTTAAACCCCAGGTTTTCCCCAGTGCCTTTTTGCAGGTGTATAAGGCAATCGTTGCCTTTTTGACCCTATTGAGGATGTTCGGTTTCCAGCTCAGTCTCTTGTCAAAAATGATTCCAAGGAATTGTGCTTCATTCTTGAAAGGGATTTCTGTGTTGTTTAATGATAGAGGAGGTATAGGTGGGGGTTTGTACTTCCTCGTGAAGAGGACAACCTCTGTCTTTCCATGGTTGATGCCTAATCCTCGACTGGTAACCCAGCCGTTTACCTTGTTTAGCAGTACTTGCATTAGATCTCTGATCGAGTTGAGAAACTTGCCCGAAATAGTGAGAACTATATCGTCTGCATACGCCGTCACCTTGCCACAACCCCCTCCCAGGGACTGGAGCAGTTCGTTAACTACCAAGTTCCAAAGGAGGGGGGAGAGGACTCCGCCCTGGGGAGTGCCCCTGTTCACCCCTCTCGAGGTAGAAGAGTCGCCCAGTTCAGCGCAGATAACTCTGCTCTGCAGAAGATTATCCACCCAGTTCACTAGGCTACTTTCCACCCCAAGCCTGGCGAGCGCGCCCGTGATGGCTGTAAGCTCGACGTTATTGAAAGCCCCCTCTATGTCCAGGAAGGTTGCTAAGGTGTATTCTTTGTGTTCGAGTGATTTCTCGATCGTGTGGGTCAGGGAATGTAAAGCTGTGTCTACAGATTTACCTTTAGTGTAGGCATGCTGACTCTTCGAAATGAGATCCTGCCTAATCGTTTGTCGTAAGTGTAGATCCAGCAATCTTTCTAGTGTTTTTAACAAAAATGAAGAAAGGCTTATGGGTCTATAGTCCTTAGGGCTAGTGTGAGAACTTTTGCCCGCTTTGGGGATGAAAACCACCCGTACTTTGCGCCAGTGTTCTGGTATGTAGTTTAAACCAATACTAGCTGAGAATATTGAATTGAGGAGTGTTAAAATTAACGGTCCGGCATGTTGGAGTTGTGCTGGGAATATGCCGTCTGGTCCTGGTGATTTAAACGGGTGGAAACCAGCGATTGCCCATTTAATTTTGTCGATCGATACGATACTGTTTATAGAGGCGACACAGTTAGTGCTGGCCTGAGTTTCTAACAGCCTGTCGTGTTGGCTGATCGGAAAGTGGGTATTTGTAAGAAGTTCAAGTGCTTCACTTCCTGATGATGTCCAAGAACCATCGGGGTTTTGTAAAGCACTTGGAATAAAGGAGGAAGAGGCAAGTAGTTTCCTGAGTCTTGCAGTCTCGGAGACACTTTCAATATTGCCGCAGAAGTCGCTCCAGGAGCTTCTCTTAGCCTCTCTGAGGCTTTTCTTGTAGGTCTTGAGGGATTCTTTATAAAGGTCCCAGTCTTCTTCAGTTTTGGTCCTCCTTGCTCTGTTAAAGAGAGTCCTAGAGTGTTTTCTAAGCTCACTAAGATCATGGTTCCACCAGGGGGGTTTATATTTCCCTCTGGGCATGTACTTAGGGCAGGCGAGGTCTTGGGCCTTAGAAAATGCTAGAGTAAATTGATTAACAGCCAATTCTAGCATCGGTTGAGTATTTATTTTAGAGATTTGAATCGTTTTGATGTGCCTGTCCACTGTGCGGGTAAACAGCTCCCAGTTTGTTTTCCTGGGGTTGTTTACTGGTTTGACCCTCCGGGGGTCGCTGTCAAGAGTGAACTCTATATACCTATGGTCGGAAAAGAGTGTTCGTTGGAGACCCTCCAATTCCTAACCCTATCGGCTATGTTCACAGAGGCAAGGGTGAGGTCTAAAACTTCCTCCCTATTCCTAGTTACAAAAGTGGGAGTGCGCCCTATATTGCACACAAGAAGGTTTGTGGTGGAAATATAATCGAAAAGTGACTCACCTCTATCGTTGATATCTGTGCTCCCCCAGATGCAGTGGTGAGCGTTCGCGTCGCATCCAATCACGAGAGCGGTGTTGGACTTTGCGGCTTCGGTGACCAGATTCCTGACCGGATCCGGTGGTGGAGGCTCTGGATGGTCATGAGCCATGTAGCTGGACGCGATCCAGTGGCATCTCCCCTTAAGCGTTAGGGAGATAGAGACCAAATCGTCGTTGCTGAAATTAGGGAGCAGATACGCATTTAGTGATTTCTTCACAAGGATACAGGATCTTGGTCTACCTGTGCTATTAGCATGGACCAGCCTGTAGTTTGTCGCTCCCAATCCACAAACCTTGTTGGCTACGAGCCATGGTTCTTGGATGAGAGCGATGTCGTCCCCGCCTTTAGAAAGGCGGAGGAGTAGTGCAGCCGAAGCTGCTTTAGAGTGGTGGAGATTTATCTGAACTACTCGGACCATTGTCTATTTCGCTCATATCCACCTCCACCACAGTAGCGTCGAGGTCATCGTCGGTTTCGGCGAGAAGCTCAGACTCCCTCCAGAAATTCCCAAAAGCCGTGGCCATCTCCGATCCCGAGGAGATTGACTCCGCCCGGGATAGGCGACGTAACGGCTTCGAGGAAGACGGTTGGTTATCTTTCGCCTCGTTTGCCAGGGTAGTCGTCTCGGCTGGCAGCCCCTGCGGGCCACTTTCACCGGAATCCGTCGTGGCTGGCTGCCCTTGTTGGCCGCCTTCGCCAGAGTCCGTCGAGGCTGGCAGCCCCAGCTGGCTTGTCTCTAGGTCTGCCCAAAACAAAACTGTTCCTTTGTGCTGTTCAATAAATGGTAGAAGGCGTTTTTGCAGGCATTCTTCTATATAAATTCTAGAGTTAATTGTTCCTGTCGTAACGAACGCCTTGTTCCGTAGACCGCAGGTGCAAATAGCTTGAAAAACCATGAAGCGTTTTTGAAATTTGGTGTATTTCACTTCAGAGTATTTTCTGTGTGTTCCATTCTTATTCTTTGTAGTGAAATAGGCATTCCCAGGCAACTGCTTGAAGTCCGCCTTACGGTAGGTTTCATCATCGAGAATCACGCAATCGAACTTGGTTACGTAATCGTCATACAGTTTTCGAGCCCGCGTCTTCGCAATTTTTTCTTTTGCTTCCGACCTGTCAGGCACTTTCTGCTGTTTGTAGGTCCTTAATCCTTGACTTCGCTTATATCGCATCACAGTTGATTGCGATGTGCCTGCTGCAGCTGCAACATATCGAGTAGACCTCGTGAGGATATTCCGATATGTGCTAACAACCCTTTTCAGCACTTCTGGGTTACTTGGACCCGTTTTTCTGCCTGATTCTTCGGCTCTCTAGATGGAGTTTCCCGCGTTGTAGTTGTTTATAACATTATAAACCGTCGCTACGCTCGCTTTGCTTTCCCGTACAATGCTTAGTCTAGACTTCGTCTTATCAGTCAAGTAAATGTCCAGTATTAATTTGCGGCAGCGCTCTTGCGGGCTGGACATGTTGACTAAAGTAGATCCAAGATGCAATTGACTAATATAGCAAGAAACTGCAATATTTATAGATACTTTCACTCGAAAATACCAGGATCCTAACTCTTGACATTTTCGTATCCTGAATGCGTAAAAATTCTAAAATTTTTCTGGTTTACCTCATATAAGTTAGCACCCCGCACGCCCAAAATAGCCAACACGCCAATGCCGCATGGACAGATTACGCTGCAGTGTATCCCACGGGTAATTGACACCACAGTCTACACGCGCTACCGAAAATGCAGACGAAGCGTCTACGAAATTGTGGGAATGACGAAATGCAGGAAAACCCACGTTCAGGTGCAACGTGACCGGAGGCATAGTAATAAGCAAATTTGTATCAGTCAGTTAGTCTAATTTTTTAAGCTGAAGAATAAAGATCGGCTCTGGCCGAAAATAAAATTTTTTTTAAGTAATTTCAACCAATAAATTCTTAACTGGTGCCCAACGGCCAAGTCGCGATCACGGTACAAAAAGAGTCCTAAAGTAGTACCAGTACCGGTCCCGCGACTAAGTGCAAACCCACACGCCCCTCAAGTAGTGGCAAAATAAGCGCGCAAGCCAACTCAACCTTACAAGCTCTGAAGTAGTGCTGATATTAAGGCAGTAGCAACGCGCAAGCCAACAAGTTCCTGAAGCAGCAACAAAGGCAAAAGTGCAAATCTCCTAAAACAGCAGTACGCACGAACCGCGAAGAGTGCGCAACGGTGGACCTCAGTAGCCAAGCAAACAGGATAACCCACCCCGCCGCGGAATGATAATACTGTAAGCATAGATTAAGTTATGATAGTGCAAATGAAAGAATAGAATAATAACAAGAAAAGTGAAGTGAATTTTAGTGTTAAGTGAATTTTTTATAAGTATTCTATGCGTTTTTACAAATAAATTTAACTGTCCATTCTAATGCAAAGTTTTTGTAATTTAATCAACTAAATACACGTACACACACGCATACACCTACATTGTGAAAAAAGAACAACATATGTGAAAAGGGAAAAGGCTTATGACTCATCATATAGATGTCCAGCGGCCAAGGAAAAAATGCGTCAATAAGTTCGACAAATTTGGCCTCCGATAAGAGCTTTTTGGCCTCTAATATCACTCACACAATCACCGCTTCACACGCATTGTGATCGATTTTTAGGTACACAAATATGAAAATTTTAGTTAAAACGACGTTTTGTGTGTAATTATTCTCTTTAAGCAACGATTCAGAGTCGGATGTGGTGGTCAAGTGTGTAAGCGCTAGCACAGAATAAACAGTATACAGAAGGCGCATCTGAAATAATTTTGCGATTTCATTTCGGACGCGGGCGGGAAGCAACAAAAGTGAGGAAAATGTAAAGGGAACCGCACGCATAGATTTGTGCTTTATTCTCATTTCGACAACAACACGCAATGTTGTTGCTTTCCCAGAAAGCCAGCTTGGTTTTACTCGTGCACATTGAAATGGTGGTTGATTTGGCAAACCGATCGCCAAGGCAAATTTATTTATTTATTTATTTATTGAGTCTATGGTTTAACAACCTTACGCACATAAATTACTCAAAAATAAGAGAGTAATTAATTTTTAAACGAAAATTGGCTTAGAGAGAAATCTAAACAAGGAAACTTATTTAAAGCTAACTTATTGAATTTAACTAGAGCCCGTGTGATTGGATCATTCAAAGCATAATTCGACTTATAGGCATTAACATAAAAGGTGTAGTGCCGTCTAAGATTTCTGGTAGGAACATTAAGGCAGGTTCTCACCTTGTGGATCCGAAAAAGTGCACTTTTTTTAGGAATTTTTTTTGAGAAAACGGTTAAAGATACAAAGCTGAAAATTTTTTCTGGATATGAACACACATTTATTTAGAGAATACAATTTTTCAAATTGAATGAATCAAAAAAGGGGGGGAGGGGGCGTCCATCAGTGGCGGCATGTCGGCGAGGAGGTGTCCCGCTACCGGAAGTGATTCCGTCAAAACCCGTGATCTGAAACACAAAAATCGAACACATTCTTAATGTGTACCGTATTATCTATTGAATGAACCAAGATCATGAAAAAAAATCAAAATTACAAAAGTTATGAGGTTTTGAAAAAAAAATTAAGATTTTCGTATTTTTTTGTTCACTTATTATTTTTTTAAATAAACAATTTTCAATATTTTTGGCTGATCGTGGTTCGTTTATTAGAAAAAAACCTAAGGAACATTTTAAAAAAAATTTGGTGACGATTGGTTCATTCCAGCGCCTTCAATCACTTCCGTTAGGTCCGAAAATGTGGTTCTCAGAAAAACGCGTTTAAAGT
This sequence comes from Melieria picta, assembly GCA_964056695.1. NCBI lineage: Eukaryota > Metazoa > Arthropoda > Insecta > Diptera > Ulidiidae > Melieria > Melieria picta. Next base: position 1,274,831 of record OZ057401.1, on the reverse strand, counting down.
TTTGGCTTCGCTCGGCCGGTGCTATACACTGCTCTATGTAACGGCCTGTAACTTTTGTAATTTTTCAGATTTTGATCTGAAATTTCTGGAACACATTTTTGAAACATATATCTACACGATAAGGCAAAAAAAAATCGGTTTTTTTCCCCCACAAGGTGAGAACCTGCCTTAAACCTTACCAACTCCAACAGTTGCGGGCAATCAATATTACCATTGATAATGTTGTAAAGGAAAGTTATTGCTGCGATCACTCTTCTATTTTCAAGAGAATTCAGACTTATTAGTTTGCACCTTGAACTATAAGGAGGCAGGGGTAAGTCAAAACGCAAATGTGCCAAGCAGTACTTCATAAAGATTTTTTGCACACGTTCAATTCTTTTATTGTGAACTTCATAAAGCGGATTTCATATTATGGAGGCATATTCGAGACTAGATTTTACGAAAGCGTTGTACAATAACTTTTTAGTGTACGGGTCCTTAAATTCAGAACTATTTCTTTTGATAAAGGCTAGAGATGAGAAAGCTTTAGGAATGATAAAGTTGAGGTGTTCAACAAATGTGAAGGCAGAATCAAAACCGACGAATAGGTAGTTGCAACAACAGAACTGATTCTTTGATTATTGGCACAACATTGTAACAATAGTTTTCCACTTATTATCACTTTTATAATGCGCATTGGTGGTTCCAATATTTTTACACATATATTTATTTTCATTGTAGCCATTTTACTTTTTACAACGTCTTTTTTACAAGCAGACCAAAAGAACTAATAAAATCCATTGAATTTTTGTTTCTTCCGTAGTGCTACCACCTTATTTATGCGCCTTGGCGATCGCTCAATAAATTTTTCTATGCAAACTTTACCAGTCCACTTCTTGTTCTTGTTTGTAAAAAAGCAAGCGGAGAGCAAGCACGAGCCACAACCAGTGTTGCCACTTGAAAAATTTTTTTCCGACCAAACTTCAGACCAAATCCGACCCCAACCGACCAATTTAAAAATTTGCGTTATCCCTAAATTCACTTTTAAATTATTAATTTATTTTCAGACTTCACATTTAGTACATGTTCACAGCTTCATGTTTAATATAAAATAATGTGTAATATTTATGGTATATGTACGTACATGAGTCTTTTTCAGTCTATTATTTCACATTTAAAAAAAAAATTTGAATTCAATTCAAAAACAATAAAACTTAAATATATAAACGCATTTAACAAAAAAACTGAAAAACAGTTAAAAATTCACAGAAAATAATACCTTTTAAGGCTTTAGTACATATCTTTTTTGGCTGACCATACGTAGTGGGGAATGTTTAAATTTACCAGTTCTTTGCATAGCATAATGCTATTAATGGTGCTCAACTGAAGCCTATTTCGCAACTTAGCCGCGGCAGAACTATGCGGAAGAGAGAGCAAATTAAAAATAAAATTTGAAAGATCGGGGAAGCTGCTTTGGTTAAGTCCGTTCTTCATCAAGCTTACTTTTGACCAAAATGTATCAATTTCCATATCGGCAGAAAGACTTACGTTACTAACCCTCAACATGTTTCACTGTGTTGTAATGTGGTCTATATCGCAGTCAGCCAAGTCGCTAAACTTGAGGATTAAGGGAAGTATCTGCAAGTCTTCATTCGATAGGACCTTGACTGGAGTAACGATTTGTAATAGCTTAATATCTTCACGATTAAAGTCAAATCGTATACTAATTTAGTGCAAAAGTTCAACGTAAAAAGAAAGTACATTTTTCTTAATTTCAACAATTTCATCTGCACTACAGTTTTCTTTCATATAAATCGCTGCTTTAGTTCCTATGAAAATATCGGATATAAGTTTATGGTTTTCTTTATTTTTAAAATCGACATCGACATCTTTAACGCAAACGTCACGTTTAATAAAATTACTTTGTATTAAAAGAAAAACTGATTTCATATCTGAGTACAGATATGGTAACCGAGAGCTTTCTGATTGGAACTCCTTATTAAGATTGTTAACGATAGGTAAGATGTATGATAAAAATAAAAAATAGCATTTTGTTTTAGTATTCATTTCTTGTGCTAGTTGCGCTGGTCGAATACCATTAACTTCATAGAAACAAGAAACGAAATAGAGTCTTAAACTATCCCATTGTTCAACCAGCCGTAAGACTACACCCTCCAAAAACAGCCATCGAGTTTGGCAAACTCCCAAAATTTTATGGGCTTTGATTGAGCAATATTCCTGGAACTCTTTTAACTCGTGGATCCTTTTAGGGGTGTGCGAAAAGAAACTGTAAATCTTACGGCACAGAGCGTCAATGTTTTGTGGCAGATGTTTACTAGCATGGCTTGAACAGAGGTGAAGTGAATGACAAGTGAATTTAATAAAAAAGAAATCCGTTTCTTTGCTGAGCAAGGCTTTTAGACCCCCGACATCGCCCGCCATGACATTTGCACCGTCTGTTGCAACGCCAATTATGTTTTTTAGTGGTATATTATTTGCGCTGAAAAAATTTTTTATAAGTTGAAAAATAGAAGCAGCGTCTGCTATAGTCACTTCCAACAAAGCAATGAATCGATATTTTACGACACGGTCACTGTCTACATACCTGGCCACCAAAACCAAGCTTTTTGTCATACCCACGTCTGTGGTTTCGTCTACTATTAAAGAAAAATTCCGATGTCGTAATGTTTGCAGAACTCGTTCGTTCGCCTGTTTCCCAATTAGCTCCACAATCTCCAATGACTTTGTTCTGCCACATTTAACAAGTTTCGCAATCGCGGAATCAGGACAACACTCCTTCAGTAACGCAGGCAGATAGTCCATTATTAAAAATGGCAGATTGTGGGTGATACAAAACACGACTAGTGCGAATTCAGCATTCCTGACCTGCCGATGTTGACTTTGCTTTTGAGCATCATAAAATTTATCAATTGTGTGTTGCTTTTTCTGCGACTCGTAGTTTTGAATATGAACTGCGGTTTGTTCCTGAGATTTTAAGTGACCGTTATGGTTGGCTATAATTTTTGAGCAAGCCACACAAAAGGCAAAGCCATCCTTGTTTTGCAACCAATCGAATGAATTCAGCCACTCTGCTTGAAATTTCCTCTTAGCACTTTGTGATGCAGTGGCCTCATCACTGAAATAAAAATTGATTGAGAAAAAATGCGTTAAAAATTGCGCGCAAATTATTCTGCAAACGCCATAACAAAATATATAAATACTCTCTTACCCGTCTGATGGCCAGTCTTCAGCCCGGTCGGCTTCTGTTGGCTTTGCTTTTTTCACTACAAATCTGAAAATAAAGCATTAAAATTGAACTTTTAATTGTGTAAAATTACTTACTTGTCCATTGCAGCAGTTTGGTCGCACGGCGAACGCCACGAGTTTAGAAGTTTAACTGTAACTGATGGTGATGTGTAAACTTTTCATATAGTTTTTATCGTGACACATGCATCACTATAAGCTGTGTTTAGTAAGTTCTACCACAGAACAAACAATATACAGAATGCGCATCTGGTGTAAAGAAAATTTTCTTTGCGGGTTCCAACGGTAGGGCCCGTTTGTTGATGCGGGGGGAAGAAGTAAAGGGGACGAGAACGCACAGAGCGCGAGAGCGTAAAATGAGAAGCTGTGAGAGCGAAAAATCAAATGTTCGGAGAGCAAACAGATAAAAGTATTGAACGCATGCCGGTGTACAAAACAGTAACGCACCATATATGTGGTTGTTGTTGTTGGCCAACAAAGCGACGTGCCACATGCATGTTGATGGAGGAAACGCGTACAGAGAAAAGGCGACAGCCTGTGATTGTTGTTGTCGCTGGCTAACAACTGAAGTTAGAATAAATTTTTGCTTTGGCTGATTTCTGTAAGGAGCTCAGCGACTCACAATACTACGATAAAAAAAACCGCCAATTGTGGCAATAAGTCAGGGAATAAGTTGGTCAAAATAACCAGAGTTTTTTACGATTTTAGGATTTTAAGTTTTCGGGGTTTAGTTACATTTTTCTTTTCTGAGGCCCATGAACAATGCTTCCTGAGAAGAACTAAGATCATAAAATCCAAAATTGTGTTTTTATGATCAGGACATGTGGAAAACGATTGTGGTGTAGCATTTTGACATTTGACTTTTATTACATTTTTTATGCCTACAATTTGTGGCTGTTTTTCAAAAATGCTGCGGAAAATTTAAATGTGTACTTTGCTTATCTCTAATAGAATTTGCGATGGACTAATAAGATTGCCGACATCTTTGAGAGAGTTAAAGTTTTTGTGAAATATGAAAAGTTCACTAGGAACTGTTAGTACCTCTTTTCTCAATTCAACTGCACATGTTTCACAGTTTATTTTGGGAAGTATTTTGTAAACAACATAACCCAAAAAATATCTTAAAGACGCTAAATCAATGGTAAATTCAGAACAGTTCTGAAAATTATCATTTAATATGAAATCGGCAAGGATGGCTGTATTATTATCCACTTCGAAATCATCGGTTTGACTAGTTTCTTCGTTATGTTCAGGAGCTGAGTCGAGATTTAATACGATATTAGAAAGCGTTTCAAACGTAGTATCATTTAATTCTTCACAATTGCTGTGGGAACTCAATTGCACAATTTTGGCGACCATTAAGCGTGCTAATATATTATTAATATCAGCCACTGATGCATTTATATTATTACCACCTTTTTGTCGTAGTATAGTTTGTCTTGGTTTAATGTCCTTGTCATCAAAAAAAAAATTTCGGATTTTTTCTCAAAAAGCTCGTCTACTAATAGCAAAACAGCTTTTAGAGTAAGTTTCATCCCATCTAGAAAAAATACTTTTTTCTTTTTGTCAACAAATGAGATTTCATCCAGGTATTTAAGGAAGAATTTTATGTACTCATGTGATAAGCTGTTGAGTTGAATCGCAGATCTGTAAAAATTTTTTGGAATATAACGATCCACTGTTTAGGCAATCAAATATTTTGTCAATATCTATATATATAAAAGAGAGTGGCAGTATGTGTGTGATCGCATCACGCTCAAACGGAACGGCCGATTTTCATGGGGTTTGTTTTGTTCGATTCGTATTAAGTCAGTTCAGGTTCGTGCGAAAAGAAAATTCCAGAAAATTTATTGGGAAAGTCGGAAAATCCATGCCATATTTGACCGTGAATTTTGCATATTTTCAGATAATAACTTTGGAACCATAAGTCACACATCAACTAAATTCACTACGAACTTACTATTTAGTCATGTCCGGCGACAGAGGGAATGCGGCGGGTATTGGACGAGGGGGTGTGGCACCACCCATACAAGCCAAATCTTAATAATGGAATATCTTTGAAATTGTAAGGCGCACAGCATTGAAATTTGGTATAGCGTCGACCCATAGATGAGTCATTCTACTGGTGAGATTTTATGGGCGTTGGACAAGGGGCGTGGCACATTTTTTGTGACCCAAATATTTCGCTGAACTATAAGTCGCACAGCAATGAAATTAAGTACGAACCTACCACTTATTCATATCTTTCGACAAAGGGAATGGTGCGGGTATTGAACAAGGGGGCGTAGCACCGCCCATACAAGCCAAATCTTTAATATAGAATATCTTCAAAATTGTAAGGTGCACAGCATTAAAACTTAGTATAGTGTCGTCCCATAGATGTGGCATTCTATTGGTAAGATTTGATGGGCGTTGGAAATGGGGCGTGGCACATTTTTTGTGACCCTATTATTCCGCTGATCTATAAATCGCGCAGCAATGAAACTAAGTACGAACCTACCATTTATTCATATCTTTCGACAAAGGGAATGAGGCGGGTATTGGAGATTGAGAATAAACCAATCCATCGAATGAATGCGAGAATGCAAGAGAGGATCGCAAAGCAGCTCTCCGCTCGCTTGCGCTTACTCTCTCGGTTCCATATACATTTTCCTCATCTTTGCTGCTCCCGCCCGCGTCTGAAATGAAATCGCAAAATTATTTCAGATGCGCCTTCTGTATACTGTTTATTCTGTGGTTCTACACATTATATTGTACTTACACAAGTAATCGCAAGCACATATTCGTAGGAAGTATACACAATTTTATTTGTTTTAAATCAATTTTTTGTACTAATGAAAAGACATCACATCAGAAAACGGACCAAAATTCGTTTAAGCGAATAATAAAAAAACGGCAACTCTGGCCACCACCAACATGCAAGCGGCACATCGCTTTGTTCCCCAACAACAACAACAACAGTGTGTGGTGCGTCACTGTTTCATACACCGCTCTCACAGCTTCTTAGTTTACGCTCTGTGCGTTCTCGTCCCCTTTACTGCTTCCCCCCGCATCCACAAGCGGGTCCTACCGCTGGAACCCGCAAAGAAAATTTTCTTTACACCAGATGCGCATTCTGTATACTGTTTGTTCTGTGGCGCTAGTCTATTAGACATTAGGTGCTCGGCTCAATCCTTGCTAGAGTTTGAATTTTTTTTTATATATTCATTTTTTATACGTCCTGTGAAAAGAAGTGTATTGATATATTTATTATCTTCTATTATCTTCTTCTTAAATGTCTTGATTAGTGCATTGTTTCAATTGGGTTTTGGAGGCAATGATAAAAAGAAAAAAAATTATAAAATTTTGAACTGTTGCTTAGTGTAATAAAAACTTATTTGCAGCATTTTAGCCGGAAATATTTTTTATTTTGTCCATATGCCATTTGCAATTTTTTCTTAATAACACAAGTAGTGCGAAGTCAATAATATTTTTTCGGTGCTTATAACAATCACTACCGACATTGTACCATTCTACCAGTTGCATTTCTGAAGATTTTATAATTTTCTCTTTAATATTTTTTTCATGAGGCTTTGATATAAAAAAATCGTTAAAAATGCTCATTAAAGAGTGCACAGTTTCGAAAAAAAATTGTGTCGGAGCTTTGAGAGAACCAAAATCAGATAAATGACTATAGTTTTTAAATTTTATTAGGCATTCCTTGTTGGAATCCAACACGAGCTTCTCATCTTCTAGCACCTGCAAACATTTTTGGCACTCTTTTATTGACTTGTTCTTGAGAACTTTGTAAATTACATAGCCTGCAAAATAAGTTAGTGCATTTTCTAATGTCATATTTATCTCTTCGCAACTAACGAAGAGATAATTCATACGAATTATGACTGATTAATGCAGAGTCAGTTTCTTCCTCGATAACAGCATTCCAGTCAACATCAACTCCTAATAATTTTTCGGAGTCCTGTTCACAATTTGCATAGTTAGAACTATACATTATTTGTACCGATATAATTCGAGCAATAATTTGGTTAAATTCGAGTACCGAAGGGTTGCGTTTTTTGTACCGCACATGACTAAATAAGTTTTCAATTGGATCCTGATTCAATTTATTTGTACATATGTAAAACCAGTCATCATTTTTTAAGAACAAATCTTCTGACAGTTTAAGTGTTGCATTAATAGATTGGATAAGACCATTTAAACAATTTATTTTTACCTTGTTATTCGAAACGCAAAATTGTAGTTTTGAAACATACTCAGTAAACTCTGAAAGATATTGCCAAACCCTGTTTTGCTTTTGTAAAGCAACATTGTATGGATTTTTTGAATACAACGCTTTACTATTTAGGCAGTCAAAGCATTTGTTGAAATTCTCAAGGACTTGCGCAGTTGTGTCACAATCTTCTTTAATTGTCACATCAAATGCTTCCAACTGTTTTACAGTTCTGATAGCAGCAGACGTACTTGCGCTAAATATTTGCACTGCCAATCGAACATTCATTTTTTAAAAACGATTAGGATATACATATGTGGGCATTTGATAATCGTGGGCACATTCTGACATTAGAAGAGCTGTCAATTTTAAACAGTTCTCGAAGGACTTCCCAACTGGCGAAGCCTTCATCAGCAACTTTTAATTTATACCTCGTCAAATTGTTTCGGATCGACTTGAATAAATGTGGTACATCGTACAAACAATAAATTTTATTATTGTTGTGAAAAAAATAAGGGCTGTCTTTTGTGACTTGCAGTCTTTTATAAAGAGCTTGATTTATAGTGGATTGGTCACATACAGCCGCATTTACAGTGAGCCCCAATTCGTGGCATAAGTCAATTGTTTTCAGTAGAATGACTGGTATCACTCTTTCGGAAACTGCATAACTTAATATTTGTTTCCAGTTACCTATAAGACTTCTTACCATAATCAGACAAATTGACTTTGCTACATAAGGCTGCCGGCCGTCCTCCCCAAACCCGTAATCCACAAAGCCATAAATTTTGTCGAGTTGAGAGTTATAGCTAAGGTCTTTTTTTATTGCCATCTCATCAAATATTAGATTCACCTCCTTATTCTTTTTATCAAATTTAGATATTGTTTCCTTTAGTTTTTGTGCAACTTCCACTTGAATTCCTGGAGTCAAATTCTTCACGGGTAACCATTTGTATACAGGCTTGGTAAATTAAAATCAATTTTTTCGCGCAAAAATTTATAAAAGGATGCGGAAAAAATAAAAATAGCGATTGTGCGAGAGATTTTTCTTCTTCTGTATATATGGAATTTTTGGATTTGAGCAACATTTTGCAAAACACTTTTGTATTTAAAGAAATATGACTCATTGAATCTATGGAATTGTTGATGTTTCCCTTGATTTTCAAATCTGATTTCGAAACTTTTATCCGCCTATTTCTCTTATTGCTTTTAATTACACTTAATTGCAAATCTCTTACCTTTTTTTTTTAGATTTTTACATGTTTGTATTATTTGTGAGTATTGTGACCTGTAATAAGCCAAATTTTTTTCACGCTTATGGCATTCTTTGCAAGACGGTAATATTTCGTCACAACCAAAATCTAAAAATGGGTCTGATTCTAGTGTGACTATATTGTCATCTTCCATTGGTTCTACACAGGGCCGTCGAGAGGATATCAGGGCCCGGTGGTAGTTACCTCCCCCCCCACAGTGAACACTAGCAGCAATCGCAGCAGCAGCAATATACGCGTATGCAAAGTTATAGCGCGCGATATTTTGAACTTACCAATTTCGGATTTTTTTCAACGATTCAAATGTAAAATATTTTGACAATTTTTTTTTGTTTTACGAAGAAAACATTTTTTAATGTTGGGCCCGGGCCCGTCTGCATAATGTCTGATTACGATAGGTAGATTACATTCTTTTACGGTTCTAATCAGATTGCAAAAGTGCATATTAAACTTTTCCCAAATTTTGAGATTTCGATTGAAATCCGGGCCCCGCTAGAAACTCCGGGCCCGGTGGGAATCCCACCTTTACCACCCCCCTCTCGTCGGGCCTGGTTCTACATATTCACGACTACTTTCATCATCAAATAGTTTCTTTTTTCCAATACATTTTTTTTCAAAATGTTTCTGGCATATGAGTGGCATTTTTAGAGTGGAAATGTGGTCATATGACTCTGAGCATTTCAGAATCCATTTTTCATATTTCTGAGTCCCTTTTTTAGGAAAACGGAAAAATACATCATTTTCGGAAGAATTTCCATAAAATATTATGCAGCACTTGCGTCTATTCGATGGCATCTTGAATAACACGATGTATACAAAAAAATTATTAAAAAGAAAGGATCAACCACGTCAAAAATTGAGGAATAATTTTACTTAGACCACGTCAAAAAACACTTGAAAAAAATTAAATATTGGAATCAACCACGTCAAAATATTGAGAAATTAGTTTACTCGGCGCGAGCCACGTAAAAATATTTGCAGAAATTTTAAGTTGGGATCGACCACGTCTAAATGTTTGCAAGTTTTAAAATCAATCAATCAAAGCGCAGCATACGCTGACAAGGAACCATACAACACAGAGATTCGATTGATATTGACACTGTCAATGCAAATTGTGCCGGTCGGCTGTCAATTTGACAGACACTTGCTTTTCGCAAAGAAGAATGAGCCGACCGGCACAATTTGCATCCAAAACGATTTAGTTGTTCAGCGAGCAATACAGTTACGCCGACGCAAAGGCTAGACTTGCTGGCGCCGCAGCTATTGGCAATGTGTACCACATATTGTCGCCTTAGCAACGATGTGTATAGGCTTGCCACCTTTTTAAATTGGCTGTGGAGGACACTAAAAAATACTATAAACAATGATACATTTTTAGTTTTCAGAGTACGAGTGTACATGTATTTTAACTTTGATATACATACATACATATATAGTACATATGTATACAGAAAAAGCTTCCAAAAAACTTTAACATTTAAACATAAAGATAACAAATACGAAAACATTAAAAAAATAATAACTTCATTTACATAAATATATGTGTTTTTCAAAGACTATTTGCTTTTAAAAAAATATTTGCCATTGCTTTTTGCTGCTTTAATCACTTATATTGCATTTAATGAGATCATAAAATTAATAATAATGAGATAAAAAAATTTTAGTTTTTAGAAAAAAAATGAAATTCAACTCAAATTAGTGCTAACCGAGATGTGATTCGCACGAAAATATAGATTTTTAACGAAATCATTGTTAACCCTCTACTGCCCCATACGGCCTTAAGGCACGGTCTAATTTCCACGAAGTTCAACTTTCAACTGATAATATTGGGAAACATGTGCTGCTTACAGCCGTGCAACATTAAAGAAATGACAACTTAATTTATCTAAAACATGCCCTAAAAATTTCATTAAAAAAAATTAATATTTATGTGGACTTTTCTAGGTTTTTGTGGACCGTGACTTAAGGCCGTATGGGGCAGTAGAGGGTTAATTTCAACTCAGATCATTATGATGCCTTTCGTGTTTGTTAGCAAAGGAAATAGTAAAATCGACATGTTTCGTGTTCGTGGAGGACATTTTATCCCAGTGATGGGCACTAACACAACCACGCATTTTGGCAATGTATGCGTGAAAAACACTGCACAAAATTAAGGCGTAAATTTGTTTAGCTCTAATATTTTAACTTGAAAAATATTGCTAGCGTAAAAATATCAAAGCCGGACGGACAAATAACGGACAGGTATAACAGGAACTAAAAAAAAGGAAAAGAAAAAAATTTGTATCATATTTCCCATTCAACCTTAAACATTTTCTGATTTACATGAATATTCAGTGTACACAAAAACGTAAATATTCGCAGTATGCGAGCCGCAAACGAGCTAGGGCTGCGACATCGACATCGATGTTTTATAAACATCGATGTTTAGCATCAACATCGAGTGTTTTGAACATCGATGTTTGCACCCCGATGTTTCTTCAACATCGATGTTTTGGTTCGATGTTTTGCATCGATGTTGCAATTTAGTAATTTTTTTCCATGTAAGGTAATATTTTGGTTCAGACTTTTTACATGCGAAGATTTTCACAATAAGTAAAAAATGCACCTCTGCATATAAAATGTAGAGCCATCCGTAGTAGTTCCGGCGAAAGTACACGGCGACGAGCAGCAAGGGAACTGCCACACATAAGAAATTTTGCATATGTATGTATGTAATTGTTTGATTTGTAGATTCAATCAATACTCAAGTGGTGATGAGAACTGAACAAAACTTGTATGTGATTTTATTTTATATGATAAAAAAAAATAATGAAAACAATTGAGATATATGTAGCTAACCTTGGCATTAAAAAAAAAACATCGATGTTTTGAACATCGATGTTTTTTAGCCGATGTTTTGTCAACATCGATACCTCCTTCTGCATAACATCGATGTTTAAAACATCGATGTTTTTCGGTCGATGTCGCAGCTCTAAAACGAGCATGAAGTTGCTTGCATGAAGTCTGACACGACACTGAAGCTGAGCTCGGAACTTCGCTGCTTTGTATTCGTATACGCGAGTAAGCGTCGCTGCTACTCGCGAGTAGCAGCGTGCCCTTCTATGTTTTATCCTCTTTGGAGGACATTTGAGTAATTTGGAGGACTGTCCTTCACAATGGAGGACGGGTGGCAAGCCTGTGTATGTATCATGCCAAAGAAAGTAAAGACTTCTTATTCTTTGATCATACAAAAGAATAATTTGTGCGCTGAAATATTTTTAGTGCCGATTCATTTATATCACACTTAAAAAAAAAAAACACTTTATTCGGCACAAAATTCGACATTTTCAGAGTAAAAAAAAGTATTGTCGTTTACGCTTCAGCTAAATGACACATACTGATTCTGAAACTATATGACAATAGCTTTCCAACACATATTTGGAAAGGTGAATCACTGTTTAACCCCTATTATTTTACGCACACAGCGCATGTGCTCATCCAGAACTTTTGCCGGATTGAATTATTTTGGAATTTCTTTTCTTGCTTGTGATATTCTTTTCTTCGATTTTAACATTGACATGTCCTACGCTGTGGCAATTGCCACACCGTGCATTACATTACAACTAGCTTTCAACTAGTGCAACATGCACCACTTCAAACCTAGTTTGGCTTGCGCTAGGTTTTAGTTCAAATCTAGCGCACTAGCTGATATTTTTTGACATAAATATGAAACATTAAGGTATTAAGAAAGTTTTATTAATGTTTTCAGTTTTTATAGTACTTTTTTTTTGGTTTTTTTGTTTTGGTTTCAAAATAATATAAATAAATATTTTTTTCATTTAAAAAATAACGAGCTAAAAACTAGAACAATAAAATTAAATTTAGCAAAAACAACAAAACACAAATAACAATTCAATTCAAACAATTCAACAAAACAAAACACTAAGCTGGGGAAAAGTTAAGTAAATAAAAGTAGGTTAGTTAAGAAGTGGCTCCGGGGAGTCTGGAGAATCAATTTTTGAACTTTTTCGGAAGTTGCGCTTCTTCTGCAGCTGCAACGCTTTTCGTAGGAGCTGCTCTGGCGGTTTGGCTGCAATATTTGAAATTGCATCTGTAAGAAAAAATAGTAACAGTTAGTATAGCAAGTCTTGTATATTTTATTAATTACTTTTTACAAATTACTCTTTTACAAATGGTTCAAGATAGCTTTCAACCGAATCGGGCTTTCGGACACCTGAATAAATTCCAATTGGAAGAACTGAAATGTTTTTAAAACCTACTACTCTAATTAAAATCGGCCATAATTGGGCTCGCGAACTTTTAAACAATGGAATTCCATCTATATTTACATCTAAAAGAATAACTTTATGGCCATGAAAAATGTGTCCTACTTTTTTTAACTGATTCCTAATTCCTATATGGCAGTAAACACCTGGTGGAAGAGGGCAAATAGCAACCTTTTCCTTTTGTTTTAAAATCGTCCCTACACTTCGCGGTACATCCATATTTTCTTCGCGCAAAATTGTTAAAAGCTCTTCGAAGCACTTACGGGAGGGCCTATTCCTAATATACCAAACTACTATCTTTTCCCTAAAAGTCTGGGCCTGCACTTCTCCTGCGCTTTCTAAAAAATGCGCCCCACCGGTCAGCGCAGCACCTGCCTGTACATCGCCGGTCAGCGCAGCACCTGCCGGCGCTTCTTCCACAGAACAAACTTCCTGCACAAATTCCTCCTGATTTTTACTGCCTATCCATAGTCTACTCACAAGGGACTCCTTTTCTCTTTTTACCTGTCTTCTAACGTGTCTTTTACTCATTTTATTTCACTTTTTACTCACCTGAATTAATTGTTACACACGCGCACTGAATGTCGAATAAAATAGTTATGTGCGATAGAGCCATCGAATATCAGCTGTTCGATTATTTTTGAGAATGAGCGAAAGTCACCCTTGTATTCCTTTATTTTTTTGAGCGATATGGACATCATGTTTTCTTAAACACTGTTTTAAAACTCCCAAATCTATGAAATTTCTTTAATTAAAGTAAAAAATATGTTAAAAAATAATAAAATAGCCAAAAGCACAACTGGGTTATCGGCGCCAAAATAAATGCACATATCTAGCTTTCTTTCTGTTTCTTCTTCTTCTTTTTTTTTGTATCAACTCACCCCCGCTGCAATACAAACAAACTAGTGCAAAACTGGTGCAAGCCATACTAGTTGGTGATCAAGTCATTTCAGGCAATTTGTTCAGTTTTTACTGCAGGGATACATACATACATACATTTATGATTTTAGCTACACCGATCATGTGCTGTATTTGGTGTAACAGGTAGACAGCGCATCAGGTATCCGTAATTTTTTTTCTTCGTAAATTTCGCCTCGGTTTCGAGGCTGGGCGAGAAGCAACATTTTTCTTAACATTTAACGCTTAATTTTATAAAAATTTTTAATCGGTTTACCTGAAATTAATAATGTATTGAAAAATATTGATATAAATGAATCGGCTCTAACAATATTTCAGCGCACAAATTATTCTTGTGTATGATCAAAGAATATGAAGTCTTTATTTTCTTTGGTATGATACATACATACACATCGTTGCCAAGGCAACGCATTGCCAATAGCTGCGAGGCCAGCAGGTGTATCCTTTGCGTCGCACTATGGCCCAACTATCGTTAAAACGTTGCAAAAATCAAAAATTTCATGAAAGCGTTCGATAAAATGAATATACGCATCTTATTGAGAATTTTCCAGGGATTACGAATATGTAACTTTCATTAAATTCAGATTAGTAGTTTGGGAGGTAGAGCCGCTCAAAGTTGACAATTTTTCCACATCGAGAAAAATGTGTATTTTTTGGTTTTTTTTTTCCTCTTTAAGATTGATTTGTATGTAAATGAAGCGACCAATCGGTAACTTGTTGGTTTTTTCTAAAAGGTACGTTAATTGTTAATATAATAAAAATAAAAAATGTTTATTTTGTTTTAAAAGTTGTTCGATCTACCGATTGCTCGAAAAGTCTATATTTCGACCTTTTTTTCAACTTTGATCGAAAATAAAAAAAAAGACCAAAAATGACCTCCGCGAAATTGAGGGAGGTTATTTGCTATTCAATTATTTACCTAACTTCCAAAACTCAGCTGCAACTTTTTGCAACTTTACTTTCCAGAGCAATAAAAGTGAAGCAACCTCGGGTCGAAAAACACGCAAGTATACGAAAAATCGCGCACATTTAGTACGGTCGACAACCCATTTTGTGTTGCTGGCATCTATCTAAATCTATATATCTAATCACGCTCAAACGGACTGGCCGATTTCAATGAAGTTTTCTTTGTTGGATTCGTCTTGAGTCAGTTCAGGTTTGTGCGAAAGAAAATTCCGGAAAATCTATTGGAAAAGTCGGAAAATCCCTCTCATTTTTGACCGTGAATTCTGAAAATTTTCAGACGATAACGTTGGAACCATAAGTCACACATCAATTAAATTCACTACAAACTTACTATTTAGTCATGTCCTTCGACAGAGGGAATGGGGCGGGTATTGGACGAGGGGGTGTGGTACCACCCATACAAGCCAAATCTTAATAATAGAATATCTTAGAAATTGTAAGGTGCACAGCATTGTAATTTAGTATTGTGTCGTCCCATAGATGAGTCATTCTACTGGTAAGTTTTGATGGGCGTTGGACAAGGGGCGTGGCACATTTTTTGTGACCCAAATATTTTACTGACTTATATGTCGCACAGCAATGAAACTAGGTACGAACATACCATTTATTCATATCTTTCGACAGAGGGAAAGGTGCGGGTATTAAACAAGGAGGCGTGGCACCGCCTATTTAACTTAAATCTGGTTCAAGCGCAGTCCATTTCTTTACTGAAACTTAGCAGACTCGATTGCAGCCTCGATTGAGTTAATCAGAGAAGAAACTTACTCCTACGGTACATAAAATTTTAGCACACGGAAAGGATTTAATAGAATACCAGTGCTTACCAATTGCGGAATTGTCTGAAGAAGCTCAAGAATGCAAAAATAAGGACTACAAAAGGTATAGATGTATGAACACTTGCAAAATATCACGAGCTAGACAAAATGAAGACCTTTTTAACATGTTAGCAATTTCTTCTGATCCAGTTATTTCATCTATGAGATCTGTAAGATCACAAAAAGAACTTACAGATACTTATAGCGTAGAAATAATTTCATTATTAGACATTCCTTCCAGCGTAGATAGCGGTTTTGAAAAAATCTAACTTTCAAAAAAATTTTTTTTTTTTTTAAATTACATATGAATCAATAAATTATATTAATTTATTAGAAAAAATATCAGGTGTACAACTTTGCTTCCGCCGTTTTCCGATAGGTGGCTGTACCGGCTGAGGCTGGTTGAAATACATAGATGGTAATGCCTTTAAAGTGAGTGTGGACAGTGCCTAACGAATTGTCATCGCCGTTTCAGTGACAGTTGTTCTTGTTTTCGTATTATTCACGCTCGAAAATGTCCGTTTATGTGCCCAATTCTCGCCATTTGCGGGAAGTTTTACTTTTCTGTTACGATTCGCAAAAAAATGCAGCTGAAGCGCATCGAATGCTCTCAGAAACTTACGGTGATGCTGCTCTGAGTGAAAGAACGTGTCGGGAGTGGTTTCAACGTTTTAAAAA
This sequence comes from Melieria picta, assembly GCA_964056695.1. NCBI lineage: Eukaryota > Metazoa > Arthropoda > Insecta > Diptera > Ulidiidae > Melieria > Melieria picta. Next base: position 1,258,468 of record OZ057401.1, on the reverse strand, counting down.
TGGTGATTCACGGCGCCAAGGTTATGATTTGTATTTGGTGGGATCAGCTCGGTGTGATTTACTACGAGCTCTTAAAACCGGGTGAAACCATCACAGGAGATCGCTACCGAACGCAACTGATGCGCCTTAGTCGCGCGCTAAAAGAAAAGCGGCCACAATATCAAGAGCGACATGACAAAGTCATCCTCCAACACGACAATGCTCGGCCTCACGTCGCAAAAGTGGTCAAAAAGTACCTGGAAACGCTGAAATGGGAAGTCTTGCCCCACCCGCCTGACTGACTTCCACCTATTCCGTTCGATGGCACACGGCCTGGCAGATCAACATTTTCAATCCTTCGAAGAATTGGAAAAATGGATTGCTTCATGGATAGCGTCAAAAGAGGACTCCTTTTTTCGAGCCGGGATCCGAAAATTGCCGGAAAGATGGGAGAAAGTTGTCGCTAGCGACGGACAATACTTTGAATAATACATCTGTAAGCACTTTTTCGCAATAAAGCTTTTAATTTTGGAAAAAAACGGCGGAAGCAAAGTTGTACACCTGATATATAAAAAAATAATTTTTTAATGCAAACAAATAAGTAATTTCATTGTAGTATGAAGTTTTACTAAATCTTAACTTTGGCAACGAATTTTAAAGCCCCCTGTTACTGTGGCATCCTGTTTTGCTGTTTTGTTTTTGCCCATTTTAAAGCTTAGATATTACACTTTCAGATGCAGTTTAAATTTTTTAAATATCTTTATTGGTTCAGAAGTTATGATTTTTGCAACGAAAAATGGCAAACCGGGCCATAGTGCGTCGGCGTAACTGTATTGCGACAATGCAGTGACCGCTGAACAATTCAATTCGTTTTGGCAAATTGTGCCAATCTTTTCATTCTTGTTCGCGAAAAGCAAGTGCCTGGGCGTACCAGCAACAAATAAAATGGGGCAAAGACATACACCTAATTCTGTTTTTATACGGTCTTTTTTTACACGGTTTTGATTTAACACGGTTTGAAAATTAAAAAATTTTCAATTTTTTTACACGATTTTATTCCATTTAGCACGAAAAATTAAAAAATTTTTTATTTTCAAACCGTGTTAAATCAAAACCTTGTAAAATAAGACCGTGTAAAAACAGAATTAGGTGTAACTACATTTCCAAATTCAGAATATAAAATTCAAATAGAATAGAAAGGAATATAGATTTCTGTACATTAGGGCGGGTCAAATTGTATGGAACGATTTTTTTTAATGAAGCGTATAGCAAAAACGTAATCTATAGGTGATTCTGAGAAATTTTGCTCAAGAGACCATAGCTTTAAGTCGGATTTGGAGCCCCCCAAAATTTCAAAATAGATATTTTTGCAATATATACATAGAATAATTTAATTAAATTTGTCATGAAATCGGATAGAGTTATAGTAGATTTCTCAATCTGGGCTTGTTTGAAAGGTATTTTTATCACATTTTAGTGTAAAAATCCATTATTTTCAGCTATGTGTATGTACTGTATGTGCTCTAAGTCTTAAACGGTTGGAGATCACGTTTTAATTTTTTTGTGGAGAATGAGTACATTTGAAGCTTTAATTTACGATAAAATAATTAAAAAAAAGTGTCGAAGTTACTCAAATATCGATTTCAAATTTTCACTTCCGGTTTACTATACGTAAAAAAAATTAAAATTTAGAATTCGACAAAAAAACAACACCTTTTTTACTATCAGAAACAATACTTTTTAGTTTTTTTTACAAATTAATTGATACAGATAATAAGCATCCAAAAATTCATGACTTTATGTTTAGTCAATTTTTAGAAGCTCATAACTCAGCAAAAAACATCATACGAAAAAAAAATTGGGTGTACACGTCTACTAGAAGTATAACTGACCAGAATATAAACAAAATTCATGACCTCACTTTTTTTGGGTTGTCCGCTTGACGTGAAATGCCCCATATATTGTTTTCACGGGTCATAAAAAAAAGGAATATATGAAAAAAACCATTAAAAAAATCTTGCCATCTACAGTAAGGGTCGAACCGCGCACTCGTCGTCTGAGACACTCCCGCTTACGCATCTGACCATCAACACTCAATCCCGATCGGCTGCTTAAAAGGTATGATAACAGACAAGCGCCGTTTAACTAAAAATCACATATTTCTGCATCTCAAAACAGAGCACAATGCGTGTGAAGCGGTGTTTGTGTGAGTGACATTAGAGGCCAAAAAGCTCTTATCGGAGGCCAAATTTGTCGAACTTTTTAACACATTTTTTCCTTGGCCGCTGGACATCTATATGATGAGTTATCTGTGGTTCTATATTACGAACAAAAGTTAAATTTGCTATTCGATATAACGAATATTTATGTTGTTTTTCACCCTTCGAGTTGTTTTTATTTGAGCATTTACATTCTTTACAATAACAATGAATGTTTGGTTTCGTCAATTGAACGGTACCTCAATTGTTTTTGTTTTTGTTACGTTAAAACTTTCAAATTTACGTCAAGTTACCAACATTTTCAAATTCTGTTTGTATGCATTGCTGATCATTTTCATAGGATTTGTGTTGCGTTCGGTCGGCTTTTTTCTTTTAAAAATTCAAATTTCAATAATCAATCAAGAGAAATTGCCATACAGAAAAGTTTACTTGCGGTAAAGAGGCAATCGCGCATCGAAGACTTTTTCACTGTACACACATAGCCATATTTGTATTTTGAAAATGCTGGAAAAAAACAAGATGTTTAACCTTCTGTTGGTGCTTTGCTCAAAATTGCGTTCGCTGTCCTTTGGGGTCAGGATGACCCAGTGTTGCCAGATGGATTTCAAGCAATCCCCCTAAAATGAAGTCTATTTCCCCCTAAAAACTAAAATTTCCCCCCAAATTTATGATGCACACATAAAATTAATATTTCATGAAAATTGCTCATTCTATTTGGTACATGAAATTAAAAAAGACTAGTGTCCGACCGAAACCACTTTTTTGGGCCGAAACCGAAACCGAAACCGAATATTCGGTTTTTTTTTAATATTCGGCCGAAACCGAAACCGAAACCGAAACTTTCTAGTTGAAATAAAAATCACCATATCAAGCACTTTTTTCAACAAACGAATTTTACATTAAGTAAATAGAGAACAAACAAACAAACATAGCATAAATAAATTAATACTTATTAAAAAAAAAACAATTTATTCATTTTTTAAAAACGTAAACATGAAAAAATCACCCTTTCGTACCTTACTCGCTAATATTCAAAATTAAATAATTTAATATTATATGCTAAAAAAAGAAGTTTATTTACATTGGTGGCATCTAAATTATTCCTCCTTTCATTATATATCTGCTACACAATAAAATGTAAAAAATATTCTAGAAAGTTTCGGTTTCGGCTATTCGGCCATTTTTTGGCCGAAACTGAAACCGAAACCGAAACCACTTATTTGGGCCGAAACCGAAACCGAATATTCGGTCGGACACTAAAAAAGACCCACTAGCCAATATATCTGAACAAGGTGTTGATGTAACAAAAATGCAAACTGGTTAGCCATAGACTTTTTAAAAGCGTAAATTAAAAATGTCTGTAAAATATTTCCCCCTAAAATATTTATCATGAAATTTCCCCCAAATCTAAACAAATGAACCCCAAATCTAGGGGGAAAACCCCTAATCTGGCAACACTGGGATGACCCCAATCAAACGGTTATATAATTTACTGACAAAACATGAAGTAATGTTACACATAAATCGCAAAAGAAAAGGGGAAAGCCCCGAAAAGGTTTTTTTCTCGATTTGTTATTGGGTTGTAAGTAGGCTTGCCACCTTTTTAAAATGGCTGTGGAGGACACTAAAAATACTGTAAACAATCATACATTTTTAGTTTTCAGAATACAGAGTGTACATGTATTTAAACGTTGGAATTCATACATATATAATACATATGTATGCAGGAAAATCTTACAAAAAACTTAAACATTGAAACATAAACATAACAAAACACGTAGCCATAAAAACATAAGTACGAAAACACTTAATAAAAATTAATTCATTTACATAAATATATGTCATTTTCAAAGACTATTTGCTTTTAAATAAATATTTGTCATTGCTTTTTGCTGCTTTAATCAGACTTTTATTGCATTTAATGAGATCACAAAATAATGGCGCATAATCATAGTCCCGCATAAAAACCGGCTTTAGTTAGCAAAAGACTTAAAAGATATAGTCGACTTTAATTTCGCAGTTACTATAGTCAGCTTAGAACATGCTTCTACGTAGCAGCGACTTTTAAAAAACTAGCGATGGGGAGTTCTAAATGAGAATTTGTTTTCGGAATTTCGCCAATACCGATTTATTTTGTAATCAATTATTTTGCAATATTTGTTATCCTGAACACTTATTAGCAGTTAAAAATGAACGTCTACGCTCGACTACTTTTGAAAAGCAGACGGCAGTGTAAAAAATTCGATTGCACAATTTTCCGAGGATTAATTGACATAACTGACATAAACAAATAGCTGACAGATTTGAAAATTTTTGCTTTCTTTACGGGTCAAAAGGAACACTTGTATTTAAGTTTTGTGTGAGTTACCAATATCACTTTAACCCTACTGTCATAACGTACGTCTGCGAGACGTATGCTCTTTTTACGTTTTGCGCTCTCTTCCACAATAGAGCAATAAAACTCGTTCTAAAAATCAAACACTTACTACTTATAATTAGCAACTATGACTTTTATTTTACAGAAAAATATACATATTTCTGATGTAAGTGAAATATTTGCTGATATCGTACCTTTAAATATCGGTTTAAGATCGTAAATCTTTATACGTCTCCCAGACGTATCGTTATGATTTCAGGGGTAAAAAATAACGTTATGACACCAGGGTTAATAACAATTTCTTCCAAGGAATCTCAAAGTGGAGAGGACTTGTATATTTATCGGTACCGGAAGGTCTCTATTGCTGCTTGGTTCTTGGGTGTTCAAGTTATCAATAACAAATTGAACAGCGAATTCATCGAACTCGAAGGGGTCGATCCGGTTTTTATATATTTTTCGCCGTCTCAGCACACTGCCGCCGTTCAAAATATTAAAATTTTTTTCAATTTCTTCAAAACGAAACACTCACTCCATTTTCTATCCGTTTTACACAAACACATATTCACGACGAGCTGAGAATTTTATAAAAGTGACATTTCTTCTTATTTTGACTCATTGCTAACTGGTTTAGCTACAGCTTTTGCTTGTTTTAAAGTTAGAGTATACTTTAAGCGTTAAAGTATACTCCAACTCGATTGATTTAAAGCCTACTTTATTTAAAAGTATACTTTGTTAATCTTAAACTGTATTTTATTTCGACTATGACTATGCGCCAATGAGATAAAAAAAATTTAAGTTCTTAGAAAAAAATTAATTTCAACTCAGATTAGTGCTAACCGAGATTCCCACGAAAATATCGATTTTTATGGAAATCATTATCAATTAGTTAAGGCTGCTTTTACACGAAACATTGTTAGATTCAACTCAGATTATTGTTACATTTCGTGTTTGTTAGCAAAGGAAATAGTAAAATCGACATGTTTCGTGTTCGTGGAGAATATTTTACCGTCTTTGGAGGACGGAGGACATTTGAGTAATTTGGAGGACTGTCCTCCACAATGGAGGACGGGTGGCAAGCCTAGTTGTAAGCGCGATTAACACTAAATAACACAAGTAGACGAGTGCACAAAACCGCTGAACCGTTTTTTTAATTCCGCATGGGGTCAAATAGACCCAAAGGGACAGGCAGAAGGTTAAAAACTGAATATGTGAGATTTATTTCTTTAAGAAGGATTGCTTAAAACAACAAAAAATTTCGATCGATTTAACGAATTTTTCGATTTAACAAATTGGGGGTACAACATAAGATTCGTTATATTGGACGTCCACTGTACTTTAAGCGTTAAAGTATGCTCTAACTCGACTATGATTGACTTAGAGCCTACTTTATTTAAAAGTATACTTTATTGATCTTAAAGTGTACTTTATTTCGACTATGACTATGCGCCTATGATTTTGAGCACACTACAGTCGGCAGTGAGTTCGGGAGCAATATGCGACGCCGTGCAGGCTTATAGAAGAAGAACAAAAGCCAGCCAGAAAATAGAAATCGTTTTACAATTTCAGCTTTTCGCCAGCGCAACAACAACAACAACAGCACATCGTCTTCACCTCCCAATCATCCCACGCCGCAGTAGTGTGCTAACGCAGACTCGCTGCAGTGAGCGCAACACATAAAACTACGTTCTCGCTTGCAAAGCAAGCCTTCTGTATGTTTATTTTCTTTCTAGATCATAGAGCAAAGTGTAGAGCTCTACGGGGAGTATACACCGTTGCCACTTGGCCAAAATTTTGTTAAACAGAAAATATAGTAACCAAGTAAGCAAACGAGAAAAAATGAACTTATTTTGATTAAAAGCAACCGCGGATGTATACATTTCTCTACGTCGCTCTACACGAGAGTTTCCTCTATGTCTACGCAAAATCTGTATGGTGGACATGTGGATTAAGAGATACAGTCGTGTATGGGTATAGTGAACACCTCGATATAGTGAACACCCGAATTTTGACATGGAGCCTTTAAATCATGAACAAAATTTTGAAAGCAATTTCAAGCAAAAACAAAAAGTGTATTTTGAGCAAATAAAACGAGTTTTTGAACAAAAATGTTAACCTTGATATAGTGAACAACCTCAATACTTTGAACAGGCCTTGCAATAATTAGTTCACTATATCCAGCCACGACTGTATATACATTTTTTAAATTCAGCGCAAACTATAATAATAGTGATGCCTGAGCATTGGTTGCGCTCTTCTTGTCCGCATACTTCTCTATGCCAGCAACGCTCCTTTTAGGCGTTACGCTCTCCATTCGAAAGTAAATATGTGTACCCTGGCAACCCAGTGCAAAATACATACATACATACATCCTATACTATAAATTATGGAAGGAGTCTTTATGATTTGCATCGTATTTACATATAAAGTGAAATTCTTCATTACGGACAGTCCTTATAACCGGACAGCTTCAATAGCCGGACAAATTTCGCAGACATAGCAATTTTATTAAGTTTTCCATACGAATATCATTCCAATAACCGGACGCTCTAATAACTGGACGCGGACACTATATTTCAAACCATTTTGATTAAAAAACCTCTTATAAACGGACAAAATTAAAAAAAATGCCAAACCAGTTTTTTAAAAATCTGTACTACCCTGTAATACAAATTTCACTCGTATTTGAAAATGAACGTTTGAAATCAAGCATTACAAAATTTTGTCAACCAAAGCAGTACTAAAATTTAACGACTTGTACAATGTATGTACTTATACATGTAATAAATATTAATTAAATATTCAGTATTCATAAATTCGTACAAAATATTAAATAAATAAACGAGAAACACTTGGATACAATTTAAACTAATTTTTTGTACCCCCCTTCCCCATAAGCGGACATCTCCTATAACCGGACAAAAACACTGCGACGGTGAGTGTCCGGTTATGAGGAACTTCACTGTATCTACATATAGGAGATTTTTTGAGATTTTATGTTTACATTCCATTACTATATAAAAATTTTGGATTTAAAAAATTTTTTATTCGACTATTTTACATTTTATCATTTTATTATATTCTATTTCTTTCTTTTTCTTTCCGACAGATGTAGCAACTTTGATATACATACATTATATCACAAAAAGGAAATTATTACATGTACACCTTACTACAATAGTATAGTCCTTTAATACATTCATAATATAAACCAAAGGATCAAAGATATTCTAAACGAAATTGTGTCATAAGTTTATAATGTTATAACAATGAAAAATTATGCTCGAGACGATGGTAAAATAATTCCTTGGGAATAAACTCCAATAAAAAGCTACATACAAGGCGATAAAACAAGGCATTAAATTACCATATATGTATTGTACTTACATTTCTACGGTGCTAGCGCCAACAGCACTTCAAGTCAGGTTTCAAAGCTGAGTAATTTGTGCCCTATTAAATTGTTTGAGTATACCTATATGTTATGGTATATTAACGTATTATGGCTTAATGTCTTTTAATCGCTATCAATTATAATTCGCTGGGGCAGTTCAATTTCAATTTGGCAACTACAATTGTGTAATATGTATGAATGAGCTCGCCAATTTACGCAAGGGATAATTGTAATTATACATACGAATAACGCATTAGCAAACACTAAATTAACTTTAACATACCAACATTAATAGCCGTTTCTTACAATTTATACGAAGCGTTTTTTGAAGTTGCAGGACGAGTTGAAATGAAACTGAACTAAGCTTAACTTTTGGAAACAGCGCAAAAAGTTACTAAGAAGCGCTGCAAGTCTTTTGTTATGTGGTAAATGCATCATGCAATACATACATGACCTAAATGACTATACTCGTATGTACATCGAAAAAACCCGCACGGCGTAACACCTAGCAGATTATGAAAATCAGGATCTTGCAGACTTTTTATCGGTGCTTTACAAATAAATAAACATTTTCACAATTGCTATTTCTGCTAGGTGCAAACTTAACACTGTACATACAAAGATACTCACACACTCAATAATAGACCATTTCTGTTTGATTTGCATTATGTATTGTAAATAATGTTTGGGCACGTACACACGTACATATGTGCATATATTAATATATATATCTGTCTGCCTATCTACTATACATTTAGCAGGATTAATTTCGTTTTGGAGCTACTGTTTTTTGATCATGGTGACAAGATTCTTCCGTTGTATTGTTTACTCATTTGTGTGCGTGTGCTTTCACGTATGCTGTTGACGTCTCAGACTGCTTGACCCTTCGCATATGAATGTTTAAATGTATGTGCGTACGTACGTATGTATGAATGTATGAATGTACGTATGTATTAAATTATAACTTCTTATGTCTGTCTGTATTTGTTGCATATGCGCGCTGTTGTAGTGTTCTATTTCGCTCTCACCCCCTACTTACATATGTAAATGTTCTCTCTTTATGTTTTTCTGTGTTCTTTTCCTGTAACGAATGCGCACGTGTATCAACTCAAACTTGATATGAAAGGACCGCGAGTTTGTAGAGCTCGAAATCCCATATAATGGCCAGCCAAAGCGTACCGGTTCACCATCGCCCATGGCCAGCCCGGCACACTCAACCAACAGTGCCGTTGGTTTAATGCAATCCTGCTGCGGACGTTGTTGCTCGCAACGATATCAGGTAAAGTATTCCCAGTTAGAGCTAATTTGGCGCCTAATCTAAAATTAGCCTCACCTTATCAGTAACTATAAACTAACCAAACCAATTGTACTCGGTTCAATGATGTGCTATGCTTTATCCCTATACCCTACATTCAACACTCGTAGATATCGAAGACTTGGTATGTGTACTTGTAGATATGTACTATTTTCGGCAATATTTAGCAAGTCGATCTTTTACTTGCAAATGATTCTTGCAAATTAAAGTATTTTGCATAAACATTAGAGCAGTATTGATTTATCTACTATGAATTTGTTGCGAAAACTATCTGAATATACATACATATATATGTATATGAACATTACACATGATTTAGTGTTATATGGAGATTCTTAATAATTGGTTCTCGATACTCCGCAACCTCTCATTTTATGCGGTATCGTGAAAAAGTGCATGTGGCAAACAATTTTGGGGCTAGAGTGGGGCTAAATGGCGTCGCATCGAGGTCAAAGTTCACAAAAAAGCTGGGAAATTCGACAAATTTCTCCACAGCTGGTCAAAAGCTGCTCTTAGAGGGTTAAAATCGATGACTGACCCCCACTAGTTTTCTCTTTTCTTTCAAACATATTTATACCCCATCTCCAACCCTTGATGGGGCTCCCATACAAAATGGTCGTTTTTACACAATAGGCTCCCACTGCTCCCAGGTTGCCCCAGACGTGTCAAATGTATGACCGACACCCATTTATTTCCCCTTCCGAATGTTTCTTCCAAACAAACCTACCCGCTATCTCCAAGTCTTAAGGGGGCTGCCATACAAAATTGGCCATTTTCTATGCCATTGGCCAAGATTTAAAAGCGAACAACATTCTTGAGTGCAAACAATACAAAATTAATTAACCCTGGTGTCATAGCGTTATTTTTTACCCCTGAAACCATAACGATACGTCTGGGAGACGTATAAAGATTTACGATCTTAAACCGATATTTAAAGGTACGATATCAGCAAATATTTCACTTACATCAGAAATATGTATATTTTTCTGTAAAATAAAAGTCATAGTTGCTAATTATAAGTAGTAAGTGTTTGATTTTTAGAACGAGTTTTATTGCTCTATTGTGGAAGAGAGCGCAAAACGTAAAAAGAGCATACGTCTCGCAGACGTACGTTATGACAGTAGGGTTAAAGAGGAAATTCACCACCAGAGGGCGTCTCTTATACGATCGGAGTTGTGAGGTTGTCAACTTTTGGGTTTCTACAAAGCAAAAATCAAAATGTATTGTCGAAACCCCAATTAACCTCGCCATTTCGAATATAATTGTAACTTTAGATTAGTGTTAGGTTTGATTAGGTTCAGAGGGCATGTATGGAAAACCCGTAATTTTATTTTGAGGCATCAGTGCCTATTGTGAGTGCCCTCTATGACAGCCAGCAGAAGGCACATCGCTCTAACTGGGGTTCCTATAAAAATTCAAGGTGCTGTCTTTGTTAAACCTTCTACTTCTTCAGATCAATTTGAGATGTCCGATAATTTTACTATAGTTATCTCTGTAAGGCCTATGAGGAAGCATGAGCTTGAGTCATGTAGCCCTGCAAATCGACATAGAAAGTTCTAAATTGATTCCACTTATTCGTTATAATTACGACTTCTGCAGAAAGTACTTATAGACATTCGTCTTCGTTGGAGCACTGGTGCAATAGCACAGCGGCCAATGATAAATTTTGTACGTACTTTTATTCCAGATTTGTTGAACCCCAATAGGATTTGCATCTACTTCTTTCCTAACCTTGGTCATAATGACCGTGAGACTTCGCAATCACTATGGTTAGTCCATAAATCGTTACTCATTAACTCGTCTAAGTTAGTTGAAAAAAGTAGTTTGAATAGAGGTATCCGCCTCGATGATATACATTTTCGAGCCCTGCTGTACCATCTCATCCGCCAATTCGTTCCCTTTGAAATTGCTATGTCCAGACACCCATCAGAAAGAGACTTTGTGGCGCTCAATGAATATCAATGAAGCACGATACTACTTCAAAGTCTCCAGTTTAGGCTTATCGGTCTCTGGATTGCGCTTGGAAAATAAAACCACTTCAATTATTCAGCGCAAACGCAGTCAAAACCAACAATCACTTTATTTACAAATTTACACTTTTCTTGTCTTTACACTTGCTACTACTTTGCTTGTTCAAATAAGACTTGTCCCTCTGCGCTGCACACTGCTGCCTTTTATACTTGTTTGCTTATCGCGCCGATTGTTCTTGCACATTCCAGTTGGACTATCTCTCGATCGTTCTCGCACATCCCATTACCATCGCGAGCCATCCTTGCCATATCGAAATTATAGCAAGCTGGCCGTACTCTAAAGTGCGTGCCTAAAAGTATACCCGTAAAAGCATTCATGCATAGCACAGCAACAGAGTGCCTCATCGTTACACTGCCCACCACTTAGACTTGTTCGTCCCGAAGTGCCGAGGCTCCGCCGGAGTAAGATGCCAGGCGCTCCAAATGGACTACTTTCGGCTTAGCGTTTCTATTGCAGCAGTGTTGAACCCTGTACACCACGTCATTAATCCTGGTCATGACTTTGTATGGTCCTTCCCATAAAGTTTGAAGTTTTGGAGACAAACCTTTCCTCCACTGCGGGTTGTAGAGCATTACCAGATCGCCTTCCTGAAACCCTGCTGTGTTAGCCCGTAGATCATATCTGGCTTTCATCTTATCGCTGACCAGTTGGATACGGCTCTTTTAAACTGGTGGATTTCTTCCAGTTCCGAGCGCTTAGTGACCGCGTAATCAGTCCTAGTGGTTACCACTCCGAACTTTAAGTCAGCAGGCAACCTCAACTCTGTGCCGAACAATGCTCGGGCTGGAGTGAGTGATGTCGTATCGTGCGGAGCTGACCTATACGCCATCAGGAACAGTCGGATATGCGTGTCCCAATCCTTTTGATTCCTGTCTACCACTTTTCGCAGATATTCTTCCAGTGTCCGATTGAATCGTTCCACTATGCCGTCGGACTGGGGATGCAAAGGACAGGTGCGAGTTTTCCTTATTCCTAGTAGCTCACACACTTCCTTGAATACCGCAAACTCGATATTCCGGCCAGTTCATACCCTGCGCTCATCGTGAAAGGTTGTGACCAGACTGCGCTTCTCTCAATTAACTAACATCGTGTTATCATATAGTGCGTTTTGTTCGAGTCTTCTTATACGACATACGCTAGGCATTTACCACCGGAGCGGTAAAAAAACACGACACTGAAATGACCGCCTCATCTGGAGGTAATTTCTTTGCGCTGCTAGACCCCGGGCCTACCAAATCTCCATCCACAAAAAAACGTAAAAGTGATGTGAACATACTAAATACAAACGATTTCCCTTTATTAAACCCAATTAAATACAACAAAAAACAGTGTCCTAAATATATTCTTATAAAAAGCAAAGATCAAAACAAACCATTAAAGTCATATAACATATTCCTTGTTTCTAAGGCTATTGAAAGCCTTTCCTCGGACAGTCTCCAAAAAATCAGCTATACACGTGACGGTGATTTACTTATTTTGACTAAAAACGAAGCCCAAGCAAATCGCTTTTTGAAGGCTACTCAGCTTTCCAACATTTGCCCGATTTCAGTTTCTCTACACCCTACACTTAACACCATAAAAGGTGTGGTCTTTGCTCCACCATTAAAAGATCTTTCAACAGAGGAAATTATACATGGCCTAAAAGACCAAAATGTCACTGACTGTCATAAAATTACCAAATTTGTAGACGGGAAAATAGTAAATACCTCACTACACATTATTTCATTTGACCGATTTGACTTACCCCCAGAAATTAAAATCGGATTCATGGTTTTCAAAATTGAGCCTTATATTCCCCAGCCTCTCCAATGCAAAAATTGTTTCAAACTTGGACACACTAAAAAGTTTTGCAAAAATGAACCAAAATGTGAAGTCTGTGCTTCAGGCATTCACGACCCACAACCGTGCACAAAAATCGAATGTGTAAATTGTAAGCATGAACACAGAGCAACAAATAAAAAATGCCCTAGTATAAGAAAAAAACACGAAATACTAAAAATAAAACACACCAACAAATGTTCATTTACCGAAGCACTGCAAATTGTAAACGAAAAAAATATTACCGTTGATCATATTCCCACCGAATCTCTAGAAACTGCCATCGAAATGCGAAAAAAGAGAATTGAAACAACTTTAAAATACAATAACAATACCCATGGCCCATCATTTGATACAAATACCACACAAAATTTCCCAAATCCAACAACAGACACACGCAAATCATTAAAACCTACAAATACACTAGACAAAAACACCACAAAAGATCCAACATGTTCTAAGCAAACAACCCATAAAATTCCGACCAAACCAACCGCCTCAAACCATACTTCTCACAGCCACAATACCTCGCTCACCTTTTCACGAATCCACTCTCCAGTACTCTCAGACTCCGACTCCAACTCCGAAATGCAATAACATAATCAATCTCTCTCTTGTTGTTATATTTCGTATAACACTATAGAGAATCCATCATCTAGTCTTATGATCCTAAAAATTCTACAATGGAATTTGAATGGATTCTACAATAACTTGCATGAACTGCAATTAATCATAAATAAAGAATCTCCCGACGTTTTAGCCCTACAAGAGACGCACTTAAACACAAACAATATTACCCTGGCAAATTATACTTGCACAACTAATAACACTAACTCTACACGAGCAAAAGGCGGTACCGCAATATTTATTAAAAAATCCATACAACATTCTTTCATTTCTCCCTCTCCATCCAACAATTTCGCATCTATTGCAACAATTAACGCCGGAAAAAAACTTACAATAATATCCATATACTTTCCCCCCTCTGCCAATATCCATTTAAACGAACTCAACGCACTATATGATAACATCAGCACCCCAGTAATAATATTAGGCGATTTTAACGCACACAGCGTACTATGGGGATCAGCGCAAACAAATTATAGAGGCAGACTTATCGAAAACTTCTATCTTCAAGCAAATCTATCTCTTCTAAACGACTGTTCCCCAACACACCTTTCAACACACTCAACTTTCACCCATCTTGATTTATCACTCTGCTCTTCAAACTTATTCCCTTTTATGAACTGGAAAATTGACTCGAGCCTCCACGGCAGCGATCATTACCCAATATATATCGAATTTCAATTAAGTACACCTCCCACAACTCCATTCATACCCAAAAAAACACACTTTAATGTCAAAAACGCAGACTGGACCAAATTTCAATCAATCCTAAATAACAAAATTTTAAACACACCACTCCATCACAACAACAACAGAGACGCTGCTTTTTTCCACAAATCAGTGATTTTCGCAGCGCATCAATCTATTCCGAAAAGTATTCCCCAAACTACAAAGAAAAAAGTTTATTGGTGGAACACCACTATTGCTAACCTCCGCAATAATAAACAACAACTTTGGTATATATTTAAAAATAACTTAACTTATGAAAATCGACTCGCCTACAAAAAAGCGAACGCCATATTTAAGAGGGAATGCAAACAAGCAAAGAAAAGATGTTTTCAAGAACTCACGTCTGCAATTAATCCAAACTCCCCCATTACACTTTTATGGAAGCAAGTCAACTTACTATACGGACACAAAAGAAAGAGTGCCATACATTCTTTAACCGCAACAGATGGTTCCATAATTGACGAACCCGAACAAATCGCTGCATCACTAGCAGCCCAATGGTCCGTTGCTTCTGATGATTCAACGTTCTCTACCACATTCATATCCAACAAACTAAATCTTAATACCAACATCTTCTATACTCCTAGTAAATCTGCCATAACTATTGAATCAGAAATTAGTTTAATTGAACTAAACGGTGCTCTTTCTTCTGTTTCCGGCAGTAGTCCTGGCTTCGATAACATCAGCTACCTAATGTTAAAACACCTTCCAGAAGCAGCAAAAGAGCATCTCCTAAAAATTTACAACAACGTTTTCCAGACAGGAATAATTCCACAAGAGTGGAGGACCGCAACAGTAATTCCTATACCTAAGCCCGATAAGCCAAAAGACAAACCTGGCAGTTACCGACCCATTTCTTTACTCTCTTGCGTCAGCAAAATTTTAGAAAAAATTATTGCGAAAAGATTGTCTTGGTTCCTCCAAAAGAATAAATTAATATGCTCGAAACAAACAGCTTTTAAGCCCAATAAAGGAACCATCGATGCATTACTATTTATTGATCACCAAATAGCGTCCAATCTAGCAACTAGAAATCACATATCTGTCCTATCGATTGATTTCGAAAAAGCGTTCGATAGGATAGGTACTCATTCAATCATCAGCCAACTAAAGGAATGGAAGGTGGGCAAAAATATTATAAATTATACAAAAGCATTTCTAACATGCAGAAAAATTAGAGTAAAAGTCAATGCAGCGTACTCCACCACGCACGCACTTCACAACGGAATCCCCCAAGGATCCCCTTTGTCAGTAATTCTTTTCCAGATCGCCTTTGAGAAATTAAATAAAATTATCCTAAAACATAAAAAATTTAACCATATTATTTACGCTGACGATCTTTATATTACCTTCAACTACAGAAACTATCATTTGCTGCAAAACCAAATAAATAACCTTTTTACCGACATCAACCACTGGCTAGAATCCAGCGGCACAAAAATTAACTTTGATAAAACTAAAATTTTACATTTATGCAAAAAGCGAAACTGCACTCTTACTAACATCCAAATTAACAGTACCAATATCAATTACGTTCACAAACTTAAAATATTAGGGTTATACTTTAACAGAAAATACAATTGGTCATCTCACATAGATTACCTTAAATCGGCTTTAAGTAATAGATTTAACTTAGTTAAGTGTTTAAGTAGTTTTTTAAGCGACGCACATCCACACACAACCATAAACATTGTCAAAGCACTTATTCTATCAAAAATTGACTATGGGCTCAGTATTTACGGAAATGCATCAAAGGCAGACAAAAGAAGACTTGAATCCATTTACCACGCAGCCGCCAGATATTGCATAGGTGCCTTCCGAAGTACTCCAATAAAAAATCTCCTGAAAGAAACTGGTCTACTGACATTGGAAGAACGTATCGAACTAAAAGCTGCGGCGGATATCACAAAAATCCTAGTTCCACCAGAAGCCCCCCTAATGACGAATTCACTCATAACAAAACGTAGAATTCACCCTAGAAAACAATCAGCTGCGCAAAGAATCCTGTCTGCTGCACCTGAACTGGCACTGGAAATGAAACCTCACGTGAAGAAAATAGCGACGCTACCTCCGTGGCACATCACTGCATGCAGCTTCATAAAAAGTTTAATGCTTCTACCCAAATCGACAACTGGTCCCAGCATATACAAAACGACATTTAATGATCTCTCGGAAAAGTACAAACAGAAAAAATGGGATTTTTATTATACTGATGGCTCCGAATCAACCGAAGGAGTTGGCTACGCCGTCGTTGGACCAGACTTTCAAACCCTAAGACTCGCAAGAATCGAGCAACGATGTTCCGTTTTTACAGCCGAAATCGAGGCGATACTATTTGCAGTTAACTACTGTAACAAACAAAGAGGAAAGCACATTATATGCACTGACTCCCTATCAGCAATCTCAGCCATCGAATCCATTCTAAACACGAACGAAACAGCATCGCTAATCCGCAGCAAACTATCCCAACATCGTAAAAAGGTTAAGCTTATGTGGGTTCCGAGCCATATTGGCATACAAGGGAACGAAGCCGCCGACGCCGCAGCAAAACACGCCGCCTGTGGCCCAACCATCCTTCAACAGACATACAACAGGAAAGATCTTAAACACAGCATCGAAAATCACTTTTCACTGAAACGTTTATCAAACTGGACAACCTACTCTCACTTTTACAAACAACTAAACCCGGAAGGAAAAGCACCCATATACCCATCTGACATAAGAAAAGTTCATATACACAAATATGCCAGATTCCGCATGGGCCACACGCGATTAACACACAAACACCTAATGGAAAATACACCCCCAGCACTATGCATTATCTGTCGCGAATCAGCAATCTCCATAACCCACTTAACGTCTTCATGCACACCCATAAAAAACTATTGCATCTTACACAAAACAAACTTTATCAGAATCTTACAATATCCATCCCCTGAAAATGTTAAGCTCTTCATAAAGCTGCTAAATTTTTTTGAAATATACTATGAAATTTAAAAACCTATTGTAGACATTCTAACAGTAGCCGTTATATATACACAGATACCTAGTTATAATTTAATGTTTCCTCTCTATTAAAATAGGCCGAAGATCTTTGTAATTAGTGCCTAGTCTATAGTTTTTTATATAATTTATTATATAAATAAACTCCTTCAAATCAAATCAAATCAAATCGATATTCCGGCCTTGATCCGAGTGCAACTCCAGCGGAACTCCAAATCTGGCCACCCAGTTGTTTACCAGCATTTCCGCGACCGTGGTGGCCTGCTGGTTAGGAATAGGATATACTTCGGGCCATTTGCTAAAATAGTCCATTACCACCAGCACATATTTATTGCCATGAGTGCTAATTGGGAATGGGCCAGCGACGTCCATGGCAATTCGCTCGAAGGGCGCTCCCACGTTTTACTGCTGCATGCGGCCTCGAGATCTTCTTGTCTTCCCTTTCGCAGCCGCCATCGATCACAGCTCTTAATCCAATCGGCTACAGACTCCTGGCATCCTACCCAGTAGAATCGTCTTTTTATTTTGGCGACAGTTTTTGTGAGCCTAGGTGCCCTCCGCTGGAGTCGTTATGGTATGCTTCGATCACCTCGTTGATCCTGCATTTTGGGACCATAGTGTCCGACCGAATATTCGGTTTCGGCCCAAATAAGTGGTTTCGGTTTCGGTTTCAGTTTCGGCCAAAAAATGGCCGAATAGCCGAAACCGAAACTTTCTAGAATATTTTTTACATTTTATTGTGTAGCAGATATATAGTGAAAGGAGTAGTCATTTAGATGCCAGCAATGTAAATAAACTTCTTTTTTTAGCATATAATATTAAATTATTTAATTTTGAATATTAGTGAGTAAGGTACGAAAGGGTGATTTGTTTATGTTTACGTGTTTAAAAAATGAATAAATTGTGTTTATTAATAAGTATTTATTTATTTATGCTATGTTTGTTTGTTTGTTCTTTATTTACTTAATGTAAAATTCGTTTGTTTAAAAAAAAATGCTTGATATGGTGATTTTTATTTCAACTAGAAAGTTTCGGTTTCGGCCGAATATTAAAAAAAACCGAATATTCGGTTTCGGTTTCGGCCCAAAAAAGTGGTTTCGGTCGGACACTATGGGACCACAATTAGGGAATTGCTGGTCCGGCCATTCTCACTCTCCCACTCGCGGTATAGACAGCCATCAGACAGCCGCAGACTTTGCCACTGTGCCCAATAAGCTTTCCGTATCCTCGCGCTGGTCCTTTTGATCCTCTCCGCAGACCACTCTTCCTCTGGCATAACGCTTACCAATCGGACGTCCACTATCTGCTCTTTGCTTTCGGCTCGCGAACAATGCCTGCATTCGGTTTTGCACGGACGGCGTGATAAGGCATCGGCATTTCCATGGCTGCTACCCTTGCAATGCTCTACCGTGTAGTCGTAGCTCTGCAGCCGCTCGATCCCTCGCGCCAATTGGCCTTCAGGATCTTTAAAGTTCAGTAGCCATTTCAATGCCGCATGATCTGTGCGCAGGCGAAACTTTTGCCCATACAAGTATTTGTGGAAGTGTTTCACGCATTCCAATACTACCAGCAACTCTCTTCGTGTCACACAGTAGTTGCGTTCAGGTTTCGACAAAATTTTCCTGTAGTATGCTATCACTTGTTCTTGTCAATCTATTATCTGTGATAGCACACCGCCAATACTATGCCCGCTTGCATCTGTATCCAGCACAAACATCTCTCCGGGCACGGGGAAGGCCAGAATTGGAGCAGTGCACAGTTTTTCCTTCAGTCGTGCAAAAGCCTCGTCAGTTTGTGCAAGCTGCCGGCTATGTTCGCAAATCCAGGAACGAATCTTCGGTAATATGTGCACAGGCCCAGGAAACTGCGGAGTTCGTGTAGATTGCGTGGCCGGGGCCACTCCTTCACCGTCGTAATTTTGCCTTCATCCGTATGTACTCCGCGGGCGGAAACCGTGTGACCCAGATACTTGACCTCCTTTTGGAACAGCGAGCACTTCTTTGGGTTGAGTTTAAGCCCGGCTTTTTGTATTCGCTCGAATACCTCCTTCAGCTTTTCCAGGTGGTCGTCGAAGCCTTTATCCATCACGATTATGTCGTCGAGGTATACCAGACACCCTATACCAGAGACCCTTTTAGCACACGTTCCATTAGCCGCTCGAATGTTGCTGGTGCGTTGCAGAGTCCAAACGGCATGACGGTGAACTGCCACAACCCATCGCCAACACTGAAAGCCGCTTTCTCCTTGTCCTTGTCTGCAAGCTCCACCTGCCAATAGCCGCTGCGTAAGCCGAGCGTGGAAAACCACTGTGTGACTGACAGAGTGTCCAGGGTGTCATTGATCCGAGGTAGTAGAGCTTGGCTGTCAATTCGCTGCTCCACTGGTTCTCCTGCGGTATGGCGTCTATGTTAAAACTGCTTTTCTTACTTCCTCCGGGTGGGCTACTTTCGCAATTGACAACTGCTTCAGCCTCTGTACACTCGCCAATGACCGAATTTTTTCCGACATATCTGGGTGTATTAAGCGGGTTGATTATCCTGACTGGTATTTTGCCGTTTTTGGGTTCCACTAATGTACGTCCAATAATTATGTTGTCGTGTCCTTGTTCTGGTGCTTCTACAACCCATAGCCGACTTGTCCCATCGTCCTCGTCCACCTTTGCCCACACAATCGCCTCGGAATTCGCTGGTATCCTCTGGTGTTGACACGAGACAACCTTTCTTACCGCCACATAGCCGGTGTGCAGCGGGAATTCAACGTTGGCATACCTCAGCACATTTTCTTTCAGGTCCAGCGTAAAACCGTGCCTAATCATGAAATCCACGCCGATAATCACGTCGTCCATTATATCCGCGACGATGAACTCATGTTCCAGGCTGTTGCTGCCGATAGCAATCGTTGTTGTAACTTTTCCTCTTACCTGCGCACGCTCGCCAGTCGGAGTCCTCAGCTGTATGCCATGAAGTGGTTCCCAATTCCTCAGAAGCTTTCTTTTTATGATCGAATATGACGCGCCAGTATCCATCTATCTTTCCTTCAATCTTCAAGCTGCTGGGTTGTCGTTTCAGCTGCGAGACAAGGACGGTGGGGCAGCAGGTTGTGGGCATCAGCTCACGCCCCTTTGGGCTGACCCTTTTTAGTTTAACGACTCCTCGTCCTCAACCCTTCGCTTGTTGGCTGAGCCTCGATTGTCAGTATTCCTCGCTTCAGGCGATTGCGGTCGAGAACGGGAACGCCTCTTTCGTTGACGGCAGTCTCGTGCTATGTGACCCTGCTTGCCACATATCCAGCAGATAACTTTAGAGGAGACCACCCGTGGCCTGACCGGTGTCTCAGAGCTTATGGCCTGGATCGGAATGTCGCTGTCCGGCTGGATTTGGCGTATCCTTGCAGGTGCATACCGAGTGCCCCCAATCCATGCCGCATCATATGTATGTCATAGCGCTGGTCACCGTCTCCTTAAATGTCGGCTTGCTCATCATCAACGCACTGCGACGTGTCTCCGGGTCATGAAGACCTTCAATAAACGCCTTAATCTTCATCCTGTCGAGAACATCAGCGCCGACGTCCGGGTAGCACAACTGTACGAGCCGCTCAATGTCTGCTGCATATGTCTGCAGCGCTTCGTTGGCTCTTTGCCTGCCGTTCTTCAGCTCACAGTAGTACAGCGTTTTGTTGTGCTCGTTGCTGTACTTCGCTGCCAACGCTCTCATGACAGCCTCGTAATCACTTCTCGAACATTCCGGAACCGATTTAATCACCTCAGCCGCAGGACCTCTAAGCGCCAATGCCAATCTCCGACCTTTCCTTACATCGGTCCACTGATTTTCCAGAGCAGCCAGGTCGAACTGTAGCTTGAATGTATCGAACGGCGCAGCACCATCATAAGTAGGCACTTCTGTTCTAGTGGCAAAACTTTCCTGAACTGGCGGCAACCATTCTCGTGGCTGTACTTCTTTAAGCCGCTCCTCCAGACTGTCAACTCGATTGTGCAGGGAATCATCCAGGTCGTGAACTCGTTTGTCCCAATTGTCCATTGGCGTCTCGAGATGCTCAACTTTCACGATCAGCCTATCGGAAATTTCCTCCACCTTCTGCTCTATGCGCGCAGAATTTTCCGCCATTTCTCGGTTCGCAGTTTCGACTTTTGCCGAAATTTCCTGATTCGTAGTTTCCAGTTTCACTGCCATTTCTCGATTCGTAGTTTCGAGTTTCGCTGCCATTTCTCGATTTGCAGTTTCGACTTTTTACCGAAATTTCCTGATTCGTAGTTTCCAGTTTCGCTGCCATTTGCGCCAACATTTCGCGATTTTCACGGTTGGAAGTCTCGAACATGCCTTTCATTGCAACCATTAGCTGGCTCATGTCCAATGCTTGTAGTGGCGCAGCCGCTGCAGTCGTACTTTGCAGCGACGCAGCACCAGCAGGCGATTCCTCCACCTTGGCCGACCTTGGTCCACCTTCAGCTGCTCGAGTTTAACCATGTCTGCGTTTTATAATTTTATTTTATTTTATTCAAATTTATTTTCAGTAGCACAATCCCACTTCTGACACCAATTGTTACGAAAATGAGTTTAGTTCTTTAACCCTCTAACTCCCAAATTTTTGATTTCGCTCACAAAATTAAACAATGTTAAGAACCTTAAAGAAAAAATATCTGCCGTCTCAAATTTTCAAAAAAGTGTTTTTTTTTAGCATGTGGAGCTAAAAAAGTTTACCCCGCCTAAAGGCGGGCCTGGGTCGTTAGTATTAAAAAATATGTCATGCAATGCAATTCAAATTTTATTTTTTTTTAACAAAAATTAACAAAAATCAATGAAAACGAACTATAATCGAAAAAGCTATTTTCGAGTATTAAAATTCTGATTAGTGAAAAAACTAATATGGAAAAATTATTTGCGAACATGAAAATTCATAAAACAAGATTTTGTTGTGGAGTTACATAGGTTTAGTTCACACTTTGTGCTACTGACTGGGTTTCGGACATCCTTGCATCCTGGTAGTTTGCATATTTTTTTTTCCAGATCTGTCCGTAAATGTACACCAATGGCCAACATTGTCGTATCGAACGTCTTTCGGAGGTATGTAACAGACGTCTGCATGATTGCACTCAAAACGTGTTGTGACCCATTCACTCTTAAATTACCTACTCACTCACTCACATTCGTTTTTGTGATTGTGAATGAATGAGTAATAATTTGCCCTCGAGTGAGAGATTGTACTGTATTCATAAATTTAATGAGTCATTTTCAGTGTACTCAAACAGAAACTGTATTCACTTTATGCTGTGAATACAGCGAAATCAAATGAATGATTCGAATCATTCATATTGAGTAGTGTGCTCAAAATGAAACTAAAAAATGCTTTTCTATCAACTTCTATCAAGTGAATAAATTGTCAACGAATACCAACAATGAAAACAAAAACGAAATATACCGTTACTATATACAAATGATGCTAACTAATGTTGACAACCTTACGAACAAGTGAGTAATGAATATTCACTAAAGAGAATGGTGTGTTATGACTCTCTCTACCTTGTGACCGAAAAGTTTCCGGAAATTTTAAATAAAACGCAAAATTCTTAATCTTCATCAATATTTATTTTATCTCCTTCAAAATATGCTCCATTAGAAGCGATACACATATGCCAACGTTTCTTACACTCATCAAAACATTTTTTATAGGCGCTTTCCGGTACGGCTTTGAGTTCCCTCTGCGAATTCTGTTTTACGTCTTCTATGGATTCAAAACGCGTTCCTCTGAGTGGTAATTTGAGTTTGGGAAACAGGAAAAAGTCACACGGTGCAAGATCAGGTGAATACGGTGGCTGTTCGATGGTATTTATTGAATGTTTGGCCTTAAAATCGTTGATAATGTTGGCTCGGTGCGAGGGAGAAAACTCTTTGTTCAATATTTTTTCCCATTGTTTTTTTCGCAACGCACTACTGAGGTGAACTGGTTTCAACAGCTGCCGTAAACAAACTGTCTGACAGATCGCGCTCATTTTTGGCATAGTAATTAAGGGCAGTGCTACCAACCTACAGAAACTTAAAATATCGAAAAATATACAGCGCGCGAATTTTAAATGAGAATTTCCGGAAACTTTTCGGTCACAAGGTATTTTGTGACTCTTTCTTTTTGTGCACAGCTTTTGCTTTGCCTACAGCAATTACTGTATTCATATTGTAATGACTCTCAGAAAGTGTGCACTCAGCAGAAGTGTCAACACTGTGGGAGAGAAAGTGAATGGAGCCATGCAGATGTCTGGTATGTAACACTTCTTTGGTTTGGGCTGTGGGGCGGTCACTGGTCTACCCGCTTGCCTCTTCTCCGAACTGGTACAAATCGCGCATAGTGATTCAGCCACTTCTGTGCGAAACTTTGGTAACTAGGTTCCTCGTAATCCCTTATTCAAACGATGGAAAAGAACATATGCATTTACCATAGCCATATCCATGATATGAAAAAAAATTTGATTGGTACACTTCCTGGTTTTTACGCGAATATGATAACAGCATATCAGCCCGTCCATGAGGTCAACTCCTCCCATTTGTCGTTTGTACTCCTTTATTATAAATGGACAGTCAACCTCAGTCTGTTGTTTTGCTTTTCGGTCCCATCTTTTGCTTTAAGAGGTTGAAGAAGAATTCAATCAGTCATTAATCAGGTCGTCCATATCATCAAAAGAATAATGGGGATTAACGTCATCGTCACTGTCAACATCCTCTTCTCCACTAGTTTCAATGTCGGAGTCTATTGTATTCATCAATTCTTCAATTTCGGCCTCTGACATGGCCGACAGATTATAAACTTCCTTGCGGCATGACATAACTAATTACAAACCACACCAAAGAAAGCACAATTTAATGAATACTGCAAAAAAATAAGTAAAAAAATACACTAAATCAAAACTAATACTGAAATGCACTACACAAAAAATTTCACTTGGCTGCCCAGCCCTGCCTACAGACGGCCTCACGAAATCTTTAAATTTGCACTTCCAAATACACTACCGAAAATCAGTTCCAACTCTACACGATAAGGAATAGTTCATTTCACTCACAGATATTTTTTTTAATTCGGTACGATCACTAGGAGATTTGATTTTAATTTTTTAATATTTATTACTCGACTGAAAATCTGAACACGTCTTATTTTGGCAAATTCCAACATTCAAAGGATATAAGTGCCAAAAAACACGTGCTGTAGTAACGGTAAATAGATGAGCAGATACATACACATTTCAACAATAAGTTTGAATATAATTTTTTTCAAACAAATTTAAACTGTGTGAGTTTTAGCCTAATAGGTTAAGCCCGTCTAGAGGCGGTCTTGGGAGTTAGAGGGTTAAGCTTATCGGTCTCTAGATTGTGCTTGGAAAATAAAACCACTTCAATTATTCAGCGCAAACGCAGTCAAAACCAACAATCACTTTATTTACAAATTTACACTTTTCTTGTCTTTACACTTGCTACTACTTTGCTTGTTCAAATAAGACTTGTCCCTCTGCGCTGCACACTGCTGCCTTTTATACTTGTTTGCTTATCGCGCCGATTGGTCTTGCACATTCCAGTTGGACTATCTCTCGATCGTTCTCGCACATTCAATTGGCCTATCTCTCGATCGTTCTCGCACATCCCATTACCATCGCGAGCCATCCTTGCCATATCGAAATTATAGCAAGCTGGCCGTACTCTAAAGTGCGTGCCTAAAAGTATACCCGTAAAAGCATTCATGCATAGCACAGCAACAGAGTGCTACCTTTAGAGCGACCTGACTCTCAACCAAAATAGTGATGTTCATCGCTCAAACTCAAATATCATTAAGAAGCTTTGCTGCCTCTTAATGACAACGAGCTCTGTTACACGTGTCTGGCAGATAGTAGGACGGTCTAGGCTGCAGATCCTTCCAGTAGAGACCAGCCCCAGTTCAACTCTCGATTTTTTCGTCAGTGTAGTTAGTGTAGATAGCCAAAGCAAGTACTCTCGTTTGTCAGACGCTCTTCCTGAGTGGGTATTTTGACACAGAAGTCAAAACAGTTGCATAATTGAGTTACCAGGATGCAAAAAAAATGGTGCATAAATTACATGTGGCCAACGATGCTGTCGGAAGGGGCGTGAAACTGATCAGAGACTATAATGCTGCCAACCCAAGGAGTACCTGTACCGGCTGAATAAAAAATTCACATTTTCTCACAAAAATCAAATAATTTCTTCCTAAAACTCAATTACGATTGCAATTATATTCGAAATGGGGAGGTTAATGGCGTTTCGACAATACATTTTGATTTTTGCTTTGTAGAAACCCAAAAGTTGACAACCTCACAACTCCGATCGTATAAGAGACGCCTTCTCGTGGTGAATTTCTGAACCTTCATTAATTTTGTATTTTTTGCACTCAAAAATGTTTTAGATCGCTAAATAAATCATTCAAATAGGTTTAGTAGTTTCCGAGATACGATGTTTTCTCGTTCACTTAACTACTACATTTACAAGTGGGGAGCCAATGGCATAGAAAATGGCAATTTTGTATGGCAGCCCCCTTACGACTTGGGGATAGCGGGTAGATATGTCTGGAAGAAACATTCGGAAGGGAAAATAAATGGGTGTCGGTCATACATTTGATACGTCTGGGGGCAACCTGGGAGCAGTGGGAGCCTATTTTGTAAAAACGACCATTTTGTATGGGAGCCCCATCAAGGGTTGGAGATAGGGTATAAATATATTTGAAAGAATTGTTCAGTAGAGAAAATTAGTGGGGGTCAGTCATAGATTTTAACCCTCTAAGAGCCACTTCTAACCAGCTGTGGAGCAATTTGTCGAATTTACCAGCTTTTTTGCGAACTTTGACCTCGATGCAACGCCATTTAGCCCCACTGTAGCCTCAAAATTTTTTGGCTCATGCACTTTTTCGCCCAACCGCATAAAATGAGAAGTTGCGGAACATCGAAATCGAAAAATCTTGCACAAAATCATATCTAATGTACATATACCTTTTACAAGGCTGTGTACAGAATCGTTCTTTACTAAAGGACGGTTTGCTTCCGCATCCTTATAGATAACTTGGAGTTAGACCCCATTGCACACAGATATATGTAAATATATATATATTAGGAATTGCAATCCCGGACCAGTTTTGCAATCCCGGGATTTTCAGGACTGAAAATCGCGATCCCGGGATACCGGAATTTTTTTCGGGATTGCATATATTATTTTAAGGAACTAACAGCCCTATTCTGGCGAAAGTCTGACAATTGATATTCTATTCAGCGCTTGTTAGATTTTTGATCAGAAATTTTTGTTAGTCTATTGTTACGCAAATCTGACAGCTGTAAAATTATACCACAGCGAGGTGAAAAGTTATGTTTGTTTTGGTTTCACTGTGAATGACAAATAAGTGGAAAAGAAGAAGAAGGAGCTGTAAAATTTGAACATTTGATAATAAATTCAAATAAAATGTCCACTAGGAAGTAAGTATTCTTTATTCTTATATTCTTTATTAAATATTTATTATGTTACAAGGTTTGAGCGAACTAAGCAGGAGCAGCTGAAATGTTGTCTGCAGTTTTTGAGGGACCATCCCGAGCTGCAAGCTGGGAAAAACAGCCCCAATGCACTGCCAATTGTCCAAAATTAATGGGAGCAGATTGCGGACCACCTCAACGCTATGAGGGGGCCAATGCGTACCCCAGCAAAATGGAAAGAAGTTTTGAACGGTATACATACGTAAGTATTAATTTTCATACATTTTTCGATTTCAGAGCTTGTCACAGTGGAAATATCAGGTGCGGAGTCGTGCCCGGAAGGCAAAAGTGCAAATGGCAATGACGGGAGGAGGCCCTCGGGTTACAGATGTAACCGAGGTCGAGCAACAGGCCCTTCACTCTTTCGGCGCTGCAGCTGTAAATGGCCTTCCAACAGTACAAGCACTAGGGCTGCAGGTAATTGCAGCAGTTCAAAAAACAATTGCGCTCCATATGATAGCCTTTTTTACGCAATTAGGTATCAACGCAGAACGAACTTCAAGCCTCTACTATAGATGATGCTGAGCGCGATCCGCCTCGTGCTGATATTTTTATCACAGCGGCTGAGGGAGGTTCACCCACTGTTGCTAGATTTCTCCCTACGACTGAAGGAGCGCCAGCACCTAGGGACAGGACGATACCTCAGAGTATCGATACTTGTACTCATTTAAAATTTCAGCTCTTAGTATCGAGTACCAAGTAAGTATCGAACAAAAAGTATCGATATTACTTGGTATCGCAAGTAGTTTTGGAATAAAACGCAACCTACAAGCATTTTAACCCTTATTCCCAGAATTTTAAAAGTAACGTAAACCCAGAAGTGAGACTGTCAGGCTCATATGAGCTAAACTACTGAAAAACTAAATTTATTTTATTTTTCCAAATCTAGTTACTACTTAAAGACGTTTTTATTTAAGTTTTTTTATTTTAAGTGAAGAACTTGTAAATACAGGGTCCACAGGAAAACAATTGCTACTGCAGCGCTAGAGGACATGCATTAGGTTTGCGTTTTTTTATATACCCATCACACAAATTTTGTTTATTCTGAGTGTATGAACCTCGCATCCAATAAACTATCGGCTAATTCCTTACTGGTGAACTAGCTGGTCATTATTACATTTGTGTTTGTAAGTCTCAAACAGTTTTTCAACACCTTTTTCGCAGGATCCACAGCTCCTTGATTACCAACTTTGCATGTGTATGACATTTCAGGAAGTATTAGCACCGTCGCACTTCCATATTCTGATTACATATTTATCGGGATTGGAAGACATAAACTGTATGAACTAGCATCAACCTCGGCAAGGCATAAATTCTTCATAATATGTCGTAGATTGCAGTATTTTCAACAATTTTAGTAGACTTCATCCCATGCCGACTAGATGTGTGCTAGGCTTAAAAACTATGAACTTGACACGATCAAAATGCATCTAAACATGAAAAATAAAAATATTCTTCCATATGGTTGACAAAAAGTCAAGGAATTCTGAGTAAATTTGAGTTTTTGTTCAAATGAGCTCCTGAGGCTCACTTCTGGGTTTACGTTAAATTTTTAAAAAATTGTTTAAAAAAAGTAGAAAAACTCTCTAAAAAGTCAAATTTATAAATTAAATATAATTCTAACATTCCATTAGAGGATTACATAACAAAATTGGAATCGAAAATCTTTTGGTATAGGATTTATCACCATTTGAAATCTTAAGTGAGACTGTGAGGCTCAGGGTTAAAGCACCGGCTTTGGAGAACAGAGATTCGCATGGAACCGAGGTTGCCACAATTATCAAGTGATTGACAGCAATATTATACAAGTTTGGATAAATAGTTTTCATGCGTGCCCATTCTGTTAAGGGATAATTTTCCAGTGGTACGACAGCACTTGAAAGGTATTGTGAAATTTCATCGTTTTGGTCCTTTGGTTCTTTTTACGTTTTTGTCCATGGACTAATTCTCTATGGTGCCTCCAAAAATCGTACGTAGTTGCTTCTTCTCCTTCATCACTATCAGATTGTAAGATATGCTGCTCTGAGTTGTATAGGGCCTTGAGTTTTTGAATTGCGCGACCACAAGCTGCAGGATTACGATACTGTAAGTTTTTAAATCTGGGATCTAGTAATGTCGCAATAGCTGCATGATCATTGTATTCAATGAGTCCAAATCTCTTCCGCAAATCCTCGGCCAACGTATTGCGAAACTCTTTCACTGTCTCAGATTGCGTTTCAAAATTAGAAATTTCGTTTGTAAGGCAACTAATCATGTGCACATTTTTCGAAATCGTAACATATTTCAGCCCTGATGCTTCTCTAGTTACATACTCAAAAGGCTTTAGAAGCGCAGTAAGCTGTGTAATAATATCCAGGTCAAACGGGTTTGGGATTTCTGGAGCGACTGTAGACTCCAATATAATGATAACAATCAGCCGTTTCATGTTCAAAAAGTGCTCCAACATATAGTAAACTGAGTTCCAGCGGGTTTTCACATCTAATACAAGTTTAAGAAGAGGTTTCTCCGCTATATTGTTTTCCAATTGCACCTTACGAAGTTTATCAGATTGAACTACGCTATTTTTGAACCAAAGCACTATATTTCTTACTTTTGATATACTATCACGGACGGCAGGAATCTTTAAGGCTTCATTTACCACTAAATTAATAGTGTGCGCAAAACAGGGGTGATGCTTCGCCTCACCAAATGAGTTTTTTATTGCTGCAATCATAGCGCTAGCATTATCAGTAACCACAGCTCGTACCTGATGCGTAGAAATGTTCCAGTTGCCCATTATATCATTCAGATTAGTAGAAATATAGTGTGATTGTGTTGGAGTTCTTTTGTGGCTACATAGCACATTGCAAGCTTATTATTATCCAAAAAGTGTGCAGTCACTCCTAATAAACTTTTTCATTCATGGTTTCAGTCCAAATAGCCAGGGTTAAACACACTTGCTTAATATTAGTAAATTTATTCTTATAAATTTGGGATATACAGTGTACCACTAAAGTCTTCGTACAACACCTGGTTCAGAACTAATTATTAAAAAAAACTAAATATTTGTAGGAATTTTGAAAAAGTGTCGATGCAGATCTGTTTATTTAGCATTTATTTTTTAATACAACAAGAAAAACTAAAAGATTTCATTAAATAGTTTAAAAGTTTTAAACCAAAAACAAACAAAGTCGCTTATTTACTTCCAATAAAGTCTTCGTACGCTTGAGCTATGTCTGTCCTTTTGCCCATAATAATAATTTATTGAAAACTATTCTTTGAAAAAGCAATCAAACGAGACATCCATCATTCATTCGTAGAATGAAAGTCAGATTTGAAGCAATTTATTTTAAAATATTATAAAAAATGCCTGGAAAATACTTGTCAGTTGAAGAGCGTAAGCTTATATTGAATTTGCACGTGAAGCAGCAAAAATCCTACGCGGAAATAGCTAAACTCGTTTCCCGCAGCCGTTCTATTGTGCAATCGGTCATTGTGTGTTTTAAATACGAAGGCCGCGTAGTGAATAGGCCTAAATCAGGACGGCCTCCAATTCTCACACGAGCAGATCGCCTGCAAAATAAGCGTATGATTGCAGCGGATCCGTTTATAAGTGGACCGAAGATAAGCTCAGAGTTCCTTCAATCGAAGAAAACAAAGTTCACCCGGAAACTGTGCGAAAAGCCGTGATTGATGCCGGTTCTAAGTCTCGCACTCCTCGCCGAAAGCCATTGGTAAATTTAATCAATCGCAAATAGCGTTTGGACTTTGCTCGTGACTACCAAAATGCATCTCCTGAGTTCTGGCACAACGTTATATTCTCCGATGAGTTCAAATACAATATCTTTGGCTCTGATGGAAGGCTCAAGGTCTGGAGAAAGACGGGAGAAGCTTACAATCCAAAGAATACGATCAAGACTGTTAAGCACGGCGGCAGCGGAGTAATGGTGCGGGGTTGCATGGCTGCCAGCGGCGTTGGAAACTTGGAAACAATTAACCCTACTTCCTTGTTAGGGTCATATATGACACTATTCAAATTATTTCATCAAAAATTATATTTATTTAATTTTTTTTTTTAATTGTTATACATTTTAGTTTTCTTTTTCACATTCATTGCATACATTAATACGTTTGTAATGTTTTGGACAGTGAGCTTTCTTGCAATAAAAACAAAAGTTTCCGTACTTGTTTCCTCCCAATTTATATGGGCACAAGTTATATCTAGCTCGTTTTTTGGGTACCTGAAGATCTGATTCTTCAGATAAACGTTTACGACTTGTAGATGGCAAGTCATTTCGAATTTTTTTATTAAAGCAACGGCATTTTCAGTATGAGGCATTTTTTCACGGCGAAGAATGTGAGGCTTTACTAGCTCACTTGCCACTTTTTTTAGAAACTCCCGGCGACATATTTCATTTGATGAAGCTGATTTCATATTTGTATAAATAAGGAATGCATTTATACCTGATATATCTATCATATAGGAAAATAAGGCCATTGGCCAACGCCATACAGCTCGTTTGCAGGAAAAAGTTCCCATCATTTGGTCACACGTATCGACACCTCCTTTACTTTTATTATAATCAAGTATCATAACCGGTTTTTTATGATTTTCAATACTGACATCTTTTGTATGGTGCTGTGTGCTTAACAAAAGGACAACACGGTTTTTTTTCGGCACATAGCTGCATAGAGTAACGCCATTTGTATTATCGAACAAGAAATTCGATTCATAAAGCGGCTTCTTCCGCGCCGAAACAAACTCTGCTGGAATGAAAGTTCGGTTTTTACGAATTGTGCCAAGCAAAGTTTGATTTTTCTTCAATAACTCAATAGCCAAATAATGTGATGTAAAAAAGTTATCAGTTATGATGTTGCGACCTGGAAGTTCTTCCGTCAGCTCCATTACAACTCGTTGGCCTTGATTTGTTTCAGGACGGCAGTTAGGCGCTTTACCGGTGTATACTTGCACGTTCCACGCATATGCATTACTACTGTCACAAGCAGCCCAAATTTTTATACCGTAACGAGCTGGTTTACTAGGGATGTATTGCGTAAATGGGCACCTACCGCGAAAACCAACTAGTTGCTCATCAACGGTAACGTTTTTACCTGGATTGTAACATTTTTGCAAAGTTTTATTCCACTTATCAAATATTTCACGAATAGGTGCCAATTTGTCACGCATTCTTCGATCAGCACGTGTCGTTTTGTCATCGAAACGCATACAAGCAGACAGCATTTCAAATTCAGACTGACTCATTGTTGCTCTGAAAATTGGTCTTCCAGTATGGTCATCCCAAAGTTCACGCACAGTTTCACCATTTGAGCGAAATACGCCGCTCTACAACATCAATCCAAAATACGCACGTAGCTTTGCAGTATCAATCGCAACCCATTTTTCCTTATATTTCCGAACGCCGTAAAGATTTGTATATTTCAAAATTAATCCTTCGACTGGAGCCAGAAAGAGGTCAAACACTGACAGTTCATTTGATACACGAGATGAAGCAAAAAGTGTAGAACCTGTTGCATGTGAACAAACAGGTAAAACCTCCGTATATTCTGAGTCAATGTGGGCACGTTTACTTACCGTGTTGAATCGATTTATTCACACTTCTGATTTTTGTTGCGATCGGATCCATCTCGTAGGAAATTTTTCCATCCTTAGAAAAGAAAACGGGTTTCTCTTGAGATTCGATATCAATTCGTGACTCCTCCAAACCCAAATCGATTTCGTCTATAGATTCTCCGTCAGACCCTATATCTTCAGCCTCGGCAGTGGCCACCTCTTCTGCTGTAGGCTCAAACAAAAGGTCATCTTCCTCAAAATCCTCCTCCGTATCACTATCGCACAGATCCAAGTCATCTTCCATCAAAGGTGTAATTTTTGATTTTATTCTGCGTGACATCCTTTCACTTTCACTTTTCAAATATAATGCGCGCATTGACAGCTGTGTCCACTTTCAAAAATCAAAAATTTATCGGGGATGCCCCGTTTTCTTATTGCAAAATGTCAAAACTTATTATGTTGCGTTTTGCTTTCCGCAAGATGTCGCTTTCGCAAAGTGCATGTTTTAGTTTTTGTGTAGGGTAATTTTTGACCCTAACAAGGAACGTGTAACTATTCTTTTATCGCATTCAAAAAGGATCCAGGACTATAGATAATACTGTCTAGACATCAAAACCTACTTGCTCTCGAACACTAATAAATAAAACTTGGATCGGTTTTATAATAAAAAATATATTTAAAAAAGATCGAAAAAAAGGGTAAAAAATGACACTATAAGGAAGTAGGGTTAAAGGAGTCATGGATAATCGCGCATACATTGACATTGTCAAGAGAAATTTGAAGCCAAGTGCGGAAAAGTTGGGTTTATCTAAGAAATTGTATTTCCAGCAAGATAACGACCCTAAACATATGGCACTTAGCACCAGGCTGTACTTGCTGTACAATGTTCCGCATTTACTAAAAACACCACCGCAGAGTTCAGACCTCAATCCTATTGAGCACATCTGGAATATTTCATATTTCGTCAAAACCTCAGCTGCAACAGGTTCTTCAGGAGGAATGTACACAAAAACTTGGAAAGTCGATGCCAGATCGCCTTAAGGCCGTCATTAAAAACAAGGGATATCCAACTAAATATTAATAAAACATTTTGTAGGTTTTCATTATTCATAATTAATTAATTTCGTAAGTGTACGAAGACAAATGCACAAACATAGCTTAAGTGTACGAAGACTTGATTGGAAGTAAATAAGTGACTTTTTTTTTTGGTTTAAAACTTTTAAACTATTTAATAAAATCTTGTAGTTTTTGTTGTTGTATTAAAAATAAGTGCTAAATAAACAGATCTGCATCGACACTTTTTCAAAATTCCTACAAATATTTAGTTTTTTTTAATAATTAGTTCTGAACCAGGTGTTATACGAAGACTTTAGTGGTATACTGTAGATGTGAACTTTTCGTCTAATTTTGATTTAAGATACTTAGCCGTTGGTACTTTAAAGTTGGGATTGACTTCTTTCATCAACTTCAGAAACCCTTCACCTTCGACCACAGTAAACAGCCTCATATCCTTCTGAAAAAGTGAAATGGGAAAAAATATTTAGCAAATATTACAACTACTTCTAAGCCTCGACATGTACCTCGATATGCAGCAATTTGCATGAAACGATCTTTTATGGAACTTGAAGTTCCAGCAACCGGTGCATCGAAGGTCTTCGGCCCATCGTAACTATCCACATGGCTTTCAGTGGATTTGTTGCAGAAATTTCTATAAAAAAATAAAAGATTATAAATAACCTAAATTGCAACAAAGTAAAATTGGGGTCACCTTAATTCAATTCCATGCACTTTCAGGTGTTTGTGCAAATTTGAAGTATTTCCGCAATACTTCACCACTTTAGAGCATTGCTTGCAGGTTGCTATTGATTCATCTCTTTTTTCGAAGTATTTCCACACTTTTGATATCGTTGGAGACATTTCTCAGCGCAATTCTTTTCCTTTTTTAAATTTGTCGATCTTACGCTCACGAATAACAAGTTAAAATTTAAAAACTAAAACAATGTTGCCAACCCCGTAAGTGTTGGAAAGTGTTGCCTATTTTTCAATAAGTGCCCAAATTACCAATAAATTGGATATTTTCCAGTACGTTGGATAAGGGTATCGAAAGAAAGTATCGATAAATATACTTGCTATTTTTTGAAATTGTATCGATACCAAAAGTAGGTACTCACATTTCGAGGGAAAGTATCGATACTTTATTTGTATTTACTTGTATCGTCCTATCCCTACCAGCACCTGATGTTGCCCTTCGTTTTATAAGAGAGGAAACAGCAAGAAGTAGCAGAAGTGCGCCAGTGAAAATAACACTGGAAACCATATATACAGATACGGTCAAAGCTATTAAAGAACGAAATGAAAGAAATAGCAAGATGCTCACAGTTCTTGAAGAAATCAGCCGAGCGCTAAAAAAATTAAATGAAAAGCTAGATAAGATGTAAATATTTTTATATATGTACTGTTTTGTTATGAACTGTTGTTTTATTTTTTAATGTGTTTTTTATGTATTGAATGTATGAACTGAATAGAAACTACTAGTTGTAACCCCCCGAAATTCGGGTGTAAACAAAAAAACTACCATTTCGTTTATGTAACTAAAGTGTAATGTATATTTTTTGCATTATAGTACTTCGTGAAATACTACATTCGCCGTTGTGTTTAATTTCTTTGTCAATAATTGCATTCTTATGTCTAATGATGATCGCACCCGACTTAACGGGTGAAGCAATCCTCTTTTAAAAAGACTCCAACTCTTGTCGAAGTTTGACCTTGCGATTTGTTAATTGTTATAGCGAATGCTGGAATTATTGGAAATTGGCGACGTTTTAAAACAAATGGAAGCTTTGTCTCGCTTGGTTGCAAATTTATGCGAGGTAGTATAAGTCGCTTTCCTTGCGCTTCACCGGTTAAAACTTCGACGTCTAAACAATTTGAATACATTTCTTTTACGATTAGTCGAGTACCATTCACTAACCCCTCTAATGTGTTGAGGTTCCGGATTAGCATCACCACTGTTCCCATTTTCAATTTTAATTCATGTGGTGCAATCCCACTAAAGTTAAGTGAATTCAAAAATTCCATGGGATACCTTACTGCATCTGCGGAGTCCTCCGATGACAACTATCGGCGCTGAGATAAATTTTTATTCGCCCAGGTAGCATTTGAATTATTTTTTCATTTATTTTTGCGCATTGATCGTTTTTTGTACACAATATTGCTCGCTCTCTTAACCCTTGTGTGCGCACCCACTTGAAACCTCATAGTTGAACCCCCATGGTCTGGCCAGACCATGATGCAAAAAAGAGGATATTCGAGGATAGTGCTAGTTAATATAATTTTTTTATACTTTTGTTAATGAGTTTATATATATCTGAGTATGTATGAGTGTTTGTATGTGTATGTTTGTGTGTGTAAGCCTGTAAAAAAAAAATAGTAAGTGTGAACACAATAATTTCTCTTGCTTGCTTACTTCTTATTTAGGTAAAAAGGTAAAAATATACTTCATTTATAAAATACATGCCGAATTTCAACTTCCATAAATACATTTTGAAATTAAAAATATACGACAGTAAGGAAAAAAAAATACAAAAATTTAAAAATGTAAAATTCGTCGTTTATGGATATGCTTCAACTGCTTGAATGCAGTGGTTGCAACGATATAATGCAGACTAATGACTCAAACACATTGAGATCTTACATTGGACACATACAAATCGTGTTTTAAGATATATCTATTATTATTTCTGGCAATTATGCTTTGAAGTCGAAAAGGTAGCTGATTAATACAGAACACTGGGAATAAATAAGAAAAGGCTATAAATAACAAAAAAGATCTTCTATTGGCCACTTAGTTCCATCTGTCCAAGAAACAAAAACATTCCGTTCAAGCATATTATGCTCAACATGTAATTGTTCATGCTGAACTGGTCGGATATCGCCTTCGTCATCGCTATCTCCACGTTGAAATATCATATTTTCCATCAGCATCGAAGCTTCGGTTTGTTCGGGGTCCAAAAGATAATTTGCAGCACCGTTATTATTACCTCCAGCAGCAAACGAATCCTCCATAAACTTTAGAAAGTGCAGATGGTTCATTAAATCATCCCACAGAACTACGTATTCATTCAATGAGCCAATTGCGAGAATTATTTGCCTGTGCAATTTGTATGCTTCCGAGTAAAACTTTAGTGATAAGTATTCAACATTTAAGTTGAGCTTATTCAAACTATTTAATTAATGACTTAGACAGAATAAATAAATAAATATCTTAATTCTGTTGCTCCAAAGCATTGGTTTTCGCTACTGCTTAGACTATTTTTTTAGAGAAATCGTCCTCTCTGATTTAACTCCAGCGTTGAAGTTCAAAAATAATATACACCTTATCCTCAAAATAGCATTTGCTTCCTTCCATCTCTGTCACAGAAAACATACAATCCAATTGATAAAAAATCAGACGCGACAAGAGCACAAATACTTCCTTCGCTTCAGAAATGTAATTGAATTGACACCAAAAACACGGATATAACCGCAAATACAATGGATAAATATTAATTTTAACTATGTTCACACATTCTTTTCCAACAAAAAATATAATTTACTAACCCAAAAGAAAATAAAGGCCAAAGTGAATGAAAATCACTTGGACCACGTAAATTTTGCGCCAACTAACTTATGTCACAATTAACGGAATGGCACGGAAAAACGGCTCCAAATCGGGTCAGATGAAAAAGTCTAGTTGAAGCCCTATGCTCCGTAGGGGACTGGATAAAGAACAAACGAAAAAAAAGATTTATAAACAACCCTGACAATAATTACGTCGAAAATAACAAAAAAAACTGAAAATAACTGGCAAATTTGTGTGAAAATACACTATGGTCGGGCCAGACCATGGGGGGTTCAACTAAGGGGTACAAATACGTTTTGCACGATTCTCGCCTTGTTTTTGTAAAAATTTTGTTCATGTATTGGTTTTTGTGCTTAGAAATGATTAGTTGAGGATATCATGAAATATGAACCCGATAGCTTTACTACAACCTTACTAAAAGTGGACCCAAAGTTCAATATGGTCTGGCCAGACCTGGGTGCGCACACAAGGGTTAAGCTACGCTGCTCGATCACACCAGAATGAGGCTCGAAGACCCAATCAATTAAATTGCCATTTTTCAAAATAATTGCATCTGGTAATTTTATTTTGCAATTATCCGTTTCTCGGCCATCTCCAGAAGAACAAAAGCTTGCCAGAAAATATAAATCGTTTTACAATTTTAGCCTTTCGCCAGCGCAACAACAACAACAGCATATCGTTTTTACCTCACATCGGATACAAAATGCTTGGCTTTACAATGTGAACATGCACTGGTCAAGCCACCGATGTGGTTAATTTTTAATTATAGCAACAAACTTCCTCCCTTCGTTAAAATTTTGTTTCTTCTTTTTGTTTTGAAAGAACTCTAACTACTTTTTTGTAAGATTTGAGTTGGACTCTTAAGAATAACGTGATCAAAACAAAACATAAATATTCAAAATTTGGGACATAGCAACACTGGCTAGCATCAAAGAAGAACAAAAGCTAAAGAACAAAAGAAAATCGAAATTCAGCTTTTCGCCGGCGCAAGAAGAACAACAACAGCATATCATTTCCTCCTCACAATCATCCCCCGCCACGGCGATGTGCTTTCGCAAACTCGCTGCGGTGTACGCAAACAAAGAGTGCAAATAAAATAACGCTGTGGCATGTAAAGTAACGCTCTCACCCACCGTTGCC
The DNA here is from genome assembly GCA_964056695.1 of Melieria picta. NCBI lineage: Eukaryota > Metazoa > Arthropoda > Insecta > Diptera > Ulidiidae > Melieria > Melieria picta. The sequence goes on along the minus strand of OZ057401.1, from coordinate 1,220,144 downwards.
AACTTAGTGCTTTCGCACTAAATTTAGTGCTTTTTGAAAATCAAAACGCGGAAAATATTGAGTTTGGTGCGTTTTTAGTGCTTTTTTTTATTTCAAAGACACTACGACTAATTCATGCTTCGAAAAAATGTAAGTGTTTTTTAATAATTGGAGTGTTATACAACACTATATTTCATTTAACACCTATATAACACTGGAATGTTGGGCTAAAAAATCATTGTTTGGATATTACATGACAACGGAAGTGATCCTCCTTGGTGGAATTGCTACTTACTTAGGTCACGGTTGCCACTGATCTGCAATAGATTTTCTAGTATGGTACACGGAATATTAGGACCATTACCACCTTTTTTTTTTTCATCAGTGCTTTCTGAGTGGAAAAACGCGGTTTTTTACGGTTTTAGTGCTTTCTGAAATAGAAAAGTTGGCAACCGTGCTCTCACCACATGCCTGTGTGGAACGTGTGGGTTCCATGCACGATTTTGTTTGTTTGCTTATTCCCATCTTCTCGCTCAAGCGCACAGATTTCTGATTGGATTTGATAAACGTAAAGAGCAATGCTGTTTCCAATAGGGAAATTAATGCAACTTTCGATGCAAATATCTCCAGATAGGCTATGTCAATCTACATTTTGAAAAAAATGTGCAAATATGCTCATCAAGAGCTTTAAAATGATGTATCATATGATATTGTACGATGTGTGGATAGCGAGATCTCAGCGCCCTTATTCAAATAAATATATAGATATTGTTCGAGATCCCACCATTGAACAGTGGGACTTGGCAGCACTGCACATCAAACCGATAACTTTGCCAGGGTTATCGATGACCGGTGGCGTGGGTCGGAGTCTTTCTTTTGCACTCGTTTTCAAATAACGAACGGTTGTAGTCGACGTGTCTAAGCCTGTACGGTCCGCACAGCTAATTTCCAGTAAATTGTAAAATTCACAAAGTTAGAAAATAAACGGTTTGTTCTACACCAATCTCACATCAGTTCTTTCACGAACATTTTGGTGCCTCCTGTGAGGACTGGAAGTTCACGACGCGATGGCAGACTTGAATTTGAAGGCTTCCGCGAGAACGGCGCTGGAGCGGGTGGCCGGCGTTGTGGACGCCGAAGGCTACGTACCAGACCAAGTGGAATGATTGAATCGCATTTCAATCGGTTTACAGACCACCATTTAGCGCTGGTGTCAGCAGCACAAGAAGGGGAAATCCTCTGTCATAACGCATTGTACGCTCGGGTGGAGGAAGTTTACAGCAAAGCTTGTGTAAAATTGCGTCGGTTTACCGTTACTGAGGCAGCCGACCGTGAGTGCGAGTCTGTCCGGAGCCACGTAGTGGACATGCGACTCGATCCATTGAAAGTTCCCGATTTCGACGGCCAGTACGAAAATTGGCTCGTGTTCAAAGACATGTTTGAGTCACTGGTCCATAAGCGAGCAGATTTGGACCCGACATACAAGTTGGGCAAGTTGCGCCAATGTGTGAAGGCAGATGCGGTGGCCATGATTGGACATGTGTATAGTGGGGGATATGAACAGGTATGGGCGGAGCTGAAACGACGCTTCGATAACCCAAGGATGCTGATTGTAAATCACGTCAACCGTCTACTCGATTTGCCGTCAACCCCTCAGCTGAGTAGACGTACGCTGCAGGGTATCGTCGATTGCGTTCGAAACACCACACGGGCGCTCAAGGTGATGGAGCTGCCGGTCGAGCAGTGGGATGCAATCTTATACCCGATTGTTCTCCGGAAATTACCAGACGTCACTCAACTGGATTGGAACAAGAGTCTGCGGGACACAGCGCTACCAAAACTGGAGGACATGCTGGACCACGCCATGTCCTTGCCAGCAGTAACAACTAGTGTAGTTGCACATCGGCAACCTGAGTCGGGTTACCCAGTCAGGCGTGACGCTGCACGGCGCTCAGTGAAATCCAATGTCGCTGCTGCACCTGCATCACAACAATCTCCAAACGCAAATCTGGTTTCAGATTCCATGGCCGCAGCGTTGTGTCCGTTCTGTCAGGGGCAGCATCGCCTGTGGAAGTGCCTGCAATTCAAAACCATGGGAGTCGATGGCCGACGGAAGGCTGCGTCCAATCTAATGCTATGCTACAACTGTCTGTCTCAGGGGCACATACAACAGAACTGCCGTGCGAGCAACTGTCTTAACTGCCAGCAACGCCATCACACGTTGTTGTGCCCGTCGACGTCTACACATCTTAGATCATCACTGTACCCGTCCGGAGCATCGAGTGCTTCGACTCCGGAGGGAAACGCGCAGCCAGCGGGAGCATCCTCGGGCCGAGGAGCAGGTGCGCCACCGCAGGTCCAAATGCGGTCTCAATGACTCACCGACACGGTGCAGTCATTCGTCGTCCATGGTAACGAAATCATTCTGCTTGCCACCGCAAACGCATTTCTGGTTGACAGCCATGGAGGCCACATACTATGTCGACTACTTTGCGATCCAGGATCTCAGGTTAGCTTCCTAAATGAATCCACTTTTCATCGCTTGAATATTCACAGGGAAAAGTACGAATTAGCCGTGGAAGGTGTGGGTGCAAACAAAAATACCTATACACGCGGCCGCGCTTCAGTCATCCTGCGTTCACTCGTTGACAACAATTTCGAGTTGGAGTTTAGCGTACACATTCTGCGCTCTATTACGTCAAATCTTCCAGTGACCAGTATAGACGCGAACTGTTGCAACCACTTACACAACATACAACTGGCCGATCCAACTTTCGGCACACCAGGCCGGATAGACTTACTCATCGGTGCTGATATTTGGGGAAAGGTTCTCCTCGACGGTGTCATTACCGGAGGCGGTAATGAACCATGCGCTATTCGGACGCGCCTCGGTTGGGTGGTGTTCGGCCCGGCAACGGCCAGCACGCCTGGCAATCAACAGCTACACACATTCTCGGCATGCAAATGTGTTGGCGAGCAGCGACTAGACAAACTAGTTCGCAAATTCTGGGAAGTCGAAGAACCAGCCTGTGAGCTGAATGCTGCTATCGATTTCTGCGAGCAAATATATACAAATACAGTGAACCGCAACTCTGATGGCAGATACGTCGTCCAGATACCGTTCCGCCCAGACGCATCAGCCCTGGGCAATTCATATCCAAATGCAGTCCGGCAATTTCACCAACTCGAGCGGCGATTGGCTGGCAATTCCGAACTGCGCGAGAGGTACGTCAACTTTATGCGTGAGTATATTGCCTTGGATCACATGGTCGATGTTCCGATTCAACATGGCGATCCGAGCCAAGTATACTTCATTCCACATCACGCAGTCAGTGCGAAATTTCGAGTCGTCTTCAACGCATCGGCTCGAACGACGAACGGTGTATCGTTGAACGAGACACAGCTGGTCGGACCCCAGCTTCACGATAACTTGGTGGATATCATCTTACGGTTTCGTCGATATCAGATAGCTATCACCGGAGATGTGGAGAAAATGTTCCGGCAGATTCAAGTTGATGCTTGCCATCGTTCATGGCAACAGATTCTATGGCGCGAGGCGCCTTCAGAACCGCTTCGTACTTACCAATTGAAAACCGTCACCTACGGAATGAAAGCAGCCCATTCAATGCTATCCGTACACTGCGCCAGTGCGCCGATGAAAATTATCAAATGATTGCTGACGCTCGATGTTGTCCGCTTCCGAGCTAGATCTGAGTGAACCAGAGTCCACAACAGTTCTCGGGCTTCACTGACAACCAGTGGCCGACGAACTCTTCTATAAAATCCACACCACATCTGCAGAGGAAGAACCGACGAAACGGAGCATTCTTTCCGAGGTCGCGCGACTTTACGATCCCACCGGATTGCTAGCTCCCGTCGTCGTGACCGCCAAGATTTTCATCCAGGCACTATGGAAGGAAGCTCTCGACTGGGATTCGCCACTCCCGACAGCACTTCGAGATCAGTGGCTGACATTCCGCAATGCACTGTCGCAGTTGGCCCACATTCGTGTTGTGTCGCTGGTGGCGGCCAAGACAAAGGTCGCACCGGTCAAAACTATCACCATTCCAAGACTCGAACTTTGTGCGGCTCACATCTTGGTCACTCTATGCAATAATGTTCGTAGGTCACTTCGTATGGACGAAGCTGAATACACATTATGGAGCGACTCATCTATTGTTCTTTGCTGGTTGCGGAAACCAGCAGCGACTTTGAAACCATACGTTTCAAATCGCGTGTCGTACATTCAGGGAAATTGCGACATCAGGCGTTGGCGATACATTCGCTCTGGACAGAATCCAGCCGACTGTGCTAGTCGGGGGATATCACCCTCGGCGCTTGAGGATCAGCACAAGGTAACGCATTCTGTACCGAATTAATTTCTCTTGAGTCTCGTTCCAGTGTGAACTCGACCAGCAAATTGCTTCAATTTGATCCCTTCATCGATGACCACGGCATTATTCGAGTCGGTGGCAGACTACAGCATGCTGATCTACCTTATGATCAACGTCATCCAATGATTATCCCTAAGGACTGCGCCTTAGCGGCACTGCTAATCAATAACGCACACCGGGTCACCCTGCACGGAGGTATCCAGCAAATGCTTCAGTATCTGCGCAAGCAATTCTGGATCCTGAATCTGAGAACCGCTGTCAAGTCTCACATTCATCGCTGCGTGGTCTGCAAGCGACATCAACGGTCGATGCACCAACAGCAGATGGCTTCACTTCCACGGTCTAGAGTTCTCGCTGCATCGCCCTTCAGCAGTGTGGGACTGGATTACTGTGGTCCGTTTAATATTCGACTCGGCAGTCGCCGAGCTCAAACGACAACTAAAACATACGCTGTCGTCTTTGTTTGTATATGTACAAAGGCGGTACACATTGAGCTGGCTGAAGATCTCTCAACCCGGGCATTCTTAGACGTATTCGACCGGTTTGTCAGTCGCGGAGGCTACTGTCGAGACCTGTATAGTGACAACGGCACCCAATTTGTCGGTGCTGACCGACAACTGCAGCGAGATCTCACTAACTGGCATAATTCGCACGCCGAACAGCACATCGCCGACGCGGGAGTGACATGGCATTTTATTGTACCGGAAGGGCCCCACCACGGCGGCCTGTGGGAAGCAGCTGTAAAGTCGACGAAGAAGCATCTACTACGCGTGGTGGGGAGCCAGACACTTCACTTCCACCAGTTGAACACGCTTCTTATTCGCATTGAGGCATGTCTCAACTCGAGACCATTGATTGCTCTACACGACGATCCCGAAGGCGGCACGGCACTCACGCCTGGTGAGTTCCTAATTGGACGACCACTTCTGGCTCGACCAGAACCTGACGTTTCCGACGTAGCAGAGAACCGCCTCAAACATTGGCAGCGACTGCAGAAGATGTACCAGCACTTCTGGCATCGTTGGCACAACGAATATTTAACACTGTTACAAACTCGGAGTAAATGGGCTCGGCCTGAACCCAATATGAAGATCGATGACGTAGTCATCATTCACAATGAGAATCTACCACCAACTCGCTCGCGCATCGGCCGGATCGTTGGTGTCCAGCCGGGCAGTGACGGCCTAGTGAGGGTGGTGACCGTTGAATACAACACGGACAAGCGGGCGCCAGATGGTCGCCCAATCAAACATCAGTGTCAGCGGCCGGTGCAGAAGGTCTGCCGCCTGACAGAAGCACATGAGGAAATCCTGGACCGTAACGGCCCAGCCGGGCAGGAATGTTCGAGATCCCACCATTGAACAGTGGGACTTGGCAGCACTGCACATCAAACCGATAACTTTGCCAGGGTTATCGATGACCGGTGGCGTGGGTCGGAGTCTTTCTTTTGCACTCGTTTTCAAATAACGAACGGTTGTAGTCGACGTGTCTAAGCCTGTGCGGTCCGCACAGCTAATTTCCAGTAAATTGTAAAATTCACAAAGTTAGAAAATAAACGGTTTGTTCTACACCAATCTCACTTCAGTTCTTTCACGAACAGATGGACTGAGTTATAAAGACAATATATAACGGGATCTTTTTCTTCCTCCTTCTATCAGAAACGGACTTTCTGCAGTTTCGATACCATTGTCTGAATTCTGCAATTCTTCTTCGGCTTCGTTATCAATGTCTATTGGCTTTGACCCTCACAATGAGCTGGGACATGTGGCCCAGCGCGCGTGAGACGGAAGCTTGGATCATTGTTGTATGGTAACTGCTTCCCACACACTTCTGGTATGACCCATGTACGTAAAAAAACAGTGACGCCAGGAAACCAGACATGAAAGGCAACGTGAGTGTCGTGCGGCTCTAGCTCCAAAAGCATTTCCCGGCAGATCGATTTTGAAAAACGATAATTTTTAACAAAAATGCTTTCTTGCATAGCAAAAGGCGCTTTCGTCGTGCAAAGGCCTCAAGAGCCTTCTCCTCTTAATTTTTTTTTAGCCAGAGCGACCGAACACGCTAATAATAGCTGCTCTTCTATTTGAAGAAAACGAAATTTGCTGAAATGTTTCGAAAATTTTAATTTCAATTGCTTCCTTGCAACTGTTTTTGCGATTGTCAGCTCCTCCTACGTACGTGACAACTTCTCTGATAAATATGTTAGATAAAGAGCTTTTAAAAAATGGCGAGAATACGAAAATCTAACAATTGATAGAATCCATTCAATTGTCAGCATGGTGAGTTTTGTTACGTTTGCCAGAATAGGGCTGTAAATCAGACGTCTTTTTCAATCAAATAAATATTATTTTCGTGTTAAATACAATTCAGTGTTCTTACTTTACTTTAATAACATTAAAATGCATTTAATTGCCAAGCCCCCTGGCAAACCTGTTGATAAAAAGCATCTCTCTGGTTCAAGTACCATAAGTGAAATCGTATGTAAATCTTCTTATACAAGGTGGCGCAAAGTTAATCACCCTATCGGAAGATGTTACCATATGTTTAGATCGCTAAACACTGCCGGCCACGCAGCTCTTAAAAATGAATGATGTCAATATTATTGTAATGTGTTTGTCCATTTATGTGTTTATACGTACGGATGGCAACCCTGGCCATCCCGAAGGGAGCTTGCGCAGCCGGCAGGCACTCGATGTACGAACTCCGGCGAACGAGCACCGACCCCCCGCGATAAACTTTAAATCTAACATTTAAACGTGTACTTTTATAAACAATAAGCATTACACAAAAAACCGACACGAAACTTTTACTCATTTTTATTTTGGCTATAATTTGCCCGGCCTTTCCCCAGAATTTAATCACCATTTTTGCAAATGCCGTCGTACATCAATCATATTTGACAGTTGTGAACTAGACAGCTGCAGTATACAAACGACAAGCATTGAAGCGCTGTACTCCGCAAGAGCGTTTAATAATTGTGTACATTTTTTTGACCAATAACACTGTGCAAGTCCAAAATTTAGACATGGGGGGACCTACTGGGTGAGTTTCCTATAGGTATACTGAGTTGAGATCCACCAGCCGTTTGGTAAGATTGGCTCTAGTTTATGAGAAATCCGACTTTGAAGTTTGCTCATGTTAGTCCAGTTTGTCGCTTAAGTAAGTCCTAAATCGTTTCGAATATCGCATTACTGTCTTCGGCAAGTTTGTAGATATTTTAACGACCAACAAATTTGCTTAAGACACCAATCCAAAAAAAGTACATTTAAACTGTGTAATTGCGATATGTGCATTTTTTGCGCAGCGCTACGTGGCGTATGAGTGTCATTTAATTATAATTAACACTCATATAATTGACACTCATACGCCACGTTGCGCTGCGCTCAAAAATGCACATATCGCAATTACACAGTTTAAATGTACTTTTTTGGATTGGTGTCTTAAGCAAATTTGCTGGTCGTTAAAATATCTACAAACTTGCCGAAGACAGTAAAGCGATATTCGGAATGATTTAGGACCTATTAGAATTTAAACGTTCGAAGACTTAAGCGACGAACTCGACAAACTTCAAAGTCGGATTTCTCATAAACTAGAGCCAATCTTACCAAACGGCTGGTGGATCTCAACTCAGTATACCTATAGAAAACTCACCCAGTAGGTCCCCCCCATGTCTACATTTTTGAGGGCAAATTTCACGCACAGTGTAATCGGTCGGTGGTGTTGGCGCAGCGCGAATTTCGACGTCGATTTCCTAATCGTGTCGCGCCAACTGAGCAAACATTCCGGTGCTTAACTACTCGACTCGAACAGACTGGAACCATACGAGACCTTGCAAGGCGTGGCCGCCACCGGACTGGTCGTTCGGCCGAGAATATCGCAGAATGGAAGATAAAGAACCGCCTTGCTCTTATCTCAGATCGTGAAACTGCGATCCCAGCTTGTATCATCACATTCAGATTTGTGTGAGCTTGACTTGGCGGATATCATCTTTTCCACTTAACAGAAAAAACTTTAAAGGTCCAAATAAAGATTTCCATCACTCAAAATCATTTTCTTTATTTAGTAAAAAAGTTATTCAAAAACAAAATTGGATGATTAACTTTGCGCCACCTTGCACTATTTGGAAGTTTTGGCCGTTCAAAATAAGTCAAATTCGGTGGGAGTAATATCAATAAAGAGGTCTGTTTGGGAACTTTTCCAGTAAAAATTATCCAGTAAAAGATATCAGGAGAGTAAGCCAGCTTACGCTCCCAAAAATCAAACTATCCAAAAAAAGCAAACAAACAGGAATTTGTAAGATTTGCAAGTTTCAACTCTTGGTTACACCAGTGGGACTTCGACCATTCACAATATACACCAAAAATGGTGTAAACAGGAGGGTTAAAGAAAGAAACAGTTGATCTAAAAGTTTCATTTGAGGTTTGAAGCGGTAGGGAAAATTAAGTTTAATCAGACATTTTATGCAAAAGGCAAATGGTTCGGTGGGCTCAATCCGCGATTCTTCCGTTTCAGCTGCAGCAAGTAAAGCTGAGCTAGACGGTCGTGGGTCAGCAGACTTGCGACCGCACAAATCCTTTGCTGGTTCCATTTGCCTCCAAATGTTTGCAAAAATTATTTTTCTTTACAGTCGATCATATGGCAGCCAGTCATATGTTTTTCTCGTTCTTCTTCTTACTGGCTAAAAGTTACTGGACAAAATTTATCCAGTAAACACTTGCAAGTTGCTGCGCGCGGGTTTGCAAAAACAATTCAAAATATATGTAGCTCGTGGTGGATACGGGGTGGCATGCTGGTTTGGTCTTCGGCTAATCATGTCGGCTGGGTCGAGGTTCTTGTAACCACACATCAAGCAACACGCAACGATAGAAAAAAAAAAATCATCACGCCAAAATATCTAAACCGTCTATGACCAGGTGACAAATAAAATAAAAAAAGAGCAGGTGCAAAAACAGTGGCAAGGAAATAATATCCATAGCTGAATTAGGGTTGATGTTGTACCCTAGAGTGCACTTCTCCCTCCCCTTTGTATACGCCTATGGCTACCTAAGCACTCGAAATCTTCGATAGCCCCTTAACCAAAACGTCTGCTTCGCTTATGGCATCCTATTCATGTTGCATGTCGACATTCCCCTTAGCATGTAAATTCAAATACTCATTTTCAAAATATACAAATAGAACTTCATTGCAAAATATTCAAAATATGCTGCATTTTATTAAATTTTTGAACTAAATCTAAGTAGAAAAGTATATGTCAAAATTACGCTAATTAAATTAAATTCGAATACAACAATCATTTTAACTCACTCAGTTTTCCATCGTTGTGTCGTATGGCCATGCGAGACGATGAAGGGTGAGATGGGCTTACAACTAAATTATGAAATTAGCCAAAATTTTGATAGGCTTACATTTCTAGTTAGTTTGTTTTTTTTTCTAACATTGGGGTATAATTATAAGTATTGTAGCATAATTGATCTAGAAGATACATTTTTAACAATTCAGAACAATTTTTAGGATATTTGCATGATTAGATTTAGGATTTAGAATTTTAAGGAATATAAACTTTGGAATTTTTAGCATTTTAAGAAAAGCATTTTAGCAGTAATTTTATGTTGTCTTTTTTTATTTAAATTCCACTAGTTTTAAGGTTCAAACATTTTAGCCAAATTTTAGGCAATTTGTTTCACTTTTAGGTCTTCTTAGCAAATTTAAAACGACATATTTTGAGAACAATTTACATGATATTTTAACACATTTCAGCTTTTGTTTTACTTTTCCATTTTCTTTGCCATTTTATGAATTTTGAATCACTTGAACGATTTCAAATGTTATCAAATCACACTATGCCGTTTTTAGGCTATTATGGAAGATTTTCCTGGCGCCGCAGCGCGAATATGAAACGTTTTTCGAGCACTGAAATTCCGCTGCTGGCTACGCCAAAGCCGTCAGGAAAATATCCAAGAAATCCCTCGCAGACAAATTTTGAAAATGAAATGTTGAAATTAAAATTTGATGTTGCAAGAAGGCCTTCGGTGTCTTTTTACGCAAAGATGTGGCAAGCTCGTGGAGTTTTCCAAAAATTGCTGCTGCAGTCAGGGTTACCGTTGAGAATTTTGAGAAAGTCGCACAAAAGGTCGTTTTAAAAAAAAAAAGTCGCACAAAAAAGTCGTTTTTTCAAAAAAAAGGGGCACACTTTTTTATTACGGAAAAACACAACTAACAATTCAAATTAACATTTCAACGATATAAATAACTTAGAAATAATGATTAAAAAAGTGTTTATATACACTTTTGTGTATTAATTTTACATTTAATTTTTAATAATGTGTTTGTATACACTTTAATCAGTGGCGTATCCAGGATTTCATGAAGGGGGGGGATATTGGAAGAATTATTCAACATATTTTTATACTTTTTTCAACATGGTTTACGCTTTTTTTTAAAAAGCTTAAGCTTTGCGTTTATTTGTTTTAATTGCTTTTTTCTCAAAGTAAAATCACATACATGAAATTATATAAAAATCTATTTTTTGTAATTAATAGTATATTACAAAATAAAATCAAGCCTTCGTTGCTTAGTACACATTTTATCGATCACTTTTTCTGCCGTTCATCATGTGTACTGCCAACATTGCTAATATGGCGTTCAAACTGACTCATTTAAACTAGTTTAACCCTTTCGCTACAGGTTTTTACTGGGGAAAGATAAAATTTTAAATTTTACGTCTTAAACTTCTATGTGGTTATATTACCAACATTCCATAAACAAATTTTTAATTTTTATACTCGGACCCTGTATTTTAGAGTGTTTTTCTATAAGAGCAACCACATCGTTGTGGCTGTAATAATTACGAAAACATTAAATTTTGTACGCATAACGAAAATTTGAATATTTTTTCATTTATTTCAGCCAAAATTTAAAAATAAATGTATCTATGATAAATTGAAAGAAAACGTCAAATCAAAAAGGTTCTTTAATTTTTTCTGCTTCTTCTTCCTCTACTATGTCAAGATATACCATTAAAAAAACGTGTATACTTCTCTTCTTTAAACTTTAATACTCAGTTTATTCATTTCGTATTTTTAAAACTTCAAGCTATTCTAAAGACCAACAAAAAAATCTATTCTTGCAACTATAGAGGATGCAGACTTTCACAAAGTAGCATGTTGCCATATGGCAACAACATAGCGAAAGGGTTAAGTAAAAAGATCTTTTTGTTGAAGACGACCGTCCAGACTGCTCAATGAGGTTCAATTTGACAGCTGTTTATTTACAAACAACAAATAAATATTTTTGTGAACTGAAGTGCTGCGAGCATGATTCGAGCGAAATATTGGCGCATATTTCACAATCCACGGCAAAATACTCACCTTCGTCCAAATATTAGACGCCTTGTATTCAGATGCCATAAAAAGGCGATGAATGGAATGAAAGTAGTGCGAGCAAAACAATTTTTTTCATTCATTCCAAATGTTTCAAATTTTCAATTTTTCTTTGGTTTTGTTCTGATGAAATGACAGTTGAATTTTAAGGGATGTGTTTCATACATGAATAGTTGTGTTTCATTGGTAAAAAAGCTTTTTCATAGAAAGTTTTCGGATACAACCCTGCGCTAAACTCGTGTCAAAACACGTTAAATGGTTTAACACGTTTATACTACGTTTACATTGAACCCAAATGCGTAGTTTCAAATGAATCATTTCAAAGTGTTTACATTGCCTCATTTGCATTGCATTTCATTTTGTTTGGCAGCTAATGTCAAATGCTCAATGCTCATGTCCTCTTGCCGCAGCTCATAGATCAGCTCTTTTCCGGCTTCTGGCTAAATCATTTGTTTCTTTCTTTCTTATCGCAGTGTGTAGAACATGGAGGCAATGTTCTACACACTGCGATATTTGAATACATGTATATTACACACCTTACATAAGAATATTCTACATATTTAAAGCAGACGAAAATTTCAATTCAAATTTTCCATTTTGATCATTTTCGTTTGTTTTGATTTTGAACTGTCAAAAAGAACAAAAGCTTTTAAAGCTTTTGAAAGCGCTTTCATTTTGTGATGCGTTCGATAAAATTGGTCATGTTTTATCGCATTTGCTTCGTCGTTTTGTTGAAATGAGTCATTTCGTAGGTTTGAATTTGTATGGGGAAATGCGTGATTTGGCTTCGCATTTGAGAATTTTTGCCCAAATCACGCATTTGGGCTCAATGTAAACGTAGTATTAATTTAAAACAACAATTGCATGTGAATAAACAGGTTTTCGAACTGGTTTTGTTCATTTAACTTGTTTAAGCACATTAAACACGTTTAAGTCGTCAGTTTGAACGCCATATAAACCATTCAGGCGTTCCTTGATTGAAATAAAAAAAACAACAAATGAAAAAAAATGTTTTATTTTTATATCACACCCTTATAAAGTACCTGTCCAATGCTGTTCCGAAGATAAGTTTTCAGGCGTTTCAGTGTTGAAAATGATCGCTCTGATGTTGCTGTAGATACCGGCAGAGTAGCTAAAATACTGAGCAATTTGTGCAAGTTAGAAAAAGAGACTTCATCATAATCTCTTGATAATCTGTAGAGTTACACAACAGCCAGACCAATTTTTCGATCTGTCGGTGACAAAACCGCTCGCCAAGAACGTAACGGTTGTAATCAAGAATGAACCTCGTTAACACCAATAAGAGATATATGAAAAAAGTGGGTTTAGTGACAACTGCTATGTTCGTCCTATGAAAAGGACACACTAAGTAAACAATTGCTGGGTTTTCGCCGAAGATGCCCCTTTGAGCACTTCTCATCATAACCAGGATATGTTGGAGAAAAAAATTACTGAAGTTATATCGTTTTACAAAAAGTCAAAAGAAGTAGTTGACACTTTAGACCATTTGGTTGTTCACTAACTATACCGTCAAACGAAAAAATAATCGCTTTTGATCCCAGCTGGAATCAAAACAAAAAGTACAAGCGGCGAATTTTTCTTGAAGACTAAGATTTGAGTTTAGTAAAGCTAAAGATTTTTCGTAGAGCAACGTTACCGAAAGGAAAAATCTTCATGCTGACTTCTTATCTCAATACAGCCAATTTACCAAACCTTTTCTGAAAATCATAACCGACCAAGGGGGATCTATCCCCCTAATCCCCCTCCCCCCCTTGAATACGCCACTGACTTTAATATATTAATCATAAATTTTCTTTTTTTTTGTAACTTCGTCTCTGTATTTTCGCACAAGCATTACTTGGCATTTCTCTTCTTCTATTTAGGTATCTAGCAAATTTAGAGCTGATAGTATGGACTTACAAGTTCCTACAACTAATCTGTTGGTTAATTTATTTTTCATTAATCCTAATATTGAAAAAATACTTTCCGCACACGCACTGCTGTGAGGTAGAGTTAATACATGCGCTGTCATTTAAAACATTTTTTAAGCTTCCTACTGCATGTCAAAAATGTTCAGCTAAATGCTAAATCAAAGACTATAGGCTTTGTGCTAAATAATCAGCTGATCAATCGAATGGGGTTACGATATCGCGAGGAATATCGTAAACTTAAATGATTTTTTAAGTGCGAATATGTGTGATTTTGCAGTGTATGACTATAAAAAGAGGTAGAAGGATTTCACTTAGCAAAAAAGGGGGAAAAAGTCGCACAAAGATGGAAAAAGTTGCAAAATCAGACAAGTTTGAAAAAGTCGCACAAAAAGTCTCAGAGCGTCAAAAAGGTTGCAAAATGCAACTAAAGTCGCACAACGGTAACCCTGGCTGCAGTATATTGGTACCTAAAGGGTACACCAAATTAGCACTCCGGTTTGGGGGATTGGTGGCCAGCAAACTTACCAGCAATTAAAATATTATCATACACTGAATAAAACACTCCCACTGCACTTTAACTTCATCTGCTCTTGTCAACTTGCACTTTCGTTTTAAGCGCGTCACAAGGTTTTGGGTGCTTAAATAGCACAACTCTGCCTAACGGCAAGATCATTCGATCTGAACAAAAATGATGATTTATGGCCTTGTTTACGCCAAAATTGTATCTGCAGTGCACCAACAATTTGCCTGCAAGAATGCAAGAGGAATGCACTCAACAACAACCACTGTGCGTACTGAGCGAAACTGCAGCAATGCACTGTGTGGGTGCTAGTATGTGTGTGTGTACCAGTGTTGTGCTGATCGCTAAGTGAGAACAGTTGTAAGCGTGATTGAGCACATCACTGACGTGGGGTTTGGTACTAGGGTGCATAGCTCATAGTGCAAAAACAAAAAGTGCATTGGTTGAATTTAGTTGAATATGAGAAAAAGCTGAATTGAACGAAAATTGAAAGTAAAACTTGAGCGAACCGTAACAGAACACGGCTTCGTTATAAGGCATGCCGAAAGAACGAACCGGAAAAAAAGGTTTGCTAACTGTGGTAGTAATGAAAAATATACCAATATACAAAACGTGTGGCTCGACCCACGCAGCCGGGCAATAAAGAAAACCAACCCGGTAGATTTTAAAATTTTAAGTCAGATGCATGGTATCTGCCTGTAAGATTACCTTCCATATCTTCTACATCGTAATATATAATGCATTTCCAACCTTCTTGCGTATGCGACATTTGACAAATTTCGGATTAAACTTGGCATTGGTAGCATTTCCAGCTTTGCTGAGAGTAAAGTTCTTGCGATATACGACCTGTCCTTCCTTGTAATCAATCTTGCGCGTTCGCAAGTTATACGACTTTGCTGCTTTTTCGTCCGCTAGCTCCAGATTCTTTCTGACGTTTTCTCTGATACAGCTTAAGCGATCAGGTGGTTGAACTTGACCCTCATCCAAACATTTTAATTTTTCCTAAACAAGGTACGAAGATCCATGTTGAACCATATTTTGTCCAAAAAGGGCAAAATAAGGAGAACAATTTATTAACGAATGATAGTCGCTTCGAAGTATGGATAGAATTTGTGCAATGTATCTATCCCATTTGGAGTGGTCATTATCCGCGCGAATCAAGTATCTGATTTTTGTTATGATTTCCCTATTTATGCGTTCAGAAGCGTTCGCTTGAGGCGAATACAATCCGGTTTTAATGTGGGTTACCCCGTAGTCATTCAAAAATTTGCTAATTTCTTTTGATATAAACTGCCTTCCGTTGTCACTATGTAAATACTGAGGTATACCAAAAGTCGAAAAAATTTCATTCTGCAAGAAATCGATAACATTGCTCGAGGTTGCTGTGCGCATTGGCTTTCGAAACATGAATTTAGATAAGTGGTCGAGAAGAATAAAAAGAAACTGTTTTTTTTATTTTGTGCATGGATAGGGACCAAGAAAATCGCAGTACATGCACTGAAAAGGTCTTTCAGATACAAATGATTTACGCATAGGTGGCCTTGAGATCCGGTTTGAGCATTTTATGGTTTTACAAGCATTGCAGTTAATAATCGCAGTTAAGTTTATTCCTTAACATCTTTTGCCATTCGAGGCCAAAAATATTTATGTCGAATGCGGGCTAAAGTCTTTTCGAATCCTCTGTGGCAACTTGCATCCGAATTGTGCGCAATCTGGATTGCTTCACGAGTTAGATCTGCAGGTAACCATAAACACCATAGCCTATCTTCTTCTTCTTCTATACCTTTCCTAAATTAAACACGCTTGTAAATAAAATCGTCGGACAGACAGGTGTCAGGAAGAAAATCCTGATTACCTTGAACGGGCTGTCGGAGAGTGCGATATTCTTCGCTATTAAAGGCGGGAGAAATCAAGTCAATTTCACAGTGCTTTATTTTCCCGTGCAAGTGCATCTACATCGAATCTTGACAACGCATCTGGAACGACATTCAACGATCCTTTTCTGTGCTCCATCGTGAAATCGTAGCGCTGAAGGAACAAGGACCATCTCGCTAATCTTCCACTTAGGTCTTTTTGCGTCATAACCATTTGAGCGACGAATGTTCTGTGAGGATGCGAAATGTCATGCCTTCGACGTAAGGTCTAAATCGCTTTTCGCTAACTACAGCCACCAAGCACTCTAATTCCGTAAAGGTGTAGTTACGCTGTGCCTTATTTAATTTTTTGGATACAAATGCAATCGGTCGTTCTTTGCCATTGTCATCAAATTGATAAAGCACGCCGCCAACACCAATTTTCGAAGCATCGCACTGTATACTAAACTCCTTTGTGAAATCTGGCTGAGCGAGAACAGGGGCAATGGATAATGCTTGTTTTAGTTTTTCAAATGCATTGGTTGCTTCTAAAGTGAGCTTAAAAGGGCCAGCAGATTTTCGAAGGCAATCTGTTAGCGGGCCAGCAAGATCGGCAAAATTCGTAATAAACGAGCGATACCAGTTTGCCATACCAATAAAACGTCTAACTTGGCGCGGCGATTTTGGCACTGGAAAATTTTTCACCGCCTCAAATTTATCTGGGCCTACTTTCAAACATCCCTTTCCTATCAAATACCCTAAATATTTAATTTCTTTCTGAAAAAATTTGCTCTTTTCCACGTTAATTGTAAGATTAGCTTTACGCAGACAGTCTGCTACTTCGCTTAGCAGCTGCAAATGAGATTCAAAATCCGCACTGCACACTAACAGGTCATCCAGATAAATAAAAACTTTCTCTCTCAAGCGGGACGGGATTACTTTGTCCATCAACGTACTCATTGTCTGCGGTCCATTACACAAGCCGAACGGCATTACCTGATAGTGGTAAAGCTGTAAGCCAGGTATAGCAAAAGCGGTTTTCTCTTTTGACGAATCCGATAATTTTATTTGAAAAAATGCGTCTTCCAAATCTATATCACTAATAAAATGAGTGTCCTTCAGTCGGCTGAGAAGTCCGTTATTATGAGGAAGAGGATATGAGTCTTTCTTCGTAAGCGCATTAACTTTTCTGGAATCAATGCAAAGTCTGACTTTTCCTGGTTTGCGCACCAAAACCACTGGACTACACCAAGGAGAATTTGACTCTTCGATCACACCTAATTTAAGCAAACGCTCGACTTCTGCATATGCTTCAGCCTGACGAGGCGGAGAGAGCGGAAAATGCTTAGACTTCACTGGCACAGCGTCGCCAGTGTCAATGTGATGCTGTAATAAGCTTGTACATCCTAATCCACGCTTCGAAAACGAAGGAAACCTCAAAATAACTTTATCCAATTCCAGGCGTTCTTCAGGACTCAAATCGTGCATGTTTACATTTTTTCCTTCATTTAGGGACAATGTGGATATTTCTGATATTATATGTGGTGCTAAGGCAAAGATGCGCCAAAAATCTTCGCCGAGATAAACTTTTTGCATCAATGTTGGAACGATATAGAAATCAATTGTTTTCGTCACCTTCTTGTATGTGACAGGTAAGGAACAGAAACCTAACACGGGTTGTTTCGTGCCATCAGCAGTGAACATCGAAGATCTAATGGGTCTAATCGAAATGCCTTTACGGCTGAGAAACGCCTCTAAATTCTTCCCAAGTACCGAAACATGTTCACCAGAATCTAAAAGTGCCATAAAGGTTTCATCGCAAATCGTAATTTTAGCGTAAGGTCGATCGTCGTTATGAATAACAGTGGATTCAACTAGCTTTCGGTTAGCCTCCCGTTTCCGGTATAGGCGTCTACACTTTAAAACCTTATTGGCTGTTCTAACTTCAGTATTAAAGATCTTGGCCTTTACATTTTCATACAAAAGTTTCCGCTGATGCAAAGATAGGACGAATTGTCGGTTTGGCAAGCCATATCGCGTGTAGGTGGTTTTAAAATAGCAATTGGGCCGGTTTTTGGTTTTTCTAAAGCAGGCATACCATCAATTGGTTTTGGAGAATTAACTTTCTCGGGGCTTACTGGGTCGAACGAGAGTCCCCGGAAGCCAACTCGCTCGATTTCCGGTTTCCCAAGTGTTTATTTGTACACTTTGGAGTAACTACGCCACTCTGTCCGCATTTAAAGCAAAATAAGTTCCGTTGTTCTCCTGAACAGTATATATAAGAGTGGCCGTACGTTCTACAATTCCAGCACTGTATTTTTTAATAATCCGGATTGGTTTGATAACGAGAGAATCTCAACGCTTCAAGTTGAGGATCACTAACATCATCATCGCTGTCAGCACTGTGCAACTCATTCAGCTGCCGATTCTGATTGGACACGATTGGTGAGCATTTGCTTTCGCGTATCAATTTCTCTGCCTTACGAGCCAAATCTCGGAAATCGTCTAAATGATTAGCTTCAGTGTTAAATAACATGAATTTCAAACTTGTATTTAAATTCCGTTTCATAATGTCCATAAGTGTTCCGTCCGTCATCGGATTGCTAAGCCTTGCGTTCATCGCGATGATCGCTGAATGAAAATCGTCATAGCTTTCCTTCGGCTGCTGTTTGCGCAAGGAAATTTTCAAAATTACTTCATGGTCTGTTTCTAAAACACCGAACTCTTTTCTTAAGGCGTAACACAAATGCGGATATGAAGCTGAAGGGTTCTGCCTACTGAAAGTCCAATAAACAATCTCAGCTTTTCCTTTCAGGAAAATATGGAAATTCGACAACAAGACATTTTGTTCGTTCGCTTAAAGTGTTAATTTTAAAAAGAAAATCAGAAACGCTAGTTGTGCCATCGTAAGAAATATTCAATGTCTGCAATTTAATAGAATTGCTAGCAGCATTTGCAACTGAGTTACTCGAGTGGTCTGATGCCGAAGTCATACCGCCATTATTTGCGTTGGGTCTAGTTTGAGTAACATTCAAAGTAGCGAATTCGATTCCCAAAGAACTTAATTCCCGACGAAACTCTTCTTGGGTATCGCGAATGGTCTGACGGAGGTATGTGGCTAAATCGTCTATTGTGAAGGAGTTATGACTTGTTGACTGTGGATTGTTACCCATAGTAGGTATGTCAGATCGCTGCGAATTCATATTCATATTCATAATAAACTCACTTGTATTGCATTGCAACAACAAAAATGGAGCGCTGTTGCGCTCTTCGCATTTTTGGCACATCATAAGAGGAGCGCGATAGCGCTCCTTAGTAGTCAAACGGTTAAAGATGGCAAAAGCAATGAATCGTTTGGATTGGACATGTTTTCACCAGCAGCAGCGTCTCCAGCGCTTGTTAGCAATGGTTGCTAGTTTGTAATAGTACCGGGCGGAGAGTGCACCACTCTTGAAAGTGAGCCTCTACCTCGAAAACTCCTATTTAAATTCTTTTTATGAGTTCGAGTTTCCATTCCAACTCAATCAGTAGAAAAAAAACATTAAATTCATAAAAGTATTATGATAATTATCATACATTGGCAAAATAAAAAAGAGCAATAAAAAGCTTTCGTTTTTAAACGGGGAATGTCAACAATACAATATGCAGGACAGCAAAGCATTAGAATTTGAAATGTATGGTAGGAATGTGTAGGCAAAATACGACCGCACGAACGATACAGTATTGACTCTACTCATATTATTCCTAGCAAGAATACTACGTCATATCACTAAGCAAATAAACACATAGAGGTGTCACGCAGTACACAATTTTTCGGTCACGCAAATCTAGCACAGTAGGTCCCACACGTACTTCGGTTATACCACTAAGCAAATAAACACATAGAGGTGTCAACTCGCACAAATTTGTGTACCAGCGCAGTAGGTCCCATCAGTGCTGCCGAACGTACTACTATAGTAGTATTTTACTATTATTTCATCATCTGTACTACCGTACTACCCACAGGCCGATTGTACTACTATTTTCTGAAATATAAGTTTTAGCAATTTAATTTTCATATTTTAAGTAAGGCTACTCGAAAAGAATATACAAATATCTTACCGAACTGAACATTGCCAAAGCACGAAATTTAAACCAACGTTGCAGTTTTTTATTTCTAACAAATGTGTTGCCGTATGCTTGACTTTTTGCTGAATTTTTTCCAATCAAGCAAATGAGCTCGTCGTAGAGTTACCGTTGTGCGACTAAAGTGACAATTGCACCTTTTTATGCTGCCAAATGCTGTTCGTGCAATAACTTTTGATAAAGTGTTAAACTTTGGAAACAGCGCAACGGATGCGATACCCAAAAATGAAAATCGTAAAATAATAGAGTAATATTACTGTATTTAAATACAAAATAACTTAATATTTTTGCATATTCTTGTAAGAATGTTTTAAAATTTGATAAAGACAATAAAGTGGTCACTGGGACGTCGACGAGTCAGAAAACTTAAACATGTAAAAAAGATGAAATTCGTAATCATTGGAATATCCTGATACAAGTGTATAAAATCGTTCGATTTCTCTTGGGCTTGGCATTTTTATTTGACCAGCGCAAATTGGGGCCAAATCCCGTTGAATTGTTAATCAAATGAAACTAATTATTGAATTTAAAAAATCAATTTAAATTTTGCTCAAAATTGTCCCATTCCCAATTAGCCATTTCAAGGTTGTTTGCTTGAAGTGCTAAAAGTAAAATTCGAACGATATTTGATATTAATAAATTTAAGTAACTGACCCTTCGATGGGCGGTAATTAGTTACTACACATTTGCACTTTGTCGTCTGGTCAGACGAAATCTGGGTGAGACTTTTGACACAGGGGGGTTTTGGGGTTCAAACCCCCCCGAAATGTTTTTAAGTTAGTACAGAAATTTAATTTAAAACCGTCGCATATATGTTAAATCATCAATAACACGACTCGACACAAAAAATGCAGCTAAAAAAGTGTTTTCTAGACTAACTTTGGGCCGCTGAACACGAAACTGAAACAAAACAATTTTGTTAGAAGCGTTTTCAAATCTTGGAAAAACCAGTTTTTACCCTGTTGTTTCAGTTATGAGCACATATCTCGTAAACGAACCATCTGACTAACACAAGATGTCCGTCGGTCAGAAGATAATACCTTAGCTTTTCCAGAGATATACAGATTGTCCGAATCAGATGAGATTTGGATAAATTACTGACGAATTACTGACAACTTGTAAAAAATTTGAATTTTTCGACCATTTTCAAAAATCATAAATTTTTGAATGTTTTATATGGATATAATAAATTATTTCCTTTGGTTTTAAGACCTAAGATGAAAAACATATGCTCAAATATTAATCGAAAGAAAAATGACAAAGTTATGATGCACTGAGTGAAAACACCAACTTTACATATATTACACCGTGACCCTTCCAAATGTTGATATAGGCGTGAAACTAGGGGTCATTTACCTGGAATTTTATTTATTTAGTTTTTCATTTTCTGACCCAAAGTGATTTTTAAAGGACTTTAAAATTTTAAGGACATACACATTTCAAATATTTTTTCAAATATTTGCGGTTGTGCAAGATATGGGTATCAAATAAAAGAGAAAAATAGTCTCCTTTAAATAAATTTTCTATTTTGAGCTTTCAGGACCAAAATATGTCAGGTAGGGGAAACATACCAGGTATTTCAGTATGAAGTGAGCCTTTTTTTGCGAAAATAAAACACTAATTTTTAATGGGAAAGTAAAAAACATTTTATTCAAAGTATTGGCCATTGCTAGCCACACATTTTGTCCACTTTTCAGGCAATTTGTGGACAGCGTGCCAATAGAATTGTTTGTCTTTTGAAGCAAACCAATCAGCGTGTCCTATCGATGAAAACAAATGGTAGTCGGAAGGAGCCAAGTCTGGTGAATACGGCGGGTGGTGTAGCAGCTCCCAGCTTTGATTGTATCCTGAACCGGTCTTGCTTTGTGTGCAGGTGCATTACCATGGAGCAAAATTACCTTGCCGTGTCTTCTGGCGCATTCTGGTCGTTTTTCGATCAATGCATGGTTCAAATTGATCATTTGTTGTCGGTAGCGATCAGTATTAACGGTTTCGCCAGGTCCGTTCGCTCTGGTCCCACCAAACACACAGCATTGTCTTCTTGCCGAATCGATCTGGTTTTGCAGTCGATGTTGAAGGTTGTCCCGGATTAACCCATGATTTTTTCCGTTTAGTATTCTTAAAATAGATCAATTTTTCATCGCCAGTAACAATTCGATGCAAAATTGATTTTCTTTCGTGTTTTTGAAGCAAAATTTCGCAAGTGTTTTTTCGGTTTTCCATCTGCCTTTCATTCAATTCATGTGGCACCCATTTTCCACACTTTTGGATCTTTCCTATAGCTTTTAAACGGACAGAAATTATTCCTTGTGCAACATTTAACATTTCTGCCATTTGCTTTTGACTCAAAGTGTCATCTTTATCTAATATCGTTTCCACGTTCTTCATTTCTCACATCAAAATCATTATTTCTGAACCGTTGAAACCATCTTTTGCATGTTGCTCTTGATAGAGCATGATCACTATATGCCTCGACAAGCATTCGATGCGACTCTGCAGCACTTTTCTTCAAATGAAAACAAAAAATTAATGCTTTCCGCAAATCATCACTATCTGGTACAAAATTCGACTTTTTTAACACGATGAAAAAATATGATGTTGTTTGTTCAATGACTTGATGTATACTAAATATGCTTGACAGATGTCATAGCAACAAAACAAAAAAAATTAAGGCTCGTTCATAACAAATATTCCCTATCGAGGCATTTGTATCTTGAGGCTCACTTCATACTGATATAAGTTAACCCACGGGCGCGCAACACAGCACCTGCAAATCCGCCGACGCAAGCATCAGGGCAGCACCGCTTCCAACTCATGCGCAACCTAACACTGTTGTTTATGTTCCCACGATTTGCAGTCTGCGAGCAACACAGCACCTGCAGATCCGCTGACGCAAGCACCAGGGCAACACCGCTTCCAACTCATCTCTCTGCGCAACTGAACGCTTCATGGTCATTTTTAAGCAAAACATTTTTGTAATCAAGTTGAGTAAATAAAGTCAGTTCTGTTTCGGCAGCTCAAGCAGTCGCACCGTTAACTGGCGCCCAACCGGAAAATCCACGAAATCCAGTTTCCTATAAGGAAAAATTAACTGAGAAAAGTGAGAAAGGTGTCTATAAAGTGCTCACAATATACTGAAGTACCCACAATATTTAAAAAAAATAAACTGAAGAGAAAAAGTAATAAAGGAAAACTAACTGAGAAAAGTGAGAAAAGTGTCTATAAAGTGCTCACAATATACTGAAGTACCCACAATATTTAAAGAAAATAAACTGAAGAAAAAAATTATTACAAAAGCGCCTACGCGCCGGTAAATTAACACAAACTGACAAAAGTCTCCACAAAACGACGGAAGTGCTCACGATACACAGAAGTGCCCATAATACACGGAAGGAAGAAACTCGCAGTTGACCAACCAGGGAGTAACTACAACGCCACAACGAAAACAACATTAGAAAATAAAATGATAATTTTGTAAGTACGCTTTTGGAATCAAAACAAGTAAAATCTTTGTGCTCTGTAAACAAGTGAAAAAAATAAAATAAAATAAAAATTAAATAGAAATAAACAAAATAATAAAAAAGGCTAAATCGAGAAAGGGATTTTGTGTTTTCCCTAAGAGAGGAAAGGAAAATAAGGTAGTTTCTGAACTAATATATAAAGTATAGGACGCAATGACCGAATCGGACTCAATGAATGTAAGACGGGAACAGGTTATAAGGATAATTTCTTCGGCCGTGGAAACTCTGAATAATCAGTTCGCACAACAAATAAGAGACCTACGGACCAGTATACAGCCCATCCAAGCAGAATCGCACGTGGCGGTCACGATAAATCGTGACGTCACAAACAATAATACAACACTTGACCTAGTAAAATCACTGCCTGAATTTGGCGGTGATTCTACCGCATATCCGGCGTGGCGAGCAGCAGCTCACTTCGCCATGGCGTACTACCCGGAAGGGTCCGAAAACTACTACGTAGCGACAGGCATCCTTAGGAACAAAATTACGAAGGCAGCGAACGCCAACCTCTCAGCGTTCCATACAGTGTTAAATTTTAGGGCAATCATCGCTCGTTTAGACCAGACGTATTCAGATAAAAGACCGTTACACGTGCTAGAAAATGAGCTGAGCATTCTCAGACAAGGAAACCGATCTTTATATGACTTCTACGAGACGGTGGACAGGCAGTTAACACTAATAATCAACAAGAACATAATGAGTAATAGTAATGACGAGGTTGTAGAAGCGCTGAACGAACGAGCCAGAGCAGACGCTTTGCGCGTCTTTGTTTCCGGATTGCGGAGGCCTCTGTGCGATATTTTATTCTCAGCCAAACCTGCTGACCTACCAACCGCCTTGGCTACAGCCCAAGAATTAGAGTCAAACAGAAAACGTTATGACTTTGCAAACACATTCGCAACGGGCAACTCGTTACGAGCAGGCCCGCCGCAACAGCGTGCAACTCACCGAAATTACGTGCACCCTTCTCCGACAGCTAACAAATCCGCAGACGCACCTACACCAATGGAGGTAGACCCTGGATCATCCTTCTTTAAACGCCGAGATAATGCAAATGGCACTACGCCATTGCAGCAACAAGCTGATAGACAAACCGGACGTACATTTCAGGGACAACAATCTAACCGAGTACAATTTAACCCCCAAAATGATAACCATATGCCGTTAACATCGAATAATAATAATATTGGTATGGATCAGTACGAACAGGACGGAGATAGCTTCCAAGTTTCAGAATTCGGAGAAATTATTTTTTTAGAGTAACGTCGCTCTTGCCGTTTATAACTAAAAAAACAAAAAACGGACGAGGGTTGCGACTTTTAATCGATTCAGGCACATCAAAAAATTATATAAAAAACTTGATTTTTTGAAAGGAATAGTTCCGGTACAAAAATGTTTCAAGGTAAAATCCGTAAATGGGGAAAATTTTATTTACGAAAAATGCGGAATATACGTACTAAAAAAGTGGCAACGTTCTTCATACTACCAGCACTAAGTACTTTCGACGGGATAATAGGGTACGACTTCCTTAAAGAAGTTGGAGCTCAGATCGACATTAAAAATGGCATCCTTCGCCACGAGTATGGCACCGAAATCCTCAAGCATTGGCAAAGTCAACAAGTCAATGCAATAGTACCCGACTTCGCGTCAATCCCTACGAATGTACGAGAAAAATTCGATAAAATAATTCAGAACAATGCTAACGCCTTCGCCGAACCAGATAGAGCGCTGCCTTATAACACGCAGGTCGAAGCTACAATACAAACAATATCGGACGAACCGATTTACACTAGGGCATACCCATACCCTATATCGGCCGCCGAATTTGTAAATAAGGAAATAGTAAATAAAAAGGGGTGGACGAGGAGGGCAAACAAAAGCTCAGAATGGTAATTGATTTTAGAAAAGTGAACGAAAAAACAACTGCTGACAGATACCCCATCCCCGATTCTTCCATCATACTGGCAAATTTAGGCGAATCAAAATTCTTTACGACATTAGACCTTAAATCTGGATTCCACCAGATTGTTTTGGCGGAACGAGACAGACAAAAAACGGCATTCAGCGTTAATAACGGTAAATACGAGTTTTGCCGTCTGCCCTTCGGATTGAAAAACGCTCCGAGCATTTTTCAACGGGCAATAGATGACATCCTACGGGACGACATAGGCCATATTTGCCACGTTTATATTGATGACATCATAATCTATTCCCCCGACGAGCATACACACCTGATACATATTGACAAGATACTAAAAAAACTTGAAGTTGCAGGAATGCGTGTATCGCATTTTTAGGTCTTTCGGGGTACTACAGACGGTTCATAAGGGATTATGCTAAGATAGCTAAGCCCTTAACAAGGTACCTACGTGGCGAGAACGGTCACGTAGGAACAAGACATTCTAGGAATGTCAAGATAGAACTGGATGGTGAAGGTGAGAAAGCATTCGAAAAGTTAAAAACAATTTTAGCCTCAGAATATGTCCTGCTACAACACCCAGACTATAGCAAAACATTCGAGCTAACTACAGATGCCTCTTCAGCAGCATTAGGAGCGGTATTGTCCCAACAGGGGAGACCTATCACGATGAACGTGAGCTTCTGGCAATAGTTTGGGCATACGGGCCCTGCGTCACTATCCATACGGTGTTAAAAATATAACAATCTTCACAGACCACCAACCGTTGACTTTTTCAATATCAGACAAAAACCCCAACTCGAAAATTAAAAGATGGCGTACATTTATTGAGGAATTCGCGCCGAAATTCCAATATAAACCGGGGAAAGAGAATCAGGTGGCGGACGCGCTATCCCGACAATACATGAACAACCTAACCTCCGATGACAATACAATTCACAGTGAAATTTCCTTATCCGCTGTCATTAAATCTGTCAAAACCCCTATCAATCAATTCAGAAACCAACTAGTCCTATCACAAGCAGAAGGAAACAGCAAAAGTACAAAAATTTTGTTTCAAAAATTTATACGTCATACAATAAATTTCAACTCTGCAGAATATCTATTAGAAACCATCTTGAAAAGTATAAATCCGAATGTAGTGAATGGAATATTCTGCGACTTGCCCACTCTTTCCAAAGTACAAGAGTTCCTCATAGAAAAATTCCCTTCCGTAAAATTTATTCATTCAGAAAAGATGGTAATTGACCTAGTAAATAAAGACGACCAAATAGAAACAGCAGTTACGGAACACGAACGCGCTCATCGCTCGCTCCAAGAGAACTTCAAACAAATCCTAAATGAATACTACTTTCCGGATATTAAGAAAAACCTCAAGACAATCATAGCCAATTGCAAAATTTGTAGGGAAAATAAGTATCAAAGAAAACCACCAGATCCTGGATTGGGAGCAACGCCCATTCCCAACTTTCCTGGGGAAATCATCCATATAGATATTCTAATTACGGATAAACACCACTTTTTGACCAGCATTGATAAATTCTCAAAATATGCGATGGTCATCCCAATAGCTTCCAGGTCAACGGTCGATATAAAAGCAGGCCTTATTCAAATAATGGGTAATTACAAAAAAACCAAATTGATCGTGTCTGATAATGAGAGGACATTCCAATCAAAAGTGATAAACTCATGCTTTGGAGACCACTTCAGCGCAGAGCAATTTTTTATTCCAGCTCTCCATAGTCAGAGTAACGGCCAAGTCGAGCGCTTTCACTCGACTTTGCTGGAAATTGCCCGCTGTGTAAAAATGCAACAGCAAATCAACGACACGAGTTGATATTATTGTCGACTGTGAAATATAACAATACCGTACACTCGGTAACGGACAAAAACCAACGGACATCCTGCATAATTATTCACAAGAGAAATTGAAGGAAATCAAAAACAAGCTAACTAACTGGCAAGAAAAAACGATAAAATATTATAATAAAAAAACGGAACAGAAAACATATGAACAGGGAGAAATAGTTTTCGTACGTAGGAATAAACGTTTAGGTAATAAGTTTAATAAAGTTTTTGAGGAAAAAATAGTAGAGAAAGATTTAGGTACCACAGTGTTAATCAATGGTACAAGGGTCCATAAGAGTAATCTCCGATAAATTGAATTTCAGACTGTTCTGCTTCTGTTGTCGCTGGCAAAAATTATTGATTACACGCCAGCACAGTTCATTGCAATAACACAAGGAAATGCGGCGATCTATGACGATTCGTTCTACCTAATGCACCAGACCAATCTGACGGAATTTGAGACAATAGCGAATGAACTCCTACAGGACTCAACCCAATGGACCGATGCGACGGAAAACGGGAAGATGATACTGGAGGAAGCAGAAGAAATTCTCAGAATAATAAGCACACTACGAGTAACCAGGCGATTTGCGAGGGTCATTGACTTTTTAGGTTCGGCTTTAAAATTCATAGCCGGAACACCCGATCACGAAGTCTATGAACTATTGTTCACAAAACAAAACATGCTAATCGAAAACGGTAACCGACAAACTAAAATTAATTCCTTAATTCAAGATAAAATTAACGAAATAACGGACAGGATAAATTTATTACAAACAACCAAGCCTACCGGGAGTTCGATAGAAAGTCGAAACAAATTGTTAATAGAATATATATCTAATCGTAATAACGGCATTATAACTCATTTAAACAATCTAGCACTCTCAATAATATTAGCAAAAAACAATATAATTAATCCTTTGATTCTCGATAATCTCGAAATTAACCACTTGATTGATTCCGAACGCGTACCCCTTAGTGTAAGCAATATTTTAAGCGCATCGAAAGTAACTCTATTACAAAACAAAGATGTAATTTATTATATTCTAAACATTCCTAAAATTTTGAAATTCTGTAACTTCATACAAATTTTTCCTGTAATCCATAATAATAAAATTGTAAAACTAGAAATTAACGAAGCGGCAAGTTGCGACGGAATGCTGACCCCGATCAAAAACTGCATAGCCACCTCATCAGTCAACATCTGCCAACCCGCCACATCCGATTGCCTATCCCAACTACTCAACAATAACACCGCATCCTGCGCAACCGAGTCCTCAAACCATATCCCACCGGTTCAGAAAATAGCTGACGGCGTAATACTATTGAATGACGTCCATAACACGGCCGTCTACGATGGTCACAACCTCACCGTGACAGGCAGTTTCCTGATAACCTTCTCCACATCAATGATGTTGAACAATACCGTTTATAAGGTAACCAGTAATGAGACGACCTGGGAGCCCCACCCACCAAAAACATTGGTGGTAAACAATTTGCAGCACGAGGTAAGGCTGTCACTGCCTTACCTACACAGAATGCACCTCGACAGACAAAAACCCCAACTCGAAAATTAAAAGATGGCGTACATTTATTGAGGAATTCGCGCCGAAATTCCAATATAAACCGGGGAAAGAGAATCAGGTGGCGGACGCGCTATCCCGACAATACATGAACAACCTAACCTCCGATGACAATACAATTCACAGTGAAATTTCCTTATCCGCTGTCATTAAATCTGTCAAAACCCCTATCAATCAATTCAGAAACCAACTAGTCCTATCACAAGTAGAAGGAAACAGCAAAAGTACAAAAATTTTGTTTCAAAAATTTATACGTCATACAATAAATTTCAACTCTGCAGAATATCTATTAGAAACCATCTTGAAAAGTATAAATCCGAATGTAGTGAATGGAATATTCTGCGACTTGCCCACTCTTTCCAAAGTACAAGAGTTCCTCATAGAAAAATTCCCTTCCGTAAAATTTATTCATTCAGAAAAGATGGTAATTGACCTAGTAAATAAAGACGACCAAATAGAAACAGCAGTTACGGAACACGAACGCGCTCATCGCTCGCTCCAAGAGAACTTCAAACAAATCCTAAATGAATACTACTTTCCGGATATTAAGAAAAACCTCAAGACAATCATAGCCAATTGCAAAATTTGTAGGGAAAATAAGTATCAAAGAAAACCACCAGATCCTGGATTGGGAGCAACGCCCATTCCCAACTTTCCTGGGGAAATCATCCATATAGATATTCTAATTACGGATAAACACCACTTTTTGACCAGCATTGATAAATTCTCAAAATATGCGATGGTCATCCCAATAGCTTCCAGGTCAACGGTCGATATAAAAGCAGGCCTTATTCAAATAATGGGTAATTACAAAAAAACCAAATTGATCGTGTCTGATAATGAGAGGACATTCCAATCAAAAGTGATAAACTCATGCTTTGGAGACCACTTCAGCGCAGAGCAATTTTTAATTCCAGCTCTCCATAGTCAGAGTAACGGCCAAGTCGAGCGCTTTCACTCGACTTTGCTGGAAATTGCCCGCTGTGTAAAAATGCAACAGCAAATCAACGACACGTGCGAGTTGATATTATTGTCGACTGTGAAATATAACAATACCGTACACTCGGTAACGGACAAAAACCAACGGACATCCTGCATAATTATTCACAAGAGAAATTGAAGGAAATCAAAAACAAGCTAACTAACTGGCAAGAAAAAACGATAAAATATTATAATAAAAAAACGGAACAGAAAACATATGAACAGGGAGAAATAGTTTTCGTACGTAGGAATAAACGTTTAGGTAATAAGTTTAATAAAGTTTTTGAGGAAAAAATAGTAGAGAAAGATTTAGGTACCACAGTGTTAATCAATGGTAAAAGGGTCCATAAGAGTAATCTCCGATAAATTGAATTTCAGACTGTTCTGCTTCTGTTGTCGCTGGCAAAAATTATTGATTACACGCCAGCACAGTTCATTGCAATAACACAAGGAAATGCGGCGATCTATGACGATTCGTTCTACCTAATGCACCAGACCAATCTGACGGAATTTGAGACAATAGCGAATGAACTCCTACAGGACTCAACCCAATGGACCGATGCGACGGAAAACGGGAAGATGATACTGGAGGAAGCAGAAGAAATTCTCAGAATAATAAGCACACTACGAGTAACCAGGCGATTTGCGAGGGTCATTGACTTTTTAGGTTCGGCTTTAAAATTCATAGCCGGAACACCCGATCACGAAGTCTATGAACTATTGTTCACAAAACAAAACATGCTAATCGAAAACGGTAACCGACAAACTAAAATTAATTCCTTAATTCAAGATAAAATTAACGAAATAACGGACAGGATAAATTTATTACAAACAACCAAGCCTACCGGGAGTTCGATAGAAAGTCGAAACAAATTGTTAATAGAATATATATCTAATCGTAATAACGGCATTATAACTCATTTAAACAATCTAGCACTCTCAATAATATTAGCAAAAAACAATATAATTAATCCTTTGATTCTCGATAATCTCGAAATTAACCACTTGATTGATTCCGAACGCGTACCCCTTAGTGTAAGCAATATTTTAAGCGCATCGAAAGTAACTCTATTACAAAACAAAGATGTAATTTATTATATTCTAAACATTCCTAAAATTTTGAAATTCTGTAACTTCATACAAATTTTTCCTGTAATCCATAATAATAAAATTGTAAAACTAGAAATTAACGAAGCGGCAAGTTGCGACGGAATGCTGACCCCGATCAAAAACTGCATAGCCACCTCATCAGTCAACATCTGCCAACCCGCCACATCCGATTGCCTATCCCAACTACTCAACAATAACACCGCATCCTGCGCAACCGAGTCCTCAAACCATATCCCACCGGTTCAGAAAATAGCTGACGGCGTAATACTATTGAATGACGTCCATAACACGGCCGTCTACGATGGTCACAACCTCACCGTGACAGGCAGTTTCCTGATAACCTTCTCCACATCAATGATGTTGAACAATACCGTTTATAAGGTAACCAGTAATGAGACGACCTGGGAGCCCCACCCACCAAAAACATTGGTGGTAAACAATTTGCAGCACGAGGTAAGGCTGTCACTGCCTTACCTACACAGAATGCACCTCGACAGACAAAAACCCCAACTCGAAAATTAAAAGATGGCGTACATTTATTGAGGAATTCGCGCCGAAATTCCAATATAAACCGGGGAAAGAGAATCAGGTGGCGGACGCGCTATCCCGACAATACATGAACAACCTAACCTCCGATGACAATACAATTCACAGTGAAATTTCCTTATCCGCTGTCATTAAATCTGTCAAAACCCCTATCAATCAATTCAGAAACCAACTAGTCCTATCACAAGCAGAAGGAAACAGCAAAAGTACAAAAATTTTGTTTCAAAAATTTATACGTCATACAATAAATTTCAACTCTGCAGAATATCTATTAGAAACCATCTTGAAAAGTATAAATCCGAATGTAGTGAATGGAATATTCTGCGACTTGCCCACTCTTTCCAAAGTACAAGAGTTCCTCATAGAAAAATTCCCTTCCGTAAAATTTATTCATTCAGAAAAGATGGTAATTGACCTAGTAAATAAAGACGACCAAATAGAAACAGCAGTTACGGAACACGAACGCGCTCATCGCTCGCTCCAAGAGAA
The DNA here is from genome assembly GCA_964056695.1 of Melieria picta. NCBI lineage: Eukaryota > Metazoa > Arthropoda > Insecta > Diptera > Ulidiidae > Melieria > Melieria picta. The sequence continues at coordinate 1,187,964 of OZ057401.1, read as the reverse complement.
CTTCAAACAAATCCTAAATGAATACTACTTTCCGGATATTAAGAAAAACCTCAAGACAATCATAGCCAATTGCAAAATTTGTAGGGAAAATAAGTATCAAAGAAAACCACCAGATCCTGGATTGGGAGCAACGCCCATTCCCAACTTTCCTGGGGAAATCATCCATATAGATATTCTAATTACGGATAAACACCACTTTTTGACCAGCATTGATAAATTCTCAAAATATGCGATGGTCATCCCAATAGCTTCCAGGTCAACGGTCGATATAAAAGCAGGCCTTATTCAAATAATGGGTAATTACAAAAAAACCAAATTGATCGTGTCTGATAATGAGAGGACATTCCAATCAAAAGTGATAAACTCATGCTTTGGAGACCACTTCAGCGCAGAGCAATTTTTAATTCCAGCTCTCCATAGTCAGAGTAACGGCCAAGTCGAGCGCTTTCACTCGACTTTGCTGGAAATTGCCCGCTGTGTAAAAATGCAACAGCAAATCAACGACACGTGCGAGTTGATATTATTGTCGACTGTGAAATATAACAATACCGTACACTCGGTAACGGACAAAAACCAACGGACATCCTGCATAATTATTCACAAGAGAAATTGAAGGAAATCAAAAACAAGCTAACTAACTGGCAAGAAAAAACGATAAAATATTATAATAAAAAAACGGAACAGAAAACATATGAACAGGGAGAAATAGTTTTCGTACGTAGGAATAAACGTTTAGGTAATAAGTTTAATAAAGTTTTTGAGGAAAAAATAGTAGAGAAAGATTTAGGTACCACAGTGTTAATCAATGGTAAAAGGGTCCATAAGAGTAATCTCCGATAAATTGAATTTCAGACTGTTCTGCTTCTGTTGTCGCTGGCAAAAATTATTGATTACACGCCAGCACAGTTCATTGCAATAACACAAGGAAATGCGGCGATCTATGACGATTCGTTCTACCTAATGCACCAGACCAATCTGACGGAATTTGAGACAATAGCGAATGAACTCCTACAGGACTCAACCCAATGGACCGATGCGACGGAAAACGGGAAGATGATACTGGAGGAAGCAGAAGAAATTCTCAGAATAATAAGCACACTACGAGTAACCAGGCGATTTGCGAGGGTCATTGACTTTTTAGGTTCGGCTTTAAAATTCATAGCCGGAACACCCGATCACGAAGTCTATGAACTATTGTTCACAAAACAAAACATGCTAATCGAAAACGGTAACCGACAAACTAAAATTAATTCCTTAATTCAAGATAAAATTAACGAAATAACGGACAGGATAAATTTATTACAAACAACCAAGCCTACCGGGAGTTCGATAGAAAGTCGAAACAAATTGTTAATAGAATATATATCTAATCGTAATAACGGCATTATAACTCATTTAAACAATCTAGCACTCTCAATAATATTAGCAAAAAACAATATAATTAATCCTTTGATTCTCGATAATCTCGAAATTAACCACTTGATTGATTCCGAACGCGTACCCCTTAGTGTAAGCAATATTTTAAGCGCATCGAAAGTAACTCTATTACAAAACAAAGATGTAATTTATTATATTCTAAACATTCCTAAAATTTTGAAATTCTGTAACTTCATACAAATTTTTCCTGTAATCCATAATAATAAAATTGTAAAACTAGAAATTAACGAAGCGGCAAGTTGCGACGGAATGCTGACCCCGATCAAAAACTGCATAGCCACCTCATCAGTCAACATCTGCCAACCCGCCACATCCGATTGCCTATCCCAACTACTCAACAATAACACCGCATCCTGCGCAACCGAGTCCTCAAACCATATCCCACCGGTTCAGAAAATAGCTGACGGCGTAATACTATTGAATGACGTCCATAACACGGCCGTCTACGATGGTCACAACCTCACCGTGACAGGCAGTTTCCTGATAACCTTCTCCACATCAATGATGTTGAACAATACCGTTTATAAGGTAACCAGTAATGAGACGACCTGGGAGCCCCACCCACCAAAAACATTGGTGGTAAACAATTTGCAGCACGAGGTAAGGCTGTCACTGCCTTACCTACACAGAATGCACCTCGACAGACAAAAACCCCAACTCGAAAATTAAAAGATGGCGTACATTTATTGAGGAATTCGCGCCGAAATTCCAATATAAACCGGGGAAAGAGAATCAGGTGGCGGACGCGCTATCCCGACAATACATGAACAACCTAACCTCCGATGACAATACAATTCACAGTGAAATTTCCTTATCCGCTGTCATTAAATCTGTCAAAACCCCTATCAATCAATTCAGAAACCAACTAGTCCTATCACAAGCAGAAGGAAACAGCAAAAGTACAAAAATTTTGTTTCAAAAATTTATACGTCATACAATAAATTTCAACTCTGCAGAATATCTATTAGAAACCATCTTGAAAAGTATAAATCCGAATGTAGTGAATGGAATATTCTGCGACTTGCCCACTCTTTCCAAAGTACAAGAGTTCCTCATAGAAAAATTCCCTTCCGTAAAATTTATTCATTCAGAAAAGATGGTAATTGACCTAGTAAATAAAGACGACCAAATATAAACAGCAGTTACGGAACACGAACGCGCTCATCGCTCGCTCCAAGAGAACTTCAAACAAATCCTAAATGAATACTACTTTCCGGATATTAAGAAAAACCTCAAGACAATCATAGCCAATTGCAAAATTTGTAGGGAAAATAAGTATCAAAGAAAACCACCAGATCCTGGATTGGGAGCAACGCCCATTCCCAACTTTCCTGGGGAAATCATCCATATAGATATTCTAATTACGGATAAACACCACTTTTTGACCAGCATTGATAAATTCTCAAAATATGCGATGGTCATCCCAATAGCTTCCAGGTCAACGGTCGATATAAAAGCAGGCCTTATTCAAATAATGGGTAATTACAAAAAAACCAAATTGATCGTGTCTGATAATGAGAGGACATTCCAATCAAAAGTGATAAACTCATGCTTTGGAGACCACTTCAGCGCAGAGCAATTTTTTATTCCAGCTCTCCATAGTCAGAGTAACGGCCAAGTCGAGCGCTTTCACTCGACTTTGCTGGAAATTGCCCGCTGTGTAAAAATGCAACAGCAAATCAACGACACGTGCGAGTTGATATTATTGTCGACTGTGAAATATAACAATACCGTACACTCGGTAACGGACAAAAACCAACGGACATCCTGCATAATTATTCACAAGAGAAATTGAAGGAAATCAAAAACAAGCTAACTAACTGGCAAGAAAAAACGATAAAATATTATAATAAAAAAACGGAACAGAAAACATATGAACAGGGAGAAATAGTTTTCGTACGTAGGAATAAACGTTTAGGTAATAAGTTTAATAAAGTTTTTGAGGAAAAAATAGTAGAGAAAGATTTAGGTACCACAGTGTTAATCAATGGTAAAAGGGTCCATAAGAGTAATCTCCGATAAATTGAATTTCAGACTGTTCTGCTTCTGTTGTCGCTGGCAAAAATTATTGATTACACGCCAGCACAGTTCATTGCAATAACACAAGGAAATGCGGCGATCTATGACGATTCGTTCTACCTAATGCACCAGACCAATCTGACGGAATTTGAGACAATAGCGAATGAACTCCTACAGGACTCAACCCAATGGACCGATGCGACGGAAAACGGGAAGATGATACTGGAGGAAGCAGAAGAAATTCTCAGAATAATAAGCACACTACGAGTAACCAGGCGATTTGCGAGGGTCATTGACTTTTTAGGTTCGGCTTTAAAATTCATAGCCGGAACACCCGATCACGAAGTCTATGAACTATTGTTCACAAAACAAAACATGCTAATCGAAAACGGTAACCGACAAACTAAAATTAATTCCTTAATTCAAGATAAAATTAACGAAATAACGGACAGGATAAATTTATTACAAACAACCAAGCCTACCGGGAGTTCGATAGAAAGTCGAAACAAATTGTTAATAGAATATATATCTAATCGTAATAACGGCATTATAACTCATTTAAACAATCTAGCACTCTCAATAATATTAGCAAAAAACAATATAATTAATCCTTTGATTCTCGATAATCTCGAAATTAACCACTTGATTGATTCCGAACGCGTACCCCTTAGTGTAAGCAATATTTTAAGCGCATCGAAAGTAACTCTATTACAAAACAAAGATGTAATTTATTATATTCTAAACATTCCTAAAATTTTGAAATTCTGTAACTTCATACAAATTTTTCCTGTAATCCATAATAATAAAATTGTAAAACTAGAAATTAACGAAGCGGCAAGTTGCGACGGAATGCTGACCCCGATCAAAAACTGCATAGCCACCTCATCAGTCAACATCTGCCAACCCGCCACATCCGATTGCCTATCCCAACTACTCAACAATAACACCGCATCCTGCGCAACCGAGTCCTCAAACCATATCCCACCGGTTCAGAAAATAGCTGACGGCGTAATACTATTGAATGACGTCCATAACACGGCCGTCTACGATGGTCACAACCTCACCGTGACAGGCAGTTTCCTGATAACCTTCTCCACATCAATGATGTTGAACAATACCGTTTATAAGGTAACCAGTAATGAGACGACCTGGGAGCCCCACCCACCAAAAACATTGGTGGTAAACAATTTGCAGCACGAGGTAAGGCTGTCACTGCCTTACCTACACAGAATGCACCTCGACAACACCAATCACATAACAACCCTGAGAGAAGAAATCACGCGCCAAAAAGCAGCATGGCTGACGCTCCCAGTAGCAGCAGTGCTTATAGCACTTCTAGTTTATCTTAGTCTGCGACGCCGACAAATAACACATACAGGGAAAACAATCGAACAAGAAGTCAGCGACATCCTATCGCAGGTCGAAACGAGGACGCTCCGAACTTAAGAGGAGGAAGAGTTAACCCACGGGCGCGCAACACAGCACCTGCAAATCCGCCGACGCAAGCATCAGGGCAGCACCGCTTCCAACTCATGCGCAACCTAACACCGTTGTTTATGTTCCCACGATTTGCAGTCTGCGAGCAACACAGCACCTGCAGATCCGCTGACGCAAGCACCAGGGCAGCACCGCTTCCAACTCATCTCTCCGCGCAACCGAACGCTTCATGGTAATTTTTAAGCAAAACATTTTTGTAATCAAGTTGAGTAAATAAAGTCAGTTCTGTTTCGGCAGCTCAAGCAGTCACACCGTTAACTTATACCTTCATATTGTACATGTTTTGGATCTCAGTCTGTAGATTCATACATCTAAATTTTATTCCATTTCATAGTTCTCAAAAAAGTTACACGAAACCCCCCCTCCCCCCCCCCCGAAACAAAATCCTGCGTGCGCCACTGTAGGCAACGTATGTAATTATATGTATATATATACAAATTATGTTCATATATGTAGGATCCGCTCGATTAAAACTCAATTTTCACGATAACGATAAAACAATTTATTTGTTGATAAATTCAGTTTATAGCTGCTTGGTGGCAGCACGTCCGTTCCCGTTGAGTTTGTCGTCACGAATGCTAATGTTCTCCTCCTTCTTCTCTTCGTTTGTCCGTTTCGTTCTATTCCAAAAGGTCCGTCCGCTTCTTGTCATCTTTATGTCTGTCAGAGTTGTACTCGAAAGGTCTGTCCGCTCCTAATTGTCAGAGTTGTAATCAGAACGTCCGTCCGCTTCTTGTTGTCCTACGTCCGTTTCTCACTCCTACATTCGGCCCTCCTGACGACACATTCGGCCCGAATGCTGGACACCATCTTTTCATACTCTCCGCAACTGTCGATGTTGCTGTAGGCCCTTCTACTTCTCCGAGTTTTTGCACTTCGTAACGTCCATGGGGTAGTTTCCGAACGACCTTGTATGGTCCAAGATATTTCCTCTCTAACTTCATATTTGTGCCAAATTGGGTACGCTTGATGGCCACCACATCGTTGACATCATACTGAACTTCCTCTTCCCGATTACGGTCAAAACCCCGTCGATTATCATCTTGAATTTTGCAAATATTTTGCCTTGCCACTTCTCGCTCTTCGTCACGCTCCGAATTTAATGATTCTATTACGTCCTTCTCTAAGATCTCGTCAAACATCAGCACGCTAACAGTCCAGCAGCAAATTCTCTTCCCCTTCTCGTCCGTTTGTGCTATACAGCCACCGCCACACAAACTCTCAGCAACAACCCAGCAAGAAATCCACCTCCACTTCGCAAATCCGCTTGTGCTATACAGCCTCCGCCACACAAACGTACATCCGACAACGCTTTGCAGTATTTGTGCTATACAGCCACTGCCACACAAACACTCTGCAATCGCCAAAATTCTTGCTTCGCCTCTACGCTACTTGTCTATCAATGACAGTGTTGCCAGATGGATTTCAAGCAATCCCCCTAAAATGAAGTTCATTTCCCCCTAAAAACTAAAATTTCCCCCCAAATTTATAATGCACGCATAAAATTAATATTTCATGAAAATTGCTCATTCTATTTGGTACATGAAATTAAAAAAAGACCCACTAGCCAATACATATCTGAACAAGGTGTTGATGTAACAAAAATGCAAACTGGTTGGCCATAGACTTTTTAAAAAGCGTAAATTAAAAATGTCTGTAAAATATTTCCCCCTAAATTTTCCCCCTAAAATATTCATCATAAAATGTCCCCCCAATCTAAACAAATAAACCCCAAATCTAGGGGGAAAACCCCTAATCTGGCAACACTGATCAATGATCTGCTGCTCTTCATATGACACCCTTCTTGGTCGCTGATACACGGAAATATCGTCGACAAGAACAATTTTCATTTTTACTAATGGTTTCGCTCCTGTTTACCCGTCACGGCCGTGTTCCGTGGACACTCGAAAGACTTATGCCCTAGTTGCTGGCACCTAAAACACTTAGCCTAGGCGTATACGGAAACGCAGGCCGCACACGCAGCACAACTCAACGCAGTTTAGTTTTTTGTAAATAACGCAGTACCGTACGATATACTGCGTATACTCGTATAACGGCGTATACAGCGACATAGCCACGTGCGGCGGAGAGACGTGCCTGCGCACAACTGCGTCGCGTTGTAGTTTAAATACAGTTTCCTACGCGCAGCCGACACGTTAGCTTGCAAAAATTTAAGAACTAATTGAAAAAGTCCGTGAACAGCCGATATTACACCCATATTATATTGTATAGGTTCTATTTTAAAGTCTAATTCAGACAAATAACTCGTATTGCTGGGTTTATGGAATGAATACGGAACACGTGTGCTGGTTTTACGAGATTCGTATACGCAGTTCACATATTTTCTGCCTCACAAAGTTTAATTTTCGCTGTGCTGCCTTGTGCTGTGTTGCGCGGCCTGCGTCTCCGTATACGCCTAGGCTTATACTCTTTGCTTGGGCAGTATTTTGCAATATGTGAGTCCACGCCGTAGTTGTAACATTTCCTATCATTAAGCCTAGGCGTATACGGAGACGCAGGCCGCGCAACACAGCACAAGGCAGCGCAGCGAAAATTAAACTTTGTGAGGCAGAAAATATGTGAACTGCGTATACGAATCTCGTAAAACCAGCACACGTGTTCCGTATTCATTCCATAAACCCAGCAATACGAGTTATTTGTCTGAATTAGACTTTGAAATAGAACCTATATAATATAATATGGGTGTAATATCGGCTGCTCACGCACTTTTTCAATTAGTTCTTCAATTTTGGCAAGCTAATGTGTCGGCTGCGCGTAGGAAACTGTATTTCAACTACAACGCGACGCAGTTGTACGCAGGCACGTCTCTCCGCCGCACGCGGCTATGTCGCTGTATAAATTAAAAGAATCAAAATTTGATTTTTGTCTGAGTCTTTATTTTTGCAGCACTATGTGCTTTCTTTCAAGTTGAATTATAGACTAAAACTTACTTGCTACCCTGCTTAGTTGGTAACCTGCCTGAGCCTGCCTTGTCAGCACTTTGGATTTGCGCGTGCAGCGCATTCGATCGGGCGTCGAACTGTAATTGATCCAATGTTGACATTATTATGGCAACATTGCGATCAACGAAATTTGTGTGCAAAGTAAGTAGAAGAACGGATGCGCGTGCAGCGCAGTCGATCGTGCGTCGAACTGTAATTGATCCAATGTTGACATTATTATGGCAACATTATGATCAGCGAAATTTGCGTGAACTGAAGGGGTTGCAAGGGAGAGTCTTAACTCCTCCCTCCGAAATTCCAATCGTCCTCGATTGGTTCAAAAAAATGGAATGTCGTTCAGACTTTTGTGCCTCGGAGATTTCTTTATATCATTCCTTGCCATCTGAGGGGGTATCTTACCTTGAATGATAACTTCCGAGCTTCTACGTTTCCGACATTTTAAAATTGCAATTGTGGTGATAATTAAAGCTAAAAGTCCGAAATGTGTGACCATGCTGGATTTCACTAGCAGGTTCAGGGAGCTAATTTTTTTAATGTTTTTAATGTTCATCTTCTTCATAAATTCCAACGATAGCACTTCCTCAAATTCTGAACGAGAATTTGAGTGCTGTAGCAATGCAGGCAAAGGTCTTAAACTATGTGCTTCTATAGCTGTAAAATTTAAATTGTTAATTTGTATGGTTTCATTAAAAAATCTTATCAGATATGATCCCCTTAAAGTTTTTGTGTTATTGTTAGTGGTGATATTTCCATTAAAATCATTCAGCAAAATTAGCCCATTATTCAATTCTTGGATATTTTTGATATGATCCGTGTTTGTTACAATGCAATCATATGCCTTATTTTCTAATAAGTTTCTTAAACAATTTTCGTTCTCTAGTTTGACAATTTGATCCTGCTTGCAGATTTTTATTTCATTTATTGTCCTACAATCGTTCTCCATCCCATAGTACTCTCCGTTACATTTAAATATTTTTTCGAAATTTATTTTTAGAATAGTTTCATTTCTGCTCAAAGGTTTCACCATAATACAATCACAAATTTCTTTTCCTGTTTTAGGTATTTTTACGATATAGATTAACATGTTTTGTTTTTGGGCAATTTGAATGTTCGCAAAGTTTAGAGATTCTTCCAAGGAATTGAATGGGATATTTTCTTCCAAAAAAATGTTATTTATTCTGTGAGCTTCTTGGTTTGGCAATATGAAAGAATTAATGATGTTAGCTTTAGTTAAATGAATAGCTTTTTTGATGTTTCCTATTTCTTCTTTTACAATGTCGATTTTAAATTTACATTGAAGTATTAGTATATATATATACCGCCGTTATACGGTACTGCGTTATTTACAAAAAACTAAACTGCGTTGAGTTGTGCTGCGTGTGCAGCCTGCGTCTCCGTATACGCCTAGGCTAACAGGCGTGTCTGTACTATTGTTTTCCTTTTTAACCTCAACATTTTCCGCTCGCCCCTTGAAATTATCTGGTTTCGGCTTTTGACGTATTTTGTCGTAAATTTTCAGCTGATCTTTTAGCTCTGCAACTGTTTTGGCTTGGTATAACACTGCTTTGTTAACCTTTGCATCAGGAATGCCTTCTATAAAATATTGCAGCAAACTTTCCTCCTCTAAACAAATAGATTTCGCGATTTCCATCAATGCGTACAAATATTCACGGTGTGATTCGCCCTGCCTTTTCTGTCTATTCTTTAACATCTTGTGTACGTCTGCTGTTGATAACTTGGCGCCAAACTCTTTGATGAGACCTGACTTCAACAAGTTCCAATCCCGAATACCTGTCTGACTGCGCATAAATAATTTCGCAGCACCGCGTAAAAGTTGTTTGGCGTAAATGAATTTTTGCACCTCATTCCAATTAACTGTCTCGGCATTTTCCTCCAACTGCTCTATCCATTTGTGTATGTCTGCTTCATCGATTCCATCGAACGTAGTAAGACTTTCTTCGATGTCTCTGAACGTAAACTGGACTCTTGTACCCCACCTTGCCTCACGCTGCCCATTCTGTGCAACATCAACCTCTTCATACACCGACTGCTCTGATTCGTCTTCAGCTGCATCCTCATCAATTAGGCCGAAGTGCAGGAGTAGTCGTTCCCTAAGTTCCTGTTTATGTCCACCTAAAGTCAACCCCAACTCCCTCAACTTGTCCTTCAAATCCGTCACTGTCATCTTCAAAATAGTGTTCGCGTCCATATTAGTACAATATTTTCAAAATATCTTAAATTTAAAGGTTACAAACGTTAAAATCTAAAACTAAATCAGCGTTTCTCAGCGCTACTGCTCGTAGCTCGCAACACCTTCGTTCCTACACCGCCGTCCGCAGTGTCAAACACAACAACGCTACCGTCCGTAGCACACCAATACACCCGTTTGTGCAACGCCGTCTGCAGTGTCAAAAGCACCAACGCTGCCGTCCGTAGCTCACAAAAACACACGTTTGTGCACCGCCGTCCGCAGTGTCAAACGCACCAACGCTACCGTCCGTAGCTCACCAATTCACACGTTTGTGCACCGCCGTCCGCAGTGTCCAACGCACCAACGCTACCGTCCGTAGCTCACCAATTCACACGTTTGTGCACCGCCGTCCGCAGTGTCAAACACAACAACGCTACTGTTCTCCGCCTACCTTGTTACTGCTTCTGATCGCTGCTCTTCACTCACGCCTTGATGTGTCATCCCTATTTGCGAAGTTCGCATATGCCGCTTCAGCTATGAAGGTTTCCCTCGCCGCCGTCTACAAGGTTAAAGCTCATCCACTTTCTCCTTCGCTGCTCCGTCGTTACTGCGCCTGCTGTCTGTTGCTGTCGTTGCTGTTGGCTGTCCGGGCCGTTCATCGTCCTCCAAGTCAAAATTGCCACTTTTGAACCGTGCAAACCACTTCTGGCACGTACGCTCAGCTAGAGCATGCACACCATACACTTCCACCAAAATACGATGACTTTCGGCAGCCTTTTTCTTCATATTGAAGTAATGAAGAAGTACTCCCCGCAAAAACACTTTATTCGGCACAAAATTCGACATTTTCAGAGTAAAAAAAAGTATTGTTGTTTACGCTTCAGCTAAATGACACATACTCAGGCCCGACGAGAGGGGGGTGGTAAAGGTGGGATTCCCACCGGGCCCGGAGTTTCTAGCGGGGCCCGGATTTCAATCGAAATCTCAAAATTTGGGAAAAGTTTAATATGCACTTTTGCAATCTGATTAGAACCGTAAAAGAATGTAACTGGTGTATTATCTACCTATCGTAATCAGACATTATGCAGACGGGCCCGGGCCCAACATTAAAAAATGTTTTCTTCGTAAAACAAAAAAAAATTGTCAAAATATTTTACATTTGAATCGTTGAAAAAAATCCGAAATTGGTAAGTTCAAAATATCGCGCGCTATAACTTTGCATACGCGTATATTGCTGCGATTGCTGCTAGTGTTCACTGTGGGGGGGGGGGGGCGGAGGTAACTACCACCGGGCCCTGATATCCTCTCGACGGCCCTGCACATACTGATTCTGAAACTATATTTTCCAACACATATTTGGAAAGGCTGTTCACAAAATCAAGTTACGCCATCTGTTAGAAAACCGCACGAATTAACCGGTACCCCGGTTATAAGCAATCTTTCCACATGATGCCCATTTCGACTGCATGTGTCGGAGTTTCCGTCAACTCCGTTTTGCAGGGATGCCGTAGAATGGCTGGCCTAACGGCAAAATTGCTTTGTATACGTAATACAAACTGCGCGTATAAAGTGCGCGTCTGTTTTGTTAATCGCGGTGTGAAATTCGGTGTGAAATAATAAAATGTCCAAAGCAAGTGGCGCCATATGCCACACTAGTTGGGGAGGAAAGGTGGGCATGTTTTGTGTTCCTGCAAAAGCAGATGTGGCCAGTTATGCGAAAAGCATTTTAAACTGAGCGACTTTAAGCCAGATGCTAAAGTGCGCTTGAGACTGAAACCATATACCATTCCCACATTGCATTTGCCACAGACAAATCATCAAGTAGTAGAACATGTCTTATCGTAACGTGCACTTGAGGAAAAAGTACTAAAAAATTCAACCAACAATTCATTCCTAACAAAAAGCAACTCTGTTTTGGCCCCCTTATTTTGACGGCTCTCTCAGCCTGGCCTACCTTGTTAATATACCTTGGCTGCGGCGTCGACTCTAGCTGCGTCTGCTGTTACGCACTTAAGGGTGCTTGCAGCCGACCGCTACTGCGCCTTGCTCCTGCGCTGACTGATGGACGCTCGGATGGCGTGACCCAGTTGGTACCGTTACTGTAACGGCTTCTAGAACTACGGTTTCTTTTGGCGTGTACAGTTTTTCAAAAAGTACACCACTCTACGTTCACACAAAGCCTCGTCTTTCCGTACTGCTTCGCCTTGTGCCGCACTATCCCCCACCGACTTCAAACCGATTCAGTGACTTTTCAACAAGTGAACTTCAGAACAACATAACAATTTTCAAAATGGCATTTTTCACTTCACCAATGTCAATTTCACAATATTTGATTTCGCGGTGCGAGATGCAGGCATATTACCGGACGAGCCCCCAAATTTGTAGGATCCGCTCGATTAAAACTCAATTTTCACGATCGTTATCGTGATTTTATTTGTTGATAAATTCAGTTTATAGCTGCTTGGTGGCAGCACGTCCGTTCCCGTTGAGTTTGTCGTCACGAATGCTAATGTTCTCCTCCTTCTTCTCTTCGTTTGTCCGTTTCGTTCTATTCCAAAAGGTCCGTCCGCTTCTTGTCATCTTTATGTCTGTCAGAGTTGTACTCGAAAGGTCTGTCCGCTCCTAATTGTCAGAGTTGTAATCAGAACGTCCGTCCGCTTCTTGTTGTCCTACGTCCGTTTCTCACTCCTACATATATACTTACTTAGTTATCCACAAATACACTGTAAAAAGGAGATGAATCTGTGATTATTTAATTTTTTTGAATCATTTCGTCTGGCCAGACGACAAAGTCCATCCGAGGGTTAAGTATTTTATCAAAGCTTTATAAACTTTTTCCATTGAAGTCCATCAAAAAAGAAGTATTAGTATTATTAAGTATTATTAAATCTGTGGTCAAAAACGATAATCGCTTAGGTCGACTTAAGACATCATTGTGTTAAGGGTGCTTGGAAAGTATAAATCCAAAAAATCCAAATTCCGCTCTAGAAGCGGAATGGATGGCATTGCTAAATTTGGAACTTGAGTCAAGTTTTAAAAAAAAACGGTATTAATGAATTTATTACCATGTTTATACGACGGTCCCAGTCGATTCGCATTGACTCGATACGCTTTCGAGCCAGGTGTTTATACATTGATTTCAGAAGCGTATTGACTGCAGAAGGTTTGAAAAGTATGCTTTTATATTTTCGTTTTTCCTATTTTTTGACGTCTGAATGAAAATTACCTGTTAGTGTTGCTTGTTTTTTAGCTGAAAATGCTCAAAAACTGAGTGTACATCACCTGTATTGAGTCGATGCGATTGCCGAGAATTGACGATTTGCTCCAAGCTGCGAAAAGTACGCGATTTATGACAACACTGGACTTGCAGAGTGGCTACTACCAAATTAAGGTAGCCGACAAGGACGTCGATAAAACTTGCTTCATAACACCTTTTGGCCTTTTTCGTTTTACTAGAGTGCCGTTCAGGTTGCGCAATGCACCCGCAACATTTCAACGACTCATTGACCGGTTCAAGTCAGTTTTACCGGAGGTGCACTGTTATGAATGTATGTGTGTGTACCTACATGTGGCATGCCCCATGTTGGGCGCCATTTCTGTTATGTATGTATGTGTCGGTATGTATATCTGGCCCGACGTTGGGCGCCATTTCTGTTATATATATAGGTGTTGTATTTCTGGCCTTTTGCTTCTGCTGCCGCTGCACCTCCAGACTCCTTGTGGCAGGTCACCACTAGTCGTCCTCCTGTTGCATGTAGGCAGGCACCCTACATTCGGTCGGTGAGTACGAGTATGACTACGGGGCCAGCGCTCAGTAGCCATACCGCCCCACCTACAGCCATTTGGAGCTACACCAGCAAACTCCGCAACGACGACCTAGCAGCCTACAACCGGTCAGCACAGGTTTCTTGTACGCAGGAAAATCAGAACTGTCTATACCTACACACATACACTAACATACAATTAATTTGTGCACACGCTTTAACTTGGAAAAAAATCAACCCTCCTTACCCCACTTCAATGACAGACCAAATATTTTCAACCTTAAACAATCATAATAACAATTTTTATTTAATAATCTTAACCTAATACAAAATCAAAGATTCTTAATTTCATTTTCAAACTATCTTGCATGTTCAAATTATAGTTAAAATTTTGATTACAATTTTATTTATTTAATTTCCAGAAAAAAAATATAGTAACAAACTTAGTAATGAAATTAAATCATGAGAAAAAAATATTTCACCTTCACTGCCGCTGTAACTTAAATTATGATTATTTCTTTAATCAAAAGTTAAACAACAATTTTTATTTTAAAAAAAATTACTAAAATATCATCATAAAAAAAACCAAAACCATACTTTCAAAATAAAAAAAAATCCTTTTGCTTTCTTAGAATTTTTTTCTTCTTATTTTAATTAATTTTCATAAATTTTCCGCAATTTTTGTTTTTAGATTATCCCTTTTTCTTCTCTTTTCTTTCAAATAAACGCACTAAAACCCATTTAATATAAAGTTGAAAAGTGTTCACTCACGGTTTTGTGTGTTCTCGCTCCATCGATGCGTTGGGCCCAGCGACATGATGCGCGTTTTCCAGGAACATTTGCTAGATTAGTTTTGCGGGAAGAAAATGTATTATGGGTGTAAGTGCGTTCTTTTTTCCCCGATATAACCAAATATTTATTATTAATTAATGAATTTATTTTTTTTCTTCTTCACTTTTACATAATTTTACTTTATTTTATTTATTATTTCACTTTTGAAACCACGATATTTTTTTTTCTTCTTTTTTTTTCCTTCAAAAGTTTTAGTTAGCGTAAATTTACATTAGACAACCTTTCTTTTTTGTTTTTTCCCCTAGCTAACTTTCTATAGTTTTAATTGTTAACTAGCAAAAAAAATCTTAAGAATACAATATTAAGTAAAATACTATTTTAGCAACAATTGTCATATATTTTTTTTTTTATTTATTTATTTATTTATTAATATGAACTTATAATTAAAATTATAGGCTAAAATTATTATATAGGCTATGGCATCATGGCCTTAAGCTCAATGGAATGTAATGGGTGTGAGTAGGTTTAAATAAGTTTGTGTAGTTTAGTTTCTTGTAGGTATTTGGTAATTTGTAATATGTCCTCGGTCGATTTAAGTTGTAGATGTAATGATGGGGTAGTTTCAGCAAATATATTGGTTCGGTGGCGGTGGAATATTGGACAGTTATTGAGAATGTGCTCAACAGAGGTGTGGCTATTTTGACAAATGGAGCAATTTCCGGTTAGTTGTTTATTAATGTAGTGTTCGTGTGTTGTTCTTGTATGGCCGAGTCGTAGTCGTGTAAGTTTTGTTATAATATTTCTTGGGATTTCCATTGTTTTTTCGCTGCGTAAGTAGTCGTATATTGAATTTTTATTTGTGTTGGTGTTTTTATACCAGGGGGATGTTGATTCAAAAAGTGCTAGACCTTTGGAGTAGACGAGTGTTTTTATAGTGTGTTTAATATCGTGGGAGTTTAGATTTGGTTTTGTTAGTAGGGGCGATGATAAGGAGGATTTAGCTATTTTGTCTGCGAATTCATTTCCTGTGATTTTGGAGTGTCCAGGTATCCATAGGATTTTAACGTTAGGATGGAGGTGTATTAGCAAGTTTCTAATTTGACTGGGATATAGCTCCTGATTGTTCATATTTTTGATGGCGTCTATTGATGACAACGAGTCTGTGCATATAATGTATTTTTTGTTTGCATTATTAATCAGATTAAGGGCTGTGTGAATGGCTATGATTTCTGCTGAGTATATTGAGCTGTAGTATGGGAGGTTATATTGGCAGATAGTGTTGGAGGATGTGGTGACGCTTAAACCCGTGGAATTGTTATTTTTGGACCCGTCGGTATACATAAAGTTGTAGTTATTGAATTCATGTTTTATTTGTGTAAATTTGGATTGGTAGATTTCAGTAGGTGTGCTAGATTTGTATAAAAGTTTTAATTAGGAAAAGAATGTTTTCCCCCCATTTTTTTGTATGTGTTAGGTAGTAGAAACTTTAATTGGAAAAATTTTTGAAATATGACGCACATATTGATTTAAACATTTTTTTTTTATTAGTTTTTATTAGAAACAAAATAATTCAGCAACACTTCTGGAACCTCCTGGCAGGATTAGCGCAGCTTCTGCGGACTCCAACGATGACTAAATCGGTTCGGCATTCTCGTCAGCATTCCCGGGCAGCAGCAATATTAGTTTTTAGCAGTGGCGGCTTAAGGTGCTCGGGGGCCCGGGGCGGCGACGGCTGAGGGGCCCCCACAAAACGGTGCAGAATAAGTTTGCGCACAAAACTAATAACGGGTATTTCCGGTTATGTTTTTTACTTTTTTTTTTGAAAATTTTTATTCCGTTGAACAGTAAACGCACTTGCAAATTATTTTGAAACGTATACGAGTATGTGCTTGAAATTTTATAGAAAGCAATAGAATCCCAGAGAAAAAAATTAAAAATGGTTAAAAGAATAATCTTACTAAATCTTTCCAAAATTGATAAAAACTTTTGTGAAATTAGGAAAACTTTTGGGAGAGCAAATTCGTCATTTCAAAAAGCCATCTTAAGTCTCGAAAAAAACAGAAAATCTTGCTTCGTTACTAAGATCTGGCCATTTTTTTAAGCTACCCGAGCAGGAGGATTTAGATTGTTTTGCGATCAGTGCATCATAACACTACTCGACAAAAAATGGGCCAATCGCGTGCACCTTAAAATAAAAGTATTAGCCTTTTTAGTGATATATAGATTGTCCAAATCATATAAGATTTGTGGAAGTTACTGACGGTGAAAGTTGTAACAAAGTGAATTTTTCGACCAATTTAAAAAATCATAAATTTTCGAATATTCTTTTATAGAAAAAATAAATTATAACCTCTGGTTTTAAAATCTAAGATGAAATATCTACTATTTCAGCAAATATTAAGCCTAACATCAATAGAATTGAAAGAAAAATGACAAAGTTATGATGCACTGAGTGAAAACACCAACTTTACATTTATTACACCGTGCGAAACAATTTTTTTATTTGACCGAGACCCATCCAAATTTTGATATAGACTAGAGATCATTTATAGTATCCTGGCATAGTCAATATTACACTTTCTGACTAAAAGTCATTTTTAAAGGACTTTAAAATTTTAAAACACACACATTTCAAATATTTTTTTAAATATATGCGGTAGTGCAATGATGAAGACATGGGTATCAAATAAAAGAGGAAAACTGTCTCATTTTAACTAAATTTTCTATTTTGAACTTTCAGGACCAAAATATGTCAGGCTTGGAAAACATATGTACATGTTTTGGATTTCAGTCTGTAGATTCATACATACATCTAAATTGTATTCTATTTCAAAGTTCTAGTCTGGAAAACACTTTTATTTTTAACTTTTACAAAGTTTAATGAGGTTAAGTAATTGTGTAATTTACTTTAGTTTACAAGCAAACCCTAAGATTGCGATATTAAATTTTTAACTTCGAATTTTGTATTTGCATATTTTGCACAAAATTTTAAGTTAAAAATTAAATATTGCAATCTTCGAGGGAAAATTTTTTGAAAATTTGCAAACAATTGTTATTTAGAAAGGATGTTTTCTTGCTTTTATTGAACTGAATTTGTTATTGTTATTTCGAAGTCAATTGTCGATACTGTGCCTATTTCAATTGATAAAAGTGACAAACAACCTTTCAACAACCATTGTGGAGCGCAAATAGTTTTTTACAAGTTTCAGTTTTGAAAAACTTTAAATTTTTATATACAAGCTTCTCTCGGGGGCCCCCCGCAGCCCGAGGCCCGGGGCGGTCCGCCCCCCCCGCCCCCCCCCCCCGGTAAGCCGCTACTGGGACACACACGTTTCAAATATTTTTTAAATATATGCGGTAGCGCAATGATGAAGATATGGGTATCAAATAAAAGAGGAAAATTGTCTCCTTTTAACTAAATTTTCTATTTTTAACTTTCAGGACCAAAATATGTCAGGCATGGAAAACATATGTACATATTTTGGATTTCAGTCTGTAGATTCATACATACATCTAAATTTTATTCTATTTCAAAGTTCTAGTCTAGAAAACACTTTTATTTTTGACTTTAACAAAGTTTAATGAGGTTAAGTAATTGTGTAATTTACACTAGTTTACAAGCAAACTCTAAGATTGCGATATTGAATTTTTAACTTAGAATTTTGTATTTGCATATTTTGCTCTAGTTCCACTAGAGCGTTCACGTTCAATGACACTCGGTACAAACTAACGATTTGGTCGTGTCCTTCGACAGGAGGAATGGGGTGGGTTTTTGACAAGGGGGCGTGGTACCGCCTCCATTTTTTTATGCATAGATTGTTTATCCTGACTGACTGACTGATTTATTGGTTGATTTATCATCGCCCAGCCCAAACCGCTGAAGCTACAAACATGAATTTTGGACTGTAGGTACATCTTGAAGAATTAACCTTCGCCAAGACGGGATTTTTTGAAATTCGGGCTCTGAAAAGGCAAAATATGGGTTAAAGTTTTGTATGAAGAAACGTGATTTAATAAACATATTGAATTTGAACTTCCTGAAAATATTCTAGATCAAAACTTATTCGACACGTATTTTATAATTTTTCGAAAATCAAAATTTAACTGGCCCAACAATGGGTTATGGTTTATTTACGGAAAGACTCCGAAACAAACAACACGAACCGATGGGCCTACGGGTTAAACGTTTGTATGGAGAAATGAAAAATATGAATTAATGGGCCCATTGACATCAAACTTGGGGAAAGTATTCTTTGTGAGAAATAATTTGACACGTGTTTTTCACTCTTTTGAAAATCAAAATCTAACGGGGTCAACAATGGGTTAACAATTTTTTTGGAGAAACAGGTTTATTGGGCGTTCTGACTTCAAACTTATCAAAAGCAGTTCAATCGGAAAATAATAAAAACGTGCTTTTAATTTTTTAAAAAATTGAAATCTACCATGGTAAACCAAGGGTTAAGAATTTGTTTGGAGTAAATGTGAAAACACATGATTTAAAGGGCCTTCTGCCTTCAAAATTAGGTGGTTTACGTGTGTACTTATTTTCCATGCATATCTTACAATTTGTAATAATATTTTTTAATAATTTCCTTATATTTGGAAAATAGTATTCGCCCGCAATTTGTTGGTAATATTCGTGCAAACAGCGATGGGCACGATTATGTTCTGTCGCTACTGTTTCGAGCTGGTCATTTTTATTTGTAAGATCGATGACGAGCTTCTGTGTGTGGACAAACTTAACGCCTGGGAATTCCGACACTAAAGTGTTTTGAATTTCTGCTAAAACAGCAAGGTCACAGTGAATTCCATTAGTGATGGCAGGATTAATTAAACATTTTAAGCCGTGCATAAGATTTGCAATTGTATCAAACAAAATTGTGTGTCGAGTTAGTGTTTGAAAAAGAATTTTGGTATTTTTACTGAAAGAATTAGATTTCGCCAAGACTAATTGGTTTTTAAATTGATTAATAGGATGATTGATAGTTTTAATAACATAAGTCAGTGATTCTTCACTGTGCACAGTTTCTTCTACAATCGATTCGTTTAAGTTATGGCTGAACTGTCTGGAAAGTGCATCGGCGACTTTATTCTCCTTTCCGGGCTTATAATGAAAGGTTGGCGAGAATTCCTCTATAAACGCCCGCCATCTCTTCATTTTGGTGTTTGGATTTTTCTCGGAAATGGCGAATATAAGCGGCTGGTGATTGGTAAAAATGTTAATATCTTTGATACCATAAAGGTAATGCCAAAGCTTTTTCAGCGCCCACACTATAGCCAGAAGCTCGCGCTCGTTCGTGGCATAATTCTGTTCGGTAGCCGAGAGTGTTCGAGATATCATTGTGATTGGGCGCCCGTTTTGAGACAGCACTGCACCCAGAGCACTCGAGGAAGCGTCCGTGGTCAGTTCGAAGGGGCGATTGTAATCCGGATAGTGGAGGAGAACATCTTCGGAGGCCAAAACTCGCTTCACTCTTTCAAACGCTCGCATTGCCTCGGGGTCGAGATCGATTTCAAAGCTTTTCGATTTTTGTGCTCCCACTTGCCCATTTTCGCCACGAAGATATCTGGTCAAAGGCTTAACAATGGAAGCATAATCTTTAACAAATCGACGGTAATAGCCGGAAAGGCCAAGGAATGAACGTAAAGCTCGAAGTGTTGTTGGAGGCGCGTAATTTAGGATATCATGAATTTTTTCGTGGCAAGTCTTGATGCCTTTTCGTGACACTAAGAAACCTAAAAACTCGACCTCGGTCCTAAAGAATTTTGATTTTTCTACTGAAGCCCTCATTCCAGCCTTTTCCAATTTTCCAAGGACGTGATTTATGCTTTTTAAGTGGGATTTTTCATCGGGTGAATAGATGATAATGTCATCAACATACACATGACAACATTTGCCTATATCATCACGGAGTACATCATCAATGGCCCTCTGGAAGATACTTGGCGCGTTTTTGAGGCCGAAGGGCAACCGACAAAATTCATATTTCCCATTGTTAACATTAAATGCGGTTTTTTGTCTGTCCTCCTCGCACATAACAATTTGGTGGAATCCGGACTTTAAGTCTAAAGTCGTAAAAAACTTTGATTGCCCTAAGTTCGCCAAGATAACCGATGTATCCGGTATGGGGTATCGATCAGGAATTGTTCTCTCATTTAATTTTCTGAAATCGATTACCATACGTAACTTCGGGTTTCCATGTTCGTCCAGGCCTTTTTTGGTCACAACATGAACCGGTGAATTATAAGGAGAACAGGATTTTCTAATAATGCCATCTTGAAGAAGGGTTTTAATTTCATTATTAATAAAAGGGGCAACTGAAATGGGGTGGGGGTAACTTTTACTATAAATTGGATCACTAGTATTAGTGCGAATTCTAGCTTTAACTGTGGTGTTGTATGGCAGAGCTCTATTGGGGTCAGCAAAGGCATTGATGTTATTTTTAACTATTTCGCGAAATTGGGGTAGAACGTGTGACGGAACCGAACCCTCTTCTATGGTTGTCAAGTTTACTTGATTGCATGAGAGGTGTTGCAACTTCACCTTACCATTTTGGTAAAATAAATACCCCTTTTCGGCATCGACCTTTGCATTAATTTGCCTTAGAAAATCATAGCCTAAAATACCGTCGAACGTACTTAAATTTGGTAGTAAATAGAACGTTGAGGTATGGTCTAAAACATTCATTTGACATTGTTGAGTTATGGAATTTTTACCGTTAATAGATTTTAATTTAAAGGACTTATCAACCGGTTTGATTCCTTTGAGAAAGGGAAGATCCTTGATATAATTTTTCGACGTGCCAGTGTCGATCAAGATGCGTAGCTCCTGGCCGTTTCTGTTTCTTTTTGTGATAAACGGCAGGAGCGATTTTAGTTTAAAAAATTTATTTCATCGGTAACATACACGTCATCTTCGCAAGATTTTTGATTTTCGTAATCATTATCTTGATAATAGTTATCATCGTTGTAATAGTTGTCAATACGGCCTTCGCGTTCTTCTTCACTCGCAATCGCACCCAATTTTTCTGACATAAAGTTAACTTTTTGCGTTTTGTGCAGCGGCAATTGATACGAATCTGACTGCTCGTAGGCACGCTTGAATGCAGTTGGCTGATCGGAATCTAATCGTTGCGGATGACCATTAGTGGAGATGGGATGTGGATGAAAAGTATTTTTTTTCTGTTGCTGAGGTGGTATAGGAAAGTTTGGAGGAGTTTGACGTTGTCGATAGTACGACGTACCATGGTCAATATCCATGGGAGTTGCTCTATCCTGAGAGGAACGCAACTGCCGTTGATTATTGCGCTGTGTTTGTTGAAACTGTGGCATTGTTAGTATTGGCGGAGGCACGTGCAAAATCGTAACGCGTATGACTGGTTTCTAATTCCTGGGCGACAGCAAGAGCAGTTGGTAGGTCGTTAGGCCTAGCAGAAAACATTATATCACACATTGGACGTCGGAGTCCAGATATGAAGACACGCAATGCGTTTTCCCTAGCGCGCTCATTGAGTGCGACAATGACATCGCTATTACTATGAGTCATTATTTGTTTATTAATGATAAGCGTTAATTGTTTGTCTACCTTATCATAGTACTCTGAAATGGTCAGATTGCCTTGCCTCAAGACACTAAGTTCATTTTCTAACACGTATAGGGGCCTTTTGCCCGAATAGGTTTGGTCGAGTCTGGATATAATGGCCTTAAAATTAAACACAGTATTATAAGATGAGAGAGTGGAATTCGCTGAATCCGTAAATTTTATTTCTAAATATTCCCATTGCTACGTAATATTTCTCTGACCCTTCTGTGTAATAATTCATGGCAAAATGTGCGGCGCTTCGCCAAGCTGGATACGTCGAAGAATCCCCTCTGAATTCCGGTAATGATTTAATTAAGTCTAAACTTGCCGTATCGCCTTCAATAGTAGGGTTAATGGACACAGGTAAATCCGGTTGGACACGTGGAGGCTCTAACCTATTAAGCGCCAAAGTAAGGCGGTTTAGTTGCTCTGTGAGTTCCCGCCATGTTTTTTCATTAGTAGAATTTACTATTTCCAACACTTGTTCCCTACTAACACTCATCTTATTTAATTGGCTTTCGATATCTCTTACAAATAGGTTAAATCTTGAGAAAGTTGTGGAAATTATTTGGAGGTCTTGATTGCGATTACGTAACTCAAAGGATCGTGTGAGTTTTTGACTTGGTTGTAGTTAGTTAATTCACCCGTGCAATAAGTTCAATTGATTTTATAATGCAAGGGTAATTTATTGCTTTTATTACCTATCTGCAGTAATTGTAAATCTTAACAGTTTTTTAATTAAGAAGCAATAATCTGATTAATTTATTAGCATTTAACCTATATTGTTGGAGTCACAAAAAGCACGTGTTGAATTTCTCCAAGAATTTCGAGTTTTTTAGATCGTCCAATTTTCGAAGCGAGAATTTATGTTCTCTTTTACGCAAATTTAATTATGAATATGCAAATTTTTTTAAAACACAGATTTCAGTTTCTACACTTTGTTTGCAATATTTTTTGCGGTTTTACCTTTACCTTTTAATAAGGCCACGTTTTGACTTTTAACATATGAAGTCCAGCCTTTTTTTTAATAATTTTAGTATGAAACACGATTTTCCACTTTTCTGTTTTTGAATAATTACTTACAATTATTTTGTGACCGTAGTTCTTTATAAATTGGATGGTTCTTTTAAGAAAAAAAAAAAGCCTTCGAGTTGGGCGCCAATTAATTAAACAGCAATTCCTTATGAAGATGTGACTCTTTATTGGTGTTTCTCCTTCTGCTGCTCGTGATGAAGTGCCATTCTTGAGTTTAGCATGTCAACGACACTTGTTGTTGCTTTCGTATGTTGCAAGTGGTTGAGCCGCCTTCTCGCGGCTGTTGCTATGTGCAGTTTTTTTGTACGAACAATACTGCATAGTTGTATTAGTGCGTTGGAAGTGCGTTTCGGTACCATGCGAGGATGACAGGTGCGCAGTCAACATGGTGCAAGCAAGTTTTGGGGGCTCAGCCTTCCGATTCATTAACTTACACAATGAATGCTATAGCATTCACGACGATATAGATCAAATTTTTCAACTAGAGTGACGTGAATGCTATAGCATTCATTCATAGAAAACATGAGAAGAAGAGGTTTATTATATTTGTATGACTTTATTTATTCAACAGTAGTTCTCTCTTCGTGTATAAATCGGGTGTTTTTTTTAGAGGTTTGTTTTTCGAATAGAGATAAAACTGGCATTTTGTGGTCAAATCTGGCAACTCTAATGTCATTTATGTTCAGTTTGGTTTGCCATTTCATCATGAACAGGTTGACAAAAGAACAACGCTTGCAAATCGTGCAAATTTATTTCGAAAATAATGGTTCAGTTCGCGAAGTTTACCGCAAGCTCCGTCCATTTTATGGTCGACATAATCGTCCATCAGAGCAATTAATTCGGTTAACCATGGGTCGTTTTCGCACTACGTTTACTCTATGTGATAATACGCATCCGCAGAGACGTCGAACAGTGCGCACCGAAGAAACAATTGCCGCTGTAGAGCAAAATGTTGAAGAGGACCCGAATGAATCGATTCGCCACCGTGCACAGCAATTGGAGCTTTGTCCATCAACTTTATGGAGGATTTTGCGCAAAGATCTTGGCTTGCGACCTTACAAGATCCAGCTTGTGCAAGAATTAAAGCCGCGAGACCATGCAATGCATCGTGATTTTGGTGTATGGGCCGAAAATGAGATTGATCTCGATGCTGATTTTCATCGCAAAATTTTGTTCAGTGATGAGGCTCATTTTTGGTTGAATGGCTACGTCAACAAGCAAAATTGCCGCATTTGGAGTGAAGAGAATCCACATGAGACCCTTGAGACGCCATTACATCCACAAAAACTGACTGTTTGGTGTGCTCTATGGGCTGGTGGAGTCATTGGGCCATACTTCTTCCGAAATAATGCTGGAGAATCAGTTACCGTTAATGGAGACCGGTATAGAGAAATGATAACCGACTATTTTGTTCCCGAATTGGATGGCATGAATGTGGATGAGTTGTGGTTCCAACAAGACGGCGCTACATGCCACACAGCGCACGTCACAATCGATTTATTGAAGGAAACATTCGATGAGCGCATAATTTCGCGGAATGGACCTGTCAATTGGCCACCAAGATCGTGTGATTTGACACCATTGGATTATTTTCTTTGGGGATATGTGAAGTCGCTCGTCTACGCCAACAAACCAGAAACGTTAGGGGACTTGGAAGCCAACATTCGTGGCGTTATTGCCGACATACGGCCCCAAATGCTCGAAAAAGTGGTTGAAAATTGGACCTGTAGAATCGGCTTTATTCGAGCCAGCCGCGGCGGCCACATGCCCGAAATCATATTTAAACATTAATGGCATAAAATTATCCTTCCAATAAAGCCAAATTGATGGACATTAAAACGATTTTCTTGTGTTTTATTTCAATTCGAAGTTCTATACCTCTAAAAAAAACACCCTATATAATAACTGAACGCGGACACTATACTTCAAACCATTTTGATTAAAAAATCTCTCATAAACGGACAAAATTCAGAAATATGCCCAACCAGTTTTTAAAAATCTGTACCACCCCTTAATACCTACAAATCTCTCTATTTGAAAATGAAGATTTGAAATTAAAACAATCAGTGTTTAGGCACACAGGATTTTATTTTGGGGTGGAGAGTTTGCGTACAGCTTTTGAGCCGAATACCACTCGAAACCATATTTTGTACCAGCAGTTATTGTGTTTGGGGGAGGGGTATGAACCCCAAAAACCCCGCCTGTGAGCGCTACTGGTTCAGGCAATCAACCATTACAAAATTTGTTCAACCAAAGTAGTACTAAAATTTAAACACTTGTACAATGTGTGTACTTTACCTATACATGTAATAAATATTAATAAAATATTCAATATTTATAAATTCGTACAAAATATTAAATAAATAAACGAGAAACGCTTGGATACAATTTCAACTAATGTTTTGTGCCCCGTCCCCCATAAGCGGACATCTCCCTTATGGGCCAGTTACTCATGACAACTTAGTTTTACTTGTCAGCTAGCACGACCTGGCATACCCGAAAGCTGTACAACTAGTTACCCGAGACATAGAACATAAACTTAGAACTTAACCGTAAACTTAGAAATCTGTTTCGTTTTGGTTTCTAAGTTTATGTTTACGGAAAACGCAAAAAATGTTGCCACTCTCTTCGGAATGAATTAAAAAGTAAACAAATGAAAATAATTTGTAAAATATACAAAATGGATTGCAATTTTTATTAGTTTCGTAAATATATTAATAATTTTAGTAGTTGGATGCTCAAACATTTAATAATTGCAAGTAAAAAAATGTCGCGAAAAGTTTGAATTTGATTGTTCACGAGATGGAGAAATCGAAGTGGCAATATTGTTTGTTTTATTTTCCTTCTGTCAAAAAGGAAAATCAGCTGATTTTTAAGTTTATGTTTACGGAAATAAAGTTTTGAGTAATCGCTCAAATTTTCTAAGTTTATGTTTATGGTTAAGTTTATGTTCTGTGTCATGAGTAACTGGCCCATTACCCGGACAAATCCATTGCGTTGGTGAGTGTCCAGTTATGAGGAATTTCACTGTACACCGAAAAAAAAATAATAATATGAAACTACTTAATGAATCAGTTGCTAATTACTTTGAAATGTATATTCATTACAAAAATTTAAGTTTATAAAAATATAAATGAATAAAAATTGGTTTTAAAATTTGAATGCTATAGCATTCACGTCATTTTGCATCACTAAGAAAATGACTGCTATAGCATTCACGTCCGCGAACGTGTTAAATAATAAATCCAAATACTTTTCTGGATTTGTGCTCCATCAAACTCTTCTTGAGATTTTTATGTAGCGAAGATTACTTTAGTTACGAGATGGTACGGAACAGAAGACCACCCAATTGCTGTATACGCTCCGCTGTTTCGCTGTAATTTTTACACTTTGCCACCGAGCACTTCATTTCTCGTTTAAAGGTATTTTCAAAGTGTATGGAAATAAAATATTTCCATTGATGGAAAAAGCAAAGCATGTTTTGTTTTTTTTTTAGGGATGTCAAATGTAAATTTGTGAATAAGTGGCACCTCGATTTTGGGCCCCGCCTACGTAATCAACACATTAATAAGGTAGTGGTGGCAACACGGCTGATTCAACTTTTTTCTTGTGATTCTCTTTTGATTTCTTCTGATTTTCTTTTGATTTTTCGCGAATGGGCATGCTCATTGTCAAAAATTGGTAAAATTGTTTTTGTGTTGTTTGTGTGTTGATTTGATTTTGACAACGAGGATGCCCAAAAGCACTAACAAAATACATGGGAATGGTAGTGCCATCACCTTATTAATACACCTTGGCGCGACCTTTAGACTACACGTATAACAGCAGTCAGCAAAGCTTACTCTTATGAGCAGTACGCTTAGCACACGTACACAGTACGCTCTCTCAATCAGCCGTTGTTATCTTTCTATCTGTTACTTCTGTTAGTCTGTAAGTTGTTAGACTGAAATAAATAAATAATTTACACAGTGGAGAGAAATTTCACTGCGCTCACTAACACCATCTCGTTGTAAATTTTGCCGACCCCTGTCTATAAACCTTGAAAAGCAATACTGTTGTTCGCAACAATGACTACATGACGCGAAACTCGGAGAGGTCACGGTTGCTAATTCGGTAAAACCAGGCCCCAGAGTCGCAAATTCGGTAAAACCAGGCCCCAGAGTTGATTAGGGTTCGTACAAAAAATTCGCCATACAAACGCCAGGGCAAGGGCTGCTGGTGCGTTCGATGTTTATTTGCAAATAAAATAATTGTTTTTTTTTCTTTCATTCTGTAGTACGTTTATAGGAAATTGATTGCAAAAAAACGTTGTTGCTGAAAAACGTCATAAGTATGTTGCCTCGTGTTTTAATATGATTTTACGTCAGTTTTTGCTGACTGCCCTCAAAGCCTTAACGTTTGCATTGCTTGAGTTGCAGCTCTGCGTTTTAAAAGAGTTCAACTTGCCATCACTGTTTCTTACTGCACTAGAAACGGCAAACTCATGAACGGCAAGACATGAACTGAAGGAAAATGTAACCGAATATCTGCTGACTTCAGCGTATGAAATAATTTATTTCTGCTTTTTTTTGTACGCGTTACAATCAAAACTACTTAGACCAGTAAAACAAGTTGGTTTGCAATGCTATATTTACAGCGAATAAGAAAAGCTAGCACTTTAAGATGCAAACAATTGACTGGTAACCGGTAGAGCTGCAAAACCATCGATGGCACTATCGATAGTATCGATAGTTTTATTTTCGCGCCACTATCGATAGTTTGTTTTCACTATCGATGGTGGTGCTTACTAATGATTTTGAAAAACATACTTAACCCTGCTGTCATAACGTTATTTTTTACCCCTGAAATCATAACGATACGTCTGGGAGACGTATCAAGATTTACGATCTTAAACCGATATCTAAAGGTACGATATCAGCAAATATTTCACTTACATCAGAAATATGTATATTTTATGTATATGTACCACCACCTGTAAGCTATAAATTACGACTGAGATAACTCACAATTTGAATTTGCTGTGACAATAATTGTGGAAGAGAGCGCAAAACGTAAAAAGAGCATACGTCTCGCAGACGTACGTTATGACAGTAGGGTTAATTAATTTTACTGTATGTAGTTGATCTAGTTTGGCAACATTGACAAAAGGTCTGTTTGGGTACAGATACATAATTTGTACGAATTTGTACAAATTTTTACTGGATCCTGTTTGTGTACGCCAAATCTCTTGCAACGAGAGAGAAACTGAGAGCGTAAAGTGACAGTTCATTTCGTAAGAACTTGCAAGTATTTAATGGAGAAATTTTGTCCAGTAACTTTTAACCAGTAAGAATAAGAACAACAGAAACATATGATTGACTGCCAAATGATCGACTGCAAAGGAAAAATATTTTTTGTAAATATTTGGAAGCAAATGGAACCAGCAAAGAATTTGTGCATTCGCGAGTCTGACCCACAACCATCTTACTCAGCTTTACCTGCTGCAGCTGAAAGGGAAGAATCGCAGATAGAGCCCAACGAACCACTTGCCTTTTGCATCAAATGTCTGATTAAACTTAATTTTCCCTATCGCTTCAAACCTCAAATGAAACTTTTAGATCAGCTGTTTCTTGGTTGGTTGGTTGTAGTGTCCGACCGAATATTCGGTTTCGGTTTCGGCCCAAATAAGTGGTTTCGGTTTCGGTTTCAGTTTCGGCCAAAAAATGGCCGAATAGCCGAAACCGAAACTTTCTAGAATATTTTTTACATTTTATTGTGTAGCAGATATATAGTGAAAGGAGGAGTAATTTAGATGCCAGCAATGTAAATAAACTTCTTTTTTTTTAGCATATAATATTAAATTATTTCATTTTGAATAGTAGCGAGTAAGGTACGAACGGTTAATTTTTTCATGTTTAAGTTTTTAAAAAATTAATAAATTGTTTTTATTAATAAGTATTTATTTATTTATGCTATGTTTGTTTGTTTGTTCTTTATTTACTTAATGTAAAATTCGTTTGTTGAAAAAAGTGCTTGATATGGTGATTTTTATTTCAACTAGAAAGTTTCGGTTTCGGTTTCGGCCGAATATTAAAAAAAAACCGAATATTCGGTTTCGGTTTCGGCCCAAAAAAGTGGTTTCGGTCGGACACTAGTTGGTTGGTTAGGTGGCTGCCTCGGTATGATACACACTTAGGCCTATGGGCCCGTTGTGATACCACAAATTCCACCCGTTTGAAATGTGTATGCAACACTGTTTTTCCAACATGTGATACAACACCCATTTTAAACGGATGGGGAAAGGGAGGGAGGGGACCTACAGTTTAACGCCGAATCCGAACGGCGCACTATGGCCCGGTTTTCCATTTTTCGTTGCAAAAATCATAACTTCTGAACCAATAAAGATATTTAAAAAATTTAAACTGCATCTGAAAGTGTAATATCTAAGCTTTAAAATGGACAAAAAACAGGGTGCCACAGTAACAGGCGGCTTTAAAATTCGTTGCCAAAATTAAGATTTAGTAAAACTTCATACTACAATGAAATTACTTATTTGTTTGCATTAAAAAATAATTTTTTTTATATATTTTTTCTAATAAATTAATATAATTTATTGATTCATACGTAATTTTTTTTGAAAGTTAGATTTTTTCAAAATCGCTATCTACGCTGGAAGGAATGTCTAATAATGAAATCATTTCTAAGCTATAAGTATCTGTAAGTTCTTTTTGTGATCTTACAGATCTCATGGATGAAATAGCTGGATCAGAAGAGACTGCTAACATATTGAAAAGGTCTTCATTTTGTGTAGCTCGTGATATTTTGCAAGTGTTTATACATCTATACCTTTTGTAGTCCTTATTTTTGCATTCTTGAGCTTCTTCAGACAATTCCCCTATTGGTAAGCACTGGTATTCTATTAAATCTTTTCCATGTGCTAAAATTGTATGTACCGTAGGAGTAAGTTTCTTCTCTGATTAACTCAATCGAGGCTGCAATCGAAACTGCTAAGTATCAGAAAATAAATGGACTGCGCTTGAACCAGATTTAAGTTAAATGGGCGGTGCCACGCCCCCTTGTTTAATACCCGCACCATTCCCTCTGTCGAAAGATATGATTAAATGGTAGGTTCGTACATAATTTCATTGCTGTGCAACTTATAGTTCAGCGGAATATTTTGGTCACAAAAAATGTGCCACGCCCCTTTCCCAACGCCCATAAATTCTTACCAGTAGAATGACTCATCTATGGGACGACACAATACTAAATTTCAATGCTGTGCACCTTACAATTTCGAAGATATTCCATTATTAAGATTTGGCTTGTATGGGTGGTGCCACGCCCCCTCGTCCAATACCCTCCCCATTCCCTCTGTCGAAGGACATGACTAAATAGTAAGTTCGTAGTGAATTTAATTGATGTGTAACTTATGATTCCAACGTTATCGTCTGAAAACTTTCAGAATCCACGGTCAAAAATGACATGCATTTTCCGACCTTTCCAATAGATTTTCCGGAATTTTCTTTCGCACAAACCTGAACTGACTCAAGACGAATCCAACAAAGAAAACTTCATTGAAATCGGCCCGTCCGTTTGAGCGTGATCAGATATATAGATATTATGGGTTTTTGGCTGTACTAAATGTGCGCGATTTTACGTATACTTGCGTGTTTTTCGACCCGAGGTTGTTTCACTTTTATTGCTCTAAAAAGTAAAGCGGCAAAAAGCGGCAGCTGAGTTTTGGAAGTTAGGTAAATAATTAAATAGCAAATAACCCCCCTCAATTTCGCGGAGGTCTTTTTTGGTCTTTTTTTTATTTTCGATCAAAGTTGAAAAAAAGGTCGAAATATAGACGTTTCGAGCAATCGGTAGATCGAACAACTTTTAAAACAAAATAAACATTTTTTTTTTATTATATTAACAATTAACGTATCTTTTAGAAAAAACCAACAAGTTACCGATTGGTCGCTTCATTTACATACAAATCAATCTTAAAGAGGAAAAAAAAACAAAAAATACACATACTAGTATTTCGCGATGTGGAAAAATTGTCAACTTTGAGCGGCTCTACCTCCCAAACTACTAATCTGAATTTAATGAAAGTTACATATTCGTAATCCCTGGAAAATTCTCAATAAGATGTGTATTTATTTATTTTAACGAACGCTTTCATGAAATTTTTGATTTTTGCAACGTTTTACCGACCGTTGGGCCATAGTGCGGCGATTGGCAGTTTTTTCGTTCACACTTGGAGGTTTTGCCATTGCCTGCCAAGAGCGCACTTGTGCGATTCTTGTAATTCTCATTCCCTTCATGTGGATAGCGATAGAAGTAGATGAGTGTTTTTTCCAGCCCAAGCCAGGAATCGAACCCGGAGCGCTCGGTATGAGAAGCCAGCGCGCTACCCGCTGAGCTATCGAGGCCGGCAGCTGTTTCTTTGTTTAACCCTCCTGTTTACACCCTTTTAACTGTGTATTGTGAGTAGGCTTACCACCTTTTTAAAATGGCTGCGGAGGACACTAAAAAATACTATAATACTGTTACGAATATGAGTTTTAGTGGGCTAGTACGTATCTCTGGATTGCGTAATTTGAAAATAAAACACACTTAGTTTCTCAAACGCAGTCAATAAAATAAACCAACAACCACTTTATTTACTAATTTACACTTGTTTGTCTTTACACTTAAGTATTTGCTCAATTACTCCGTGTGGCACCTTCACTAGTCAAAATCCGACTGGCTCGCTGCGCCGCACCCGGCTGTCTTTTATACCTGTCCGGCCATCGCGCAGATCGTTCTCGCACATTCCGGAGTGGACTAAAGGTTTCCATGATGATCGCGACCATCATTGCCAGATTGGACTAAAAGTTGCCATCATTGTCGCGGCCGTCGTTGCCAGATTGAATTATAGCACGGCGCGTAGCGACAGGGTTGCTTTGCACAGCGACAAACTGTCTTATCGTTACACTGCCCACCACTTAGACTTGTTCGTCCCGAACAAGTGCCGAGGTTCCGCTGTGATAAGGCGCCAGGCGCTGCAAATGGACTACCTTCAGCTTAGCGCCTTTATTGCTGCAACGTTGAATCCTGTATACCACGTCGTTTATCCTAGTCACGACTTCGTAAGGTCCTTCCCATGACGCTTGAAGTTTCGGAGACAAACCTTTCCTCCGCTGCGGGTTGTAGAGCATTACCAGATCGCCTTCTTGGAACCCTGCTGAGTTGGCCCGTAGATCATATCTGGCTTTCGCCTTATCGCTGACCAGTTTGGTGCGGCTCCTTATGAACTGGCGAATCTCCTCCAGTTCCGCCCGCTTATTGGCCACGTAGTCCGTCTTAGCGCCTCCCGTCGTGCTGACTACCCCGAACTTCAAGTCAGCGGGTAACCGCAATTCTGTGCCGAATACTGCTCGGGCTGGAGTGTGTGATGTCGTGTCGTGCGGGGCTGACCTATACGCCATTAGGAACAAGGGGATATGCGTGTCCCAATCCTTTTGATTCCTGCCTACCACTTTCCGCAGGTATTCCTCCAGTGTCCGGTTAAAGCGTTCCACCATGCCGTCGGACTGTGGGTGCAAAGGGGTGGTACGCGTTTTCTTTATCCCCAGCAGCTCACACACTTCCTTGAATACCGCAGACTCGAAATTCCGGCCTTGATCTGAGTGCAACTCCAACGGAACTCCGAACCTGGCTACCCAGTTGTTTACCAGCTTTTCCGAGATCGTAGTGGCCTCCTGGTTAGGAATTGGGTACACTTCGGGCCATTTGCTGAAGTAATCCATTACCACCAGCACATATTTGTTGCCTTGAGTACTAGTTGGGAATGGGCCGGCGACGTCCATAGCAATCCGTTCGAAGGGCGCTCCCACGTTGTACTGCTGCATGCGGCCTCGAGATCTTCTTGTCGGCCCTTTCGCGGCTGAACATCGGTCGCAGCTCTTAATCCACTCGGCTACAGACTCCTGACATCCTACCCAGTAGAATCGTCTTTTTATTTTGGCGACGGTTTTGGTGATGCCCAGGTGCCCTCCACTGGAGTCGTTATGGTATGCCTGGATGACCTCGTTGATTCTGCATTTCGGCACTACCATTAGGGAGTTGCTGGTTCGTCCATCCGCGCTCTCCCATTCGCGGTACAGGCATCCTTCCTTCAGCCGCAGACTTTTCCACTGTGCCCAGTAAGCCTTGGCGATCGGGCTTTCACCGGCCATCTCCTGCCAGTCTGGACGTGCGCCTTGCTCTTTGCCTTCGACGATTTTTGCAAGATCCGCATCCTCACGCTGGTCCTTTTTTAGCCTCTCCGCAGACCACTCTTCCTCTGGCATAACGCTCACCAACCGGACGTCCACTATCTGTTCTTTGCTTTCGGCTCGCGAGCACGCCCTGCATTCGACTTTGCACGGACGGCGTGATAGCGCGTCAGCACATCTTGGTGACGCCTGTTCTCCGGAACGATTCTCTCGCAGATGGCAGTCTCGTGAAATGTGGCCTTGCTTGCCACATCGCCAGCAACTGATTCTAGATGCCATTGCCCGCAGCCTCGTTGGTACCTCTGAGCTCACTGGCTGGCTTTGCGTGGCACGTCCAGATTGGACTCGACGCCTTTCCGCAGATGAATGTCTAAAACTTCCCCTCCAGGCAGCTTCATACATCAATGCACTTGTCACCGTCTCCTGGAACGTCGGCTTCATCATCATCAAGGTACTCACACGAGTCTCCGGGTCAAGAATGCCTTCGATAAACGCCTCGATCTTCAGCCTTTCCAAAACTTCCATGCTGAATTCTGGGTAGGTCAGCGGTACCAGCCGCTCAATATCTGCCGCATACGCCTGCAGCGCCTCGTTGGCTCTTTGTCTACGGTTCTTCAGCTCGCAGTAATACACCATTTTGTTGTGCTCTTCACTGTATTTGGCTGCCAGCGCCCTTATGACGGTCTCGTAATCACCTCTCAAACTTTCCGGCACTGTTTTTATTACCTCAGCCGCAGGACCTCTTAGAGCCAGTATCAGTCTCCGACCTTTCCTGATATCGGTCCACTGATTTTCCAGAGCAGCCAGGTCGAACTGTAGCTTGAATGTATCGAACGACGTAGTACCATCATAAGTAGGCACTTCTGCTCGGGTGGCAACACTTTCCGGAACCGGCGGCAACCATTCTCGCGGCTGTACCTCCCTAAGCCGCTCGTCCATTTTTCTGTTCATCGAATCTTCCAGACTGTCAACTCGTTTGTTCAGGGAATCGTCAAGATCGCCAACACGTTTGTTCAGGGAATCATCCAGGTCGTCGACTCGTTTATCCAAATGTTCCACTCGAGTTCCCAGGTGCTCCACCTTCACATTCAGCTGGTTGGCGATTTCTTCCACTTTCTGCTCCCAGCGCGCAGAATTTTCCTGAAGCTTGTTTTCCATTCGCTCTGCCATTTCCCGATTTGCAGTCTCGACTTTTGCCGAAATTTCGAGATTCGTAGTTTCCAGCTTCGCTGCCATCTCTTGATTCGCAGTTTCCATTTTCGCTGCCATCTGCGTCGACATTTCGCGATTTTCATTTTCCATTTTGGCTGCCATTTCACGGTTGGAAGTCTCGAACATGCCTTTAAGTGCAACCATTAGCTGGCTCATGTCCAATGCTTGTGGTGGCGCAGCCGCTGCAGCCGTACTTTGCATCGACGCAGCACCCGCAGGCGATTCCTCCACTTTGGCCGACGAATCTAGCTCCTGCGTCCCGAACTCGTGCGCAGTCCAATCAATGCCTCGTGATTCACACGCCTCTCGCAAGCGCAGCTGCAACTCCACCTTTCCGCCAGCAGTCGGCAAATTCCAAGCGGCCAGCTCCTTCTTCAGCTGGTCCACCTTCAGTTGCTCCAGTCTAACCATGTCTGCGTTTTATAATTAATTTTTATTTTTTTTTTTTACTTTCAGTAACACAATCCCACTTCTGACACCAAATGTTACGAATATGAGTTTTAGTGGGTTAGTACGTATCTCTGGATTGCGTAATTTGAAAATAAAACACACTTAGTTTCTCAAACGCAGTCAATAAAATAAACCAACAACCACTTTATTTACTAATTTACACTTGTTTGTCTTTACACTTAAGTATTTGCTCAATTACTCCGTGTGGCACCTTCACTAGTCAAAATCCGACTGGCTCGCTGCGCCGCACCCGGCTGTCTTTTATACCTGTCCGGCCATCGCGCAGATCGTTCTCGCACATTCCGGAGTGGACTAAAGGTTTCCATGATGATCGCGACCATCATTGCCAGATTGGACTAAAAGTTGCCATCATTGTCGCGGCCGTCGTTGCCAGATTGAATTATAGCACGGCGCGTAGCGACAGGGTTGCTTTGCACAGCGACAAACTGTCTTATCGTTACACTGCCCACCACTTAGACTTGTTCGTCCCGAACAAGTGCCGAGGTTCCGCTGTGATAAGGCGCCAGGCGCTGCAAATGGACTACCTTCAGCTTAGCGCCTTTATTGCTGCAACGTTGAATCCTGTATACCACGTCGTTTATCCTAGTCACGACTTCGTAAGGGCCTTCCCATGACGCTTGAAGTTTCGGAGACAAACCTTTCCTCCGCTGCGGGTTGTAGAGCATTACCAGATCGCCTTCTTGGAACCCTGCTGAGTTGGCCCGTAGATCATATCTGGCTTTCGCCTTATCGCTGACCAGTTTGGTGCGGCTCCTTATGAACTGGTGAATCTCCTCCAGTTCCGCCCGCTTATTGGCCACGTAGTCCGTCTTAGCGCCTCCCGTCGTGCTGACTACCCCGAACTTCAAGTCAGCGGGTAACCGCAATTCTGTGCCGAATACTGCTCGGGCTGGAGTGTGTGATGTCGTGTCGTGCGGGGCTGACCTATACGCCATTAGGAACAAGGGGATATGCGTGTCCCAATCCTTTTGATTCCTGCCTACCACTTTCCGCAGGTATTCCTCCAGTGTCCGGTTAAAGCGTTCCACCATGCCGTCGGACTGTGGGTGCAAAGGGGTGGTACGCGTTTTCTTTATCCCCAGCAGCTCACACACTTCCTTGAATACCGCAGACTCGAAATTCCGGCCTTGATCTGAGTGCAACTCCAACGGAACTCCGAACCTGGCTACCCAGTTGTTTACCAGCTTTTCCGAGATCGTAGTGGCCTCCTGGTTAGGAATTGGGTACACTTCGGGCCATTTGCTGAAGTAATCCATTACCACCAGCACATATTTGTTGCCTTGAGTACTAGTTGGGAATGGGCCGGCGACGTCCATAGCAATCCGTTCGAAGGGCGCTCCCACGTTGTACTGCTGCATGCGGCCTCGAGATCTTCTTGTCGGCCCTTTCGCGGCTGAACATCGGTCGCAGCTCTTAATCCACTCGGCTACAGACTCCTGACATCCTACCCAGTAGAATCGTCTTTTTATTTTGGCGACGGTTTTGGTGATGCCCAGGTGCCCTCCACTGGAGTCGTTATGGTATGCCTGGATGACCTCGTTGATTCTGCATTTCGGCACTACCATTAGGGAGTTGCTGGTTCGTCCATCCGCGCTCTCCCATTCGCGGTACAGGCATCCTTCCTTCAGCCGCAGACTTTTCCACTGTGCCCAGTAAGCCTTGGCGATCGGGCTTTCACCGGCCATCTCCTGCCAGTCTGGACGTGCGCCTTGCTCTTTGCCTTCGACGATTTTTGCAAGATCCGCATCCTCACGCTGGTCCTTTTGTAGCCTCTCCGCAGACCACTCTTCCTCTGGCATAACGCTCACCAACCGGACGTCCACTATCTGTTCTTTGCTTTCGGCTCGCGAGCACGCCCTGCATTCGACTTTGCACGGACGGCGTGATAGCGCGTCAGCACATCTTGGTGACGCCTGTTCTCTGGAACGATTCTCTCGCAGATGGCAGTCTCGTGAAATGTGGCCTTGCTTGCCACATCGCCAGCAACTGATTCTAGATGCCATTGCCCGCAGCCTCGTTGGTACCTCTGAGCTCACTGGCTGGCTTTGCGTGGCACGTCCAGATTGGACTCGACGCCTTTCCGCAGATGAATGTCTAAAACTTCCCCTCCAGGCAGCTTCATACATCAATGCACTTGTCACCGTCTCCTGGAACGTCGGCTTCATCATCATCAAGGTACTCACACGAGTCTCCGGGTCAAGAATGCCTTCGATAAACGCCTCGATCTTCAGCCTTTCCAAAACTTCCATGCTGAATTCTGGGTAGGTCAGCGATACCAGCCGCTCAATATCTGCCGCATACGCCTGCAGCGCCTCGTTGGCTCTTTGTCTACGGTTCTTCAGCTCGCAGTAATACACCATTTTGTTGTGCTCTTCACTGTATTTGGCTGCCAGCGCCCTTATGACGGTCTCGTAATCACCTCTCAAACTTTCCGGCACTGTTTTTATTACCTCAGCCGCAGGACCTCTTAGAGCCAGTATCAGTCTCCGACCTTTCCTGATATCGGTCCACTGATTTTCCAGAGCAGCCAGGTCGAACTGTAGCTTGAATGTATCGAACGACGTAGTACCATCATAAGTAGGCACTTCTGCTCGGGTGGCAACACTTTCCGGAACCGGCGGCAACCATTCTCGCGGCTGTACCTCCCTAAGCCGCTCGTCCATTTTTCTGTTCATCGAATCTTCCAGACTGTCAACTCGTTTGTTCAGGGAATCGTCAAGATCGCCAACACGTTTGTTCAGGGAATCATCCAGGTCGTCGACTCGTTTATCCAAATGTTCCACTCGAGTTCCCAGGTGCTCCACCTTCACATTCAGCTGGTTGGCGATTTCTTCCACTTTCTGCTCCCAGCGCGCAGAATTTTCCTGAAGCTTGTTTTCCATTCGCTCTGCCATTTCCCGATTTGCAGTCTCGACTTTTGCCGAAATTTCGAGATTCGTAGTTTCCAGCTTCGCTGCCATCTCTTGATTCGCAGTTTCCATTTTCGCTGCCATCTGCGTCGACATTTCGCGATTTTCATTTTCCATTTTGGCTGCCATTTCACGGTTGGAAGTCTCGAACATGCCTTTAAGTGCAACCATTAGCTGGCTCATGTCCAATGCTTGTGGTGGCGCAGCCGCTGCAGCCGTACTTTGCATCGACGCAGCACCCGCAGGCGATTCCTCCACTTTGGCCGACGAATCTAGCTCCTGCGTCCCGAACTCGTGCGCAGTCCAATCAATGCCTCGTGATTCACACGCCTCTCGCAAGCGCAGCTGCAACTCCACCTTTCCGCCAGCAGTCGGCAAATTCCAAGCGGCCAGCTCCTTCTTCAGCTGGTCCACCTTCAGTTGCTCCAGTCTAACCATGTCTGCGTTTTATAATTAATTTTTATTTTTTTTTTTTACTTTCAGTAACACAATCCCACTTCTGACACCAAATGTTACGAATATGAGTTTTAGTGGGTTATTACGTATCTCTGGATTGCGTAATTTGAAAATAAAACACACTTAGTTTCTCAAACGCAGTCAATAAAATAAACCAACAACCACTTTATTTACTAATTTACACTTGTTTGTCTTTACACTTAAGTATTTGCTCAATTACTCCGTGTGGCACCTTCACTAGTCAAAATCCGACTGGCTCGCTGCGCCGCACCCGGCTGTCTTTTATACCTGTCCGGCCATCGCGCAGATCGTTCTCGCACATTCCGGAGTGGACTAAAGGTTTCCATGATGATCGCGACCATCATTGCCAGATTGGACTAAAAGTTGCCATCATTGTCGCGGCCGTCGTTGCCAGATTGAATTATAGCACGGCGCGTAGCGACAGGGTTGGGTAGGGTACAATACTATTCCTACCCTACATATCCTTTTAAGATCTACAACTCTGTGCCATTCCGGTTCCCTGACCACTACAGCATATTCCAAGCTGATGTATATGGTGTGAGGGCAACGTCGGGCTTGTCAATATTACAGCCACTGGAAACTCTACAATCAACTTTTACATTGAAAGCTAAGCAGTAAAATTTCGCAAAAGTTCTCTCCAGGGGCCTCTGCTTTAAGCACGCCTTCTCCATTTGGCGCGAAATACAAATGTATTAATACTTTATTTTATGTTAATTGTTGTTTCATTAATAAAAAAATTTCACCAAACAGTCCCTCAATTAAAATTAACGTAAGGTACATAAGTTTTAAAGCACGAAACTATCGATACTATCGATAGTTTTTCTTTTAACTATCGAAACTATCGAGTGGTCAGACTATCGATAGTTTTGCAGCTCTAGTAACCGGTGCTGTGCGAATGTTTGGGTAAAAAAACCCGTACACTATCGGACGATTGGAAAAAGCAAAAAATGGTCTGAAAATCATTTCTCCTCCGAGTTTCGCGTCACGTAGTCACTGGTTCGCAACGGTTCCGCTCGTGTATATTGAAATGGTGGTTGTTGTGGCGTAGTGATGGCTCATTTTTTGCATGCGTCGAAGCGCAAGCGGAGAGCAAACAACGAACCAAAGCATTGTCATCGTCGTTTCAACGAAGATGATTCGGGTTGCCGATTGGTTTTGCTGCACAAATTGCTGTCATGTCACCATCAATCGAATCTTTGTGGTGTATGGCTTTTTGCTGGCCAATGCTTTGATTGATTTAAACATTTGGTGGTTGATCCGAATTTAAAATGTTTACAAATATTTTTACGTGACGAGTTCGAAGTAACATTATTTGTTTATATTTTCACATGGTTGGTTACAAATTTGAGAATATGGGTAAACTAAGAAAAAAAATGAACTGATGGGCATATTGACTTCAAAATTCGTGAAAACACTTGAAATCATAAATAATTAGATACGTGTTTAAATTTTTTTTTTTTTTTTTAAATCGAAATCTAACGGTCAAACCAAGGGTTAAAAGATTATGGATAAAGATATGAAAAAACATAATTTAATAGGTCTATTGACTTTCAATAGGGCGAAAGCACTACTAAAGCACTAAATAAAGAAATAAATAATAAGACAAGTATTTTGTCATAAGAAAAATGTTATTACGGCATGCCTACGTTTAAAAATAGTAGAAATATTCTACACCTGAATGGTTCCATGGCGAATGATGTGACCATAAATTTACAATATCTATTAGATGTTCTTATTTTAGTTCTTTTAAACATGCATTATATGAGGACCGTAAAAAAAGTTCCAAAGAACGGGACGGATAATTATACGGGCTAATAAAAACGTCTTCCTTTCTTTCCAATTCCCTTTTTAATTAATTTTTAATTTTAATTGTCTTTGTTGATTACTTATTATTTATTTTTTAATGGCCTGTAGCGATCATATAGGTCGCCATGCCAGCCATATTTTATTTTCTTTTCTATGATTTTGCGCACACTACAGTCGGCAGTGAGTTCAGGAGCAATATGAGATGCCGTGCAGGCTTATAGAAGAAGAACAAAAGCCAGCCAGAAAATAGAAATCGTTTTACAATTTCAGCTTTTCGCCAGCGCAACAACAACAACAGCACATCGTCTTCCTCCTCTTCGCACAATTGTGCGAGAATGAACGAGTGAGCACAGACGCGGCATTCGTGTTGCTATGATTTGCGCTCAGAGCATTGTGCTCTCATTTCAAGTGTTTCTTCTAGTTGCCTACCCCCGCATCATGAAGACGGGTGGCGATATCAGCACCCGCATTAAAATTTTTGGTTGTACGTGATGCACACTCTTTATGTTCTATACTTTTTGATAGTAGTCATATGTTCTTTACATATCATATAAAATGATTACTGCCTTCCACTGCCAAAGTAACTATATGTCCACTTACACTAGTCAGAAAAAGTTTGCGTACAGGCAAGTCAAAATTATGTTATTAATTATGACCTCAAAAATGGGTTTTCTGTTTACAAAAACTTATCCACATTATTCATATATGCCTTAACTGCACTTTTTGTTGTGCTTTAGATGCATTAAAACAATAATTTTCCATGTGTTCGTATTTATTGACAATATACTCACAAAACGGTGCAGAATAAGTTTGCGTACAAAACTAATAACGGGAATTTCCGGTTATGCTTTTTATTTTATTTTTGGAAATTTGTATTCCATTGAACAGTAAACGGACTTGTAAATTATTTTTAAACGTATATGTGCTTGAAATTATATAGACAGCAATAGAACCCAAGAGAAAAAAATGTAAAATGGATAAAATGATAATCTTACTAAATCTTTCCAAAATTGACAAACAATTTCGTGAAATTAGGGAAAACTTTTGGAAGAGCACATTTGTCATTTCAAAAAGCCATCTTAAAATCAAAAAACCAGAGACTCCTGCTTCGTTATTACGATCTGGCCATTTTCTTAAGCTACCCGAGCAAGGGGATTAGATTGTTTTGCGATCAGTGCATCATAATCTTAGGCTAGTTGCATCCAATATCTTCAGAAATATTTTATAAAACCCAGTAGCAGTGACTTTGTAAGAAAAGTCCTAAAAAAAACATATTTCCTCTACATAATAGCATGTAAGAAGCCCATGTTTAGCTTACTTACAAGGGGCACAGAATTGCTTTCGTGAACGAGTCCATCAAAGACTTTAGAAACCCGGATTTCCGGGACGATGTGTTGTTATCTATGGAAAGTGGGAAGATTTATTATTATCTGATAATGGTTTGGCATATTTGGCATTAAAAGGCATCAACTAATAGGGGTACCGGTTAATTCGTGCGGTTTTTTGGGAAAATTGAAGCTTTATTGTGAAGGTTAGGTTAGGTTGCGGTGGCTGCCTCTGTATGAGACACACTTAGGCCTCTTAACGGGCCCGTTGTGATACCACAAATTCCACCCGTTTGAAATGCGTGATAACATGTGATACAACACACATTACAAACGGATGGGGAAAGGGAGGGAAGGGGACCTACAGTTTAACGCCGAATCCGAACGGCGATTGGCAGTTTTTTCGGTCACACTTGGAGGTTTTGCCATTGCCTGCCAAGAGAGCACTTGTGCGGTTCTTGTAATTCTCATCTCCTTCATGTGGATAGCGATAGAAGTAGATGAGCGTTTTTTTTCCAGCCCGAGCCAGGAATTGAACCTGGGGCGCTCGGTATGAGAAGCCAGCGCGCTACCCGCTGGGCTATCGAGGCCGGCAAATTGTGAAAAAATGGTTACAAATTTAATATTCAAAGTATTGTCCATCACTAGCTATAACTTTTTCCCATTTTTCTGGCAATTCACGAATACCCTTTCTGAAAAATTCGGCCGGCTTTTCCGCTATCCACGAATCGATCCAATTTTTGACTTCTTCATAATTGGAGAAGTGCTGGTCAGCCAAGCCATGTTGCATTGATCGGAAGAGATAGTAATCGAATGGCGCAAGGTCTGGACTATACGGCGGGTGGGGTAGGACATCCCATTTGAGCGTTTCAAGGTAGGTTTTGACGACCTGTGCAACATGTGGCCGAGCATTGTCATGTTGCAAAATTACCTTGCCGTGCCTTTGTTCATATTCCGGCCGTTTTTCGCGCAGTGCTCGGCTCAAACGCATCAATTGTCGTCGGTAGACTTCCCCTGTGATCGTTTCATTCGGTTGCAACAGCTCATAATAGATCACACCCAGCTGGTCCCACCAAATACACAGCATAACCTTCAGGCCATGAATATTCTGAACGGCCGTCGATGATGATGCATGGCCGGGGCACAGATAACTCATCATATAGATGTCCAGCGGCCAAGGAAAAAATGTGTCAAAAAGTTCGACAAATTTGGCCAACGATAAGAGCTTTTTGGCCTCTAATGTCACTCACACAAACACCGCTTCACACGCATTGTGCTCTGTTTTGAGATACAGAAATATGTGATTTTTAGTTAAACGGCGCTTGTCTGTTATCATACCTTTTAAGCAGCCAATCGGGATTGAGTATTGATGGTCAAATGCGTAAGCGGGAGTGTCTCAGACGACGGGTGCGCGGTTCGATCCTTACTGTAGATGGCAAGATTTTTGAAGTGAAACTTCTTTACGCACGCTTGACTTGGGGAGTAAGCTGGCGAACGCGTTACGAAAAGTGTGATCGGGCGAGGCGAACGGGAGTTGAGTGGTTTACGCACGCTTGACTTGGGGAGTAAGCTGGCGAACGCGTTACGAAAAGTGTGATGGGGCGAGGCGAACGGGAGTTGAGTGGTTTACGCACGCTTGACTTGGGGAGTAAGCTGGCGAACGCGTGACGTAAGCGTTACGAAAAGTGTGATCGGGCGAGGCGAACGGGAGTTGAGTGGTATACGCACGCTTGACTTGGGAAGTAAGCTGGCGAACGCGTGACGTAAGCGTTACATGAAAAAAATAAATAAATTTAAATATTTGTAGAAAATTAATATATGTATGTATATGTACATACATGTATATATTGTACACACACATATATATACATACATAGCGTACACAGTACGCTCTCTCAATCAGCCGTTGTTATCTTTCTATCTGTTACTTCTGTTAGTCTGTAAGTTGTTAGACTGAAATAAATAAATAAATAAATAAATAATTTACACAGTGGAGAGAAATTTCACTGCGCTCACTAACACCATCTCATTGTAAATTTTGCCGACCCCTGTCTATAAACCTTGAAAAGCAATACTGTTGTTCGCAACAATGACTACATGACGCGAAACTCG
The DNA here is from genome assembly GCA_964056695.1 of Melieria picta. Classification (NCBI taxonomy): domain Eukaryota; kingdom Metazoa; phylum Arthropoda; class Insecta; order Diptera; family Ulidiidae; genus Melieria; species Melieria picta. The sequence goes on along the minus strand of OZ057401.1, from coordinate 1,144,143 downwards.
GAGGGGTCACGGTTGCTAATTCGGTAAAACCAGGCCCCAGAGTCGCAAATTCGGTAAAACCAGGCCCCAGAGTTGATTAGGGTTCGTACAAAAAATTCGCCATACAAACGCCAGGGCAAGGGCTGCTGGTGCGTTCGATGTTTATTTGCAAATAAAATAATTGGTTTTTTTTTCTTTCATTCTGTAGTACGTTTATAGGAAATTGATTGCAAAAAAACGTTGTTGCTGAAAAACGTCATAAGTATGTTGCCTCGTGTTTTAATATGATTTTACTTCAGTTTTTGCTGATTGCCCTCAAAGCCTTAACGTTTGCATTGCTTGAGTTGCAGCTCTGCGTTTTAAAAGAGTTCAACTTGCCATCACTGTTTCTTGCTGCACTAGAAACGGCAAACTCAATGAGACATGAACTGAAGGAAAAAGTAACCGAATATCTGCTGACTTCAGCGTATGAAATAATTTATTTCTGCTTTTTTTTGTACGCGTTACAATCAAAACTACTTAGACCAGTAAAACAAGTTGGTTTGCAATGCTATATTTACAGCGAATAAGAAAAGCTAGCACTTTAAGATGCAAACAATTGACTGGTAACCGGTGCTGTGCGAATGTTTGGGTAAAAAAACCCGTACACTATCGGACGATTGGAAAAAGCAAAAAATGGTCTGAAAATCATTTCTCCTCCGAGTTTCGCGTCACGTAGTCACTGGTTCGCAACGGCTCCGCTCGTGTATATTGAAATGGTGGTTGTTGTGGCGTAGTGATCGCTCATTTTTTGCATGCGTCGAAGCGCAAGCGGAGAGTAAGTAACATTATTTGTTTATATTTTCACATGGTTGATTACAATTTTGAGAATATGGGTAAACTAAGAAAAAAAATGAACTGATGGGCATATTGACTTCAAAATTCGTGAAAACACTTGAAATCATAAATAATTAGATACGTGTTTAAATTTGTTTTTTTTTTTTGAAAATCGAAATCTAACGGACAAACCAAGGGTTAAAAGATTATGGATAAAGATATGAAAAAACATAATTTAATAGGTCTATTGACTTTCAATAGGGCGAAAGCACTACTAAAGCACTAAATAAAGAAATAAATAATAAGACAAGTATTTTGTCATAAGAAAAATGTTATTACGGCATGCCTACGTTTAAAAATAGTAGAAATATTCTACACCTGAATGGTTCCATGGCGAATGATGTGACCATAAATTTACAATATCTATTAGATTTTCTTATTTTAGCTCTTTTAAACATGCATTATATGAGGACCGTAAAAAAAGTTCCAAAGAACGGGACGGATAATTATACGGGCTAATAAAAACGTCTTCCTTTCTTTCCAATTCCCTTTTTAATTAATTTTTAATTTTAATTGTCTTTGTTGATTACTTATTATTTATTTTTTAATGGCCTGTAGCGATCATATAGGTCGCCATGCCAGCCATATTTTATTTTCTTTTCTATGATTTTGCGCACACTACAGTCGGCAGTGAGTTCAGGAGCAATATGAGATGCCGTGCAGGCTTATAGAAGAAGAACAAAAGCCAGCCAGAAAATAGAAATCGTTTTACAATTTCAGCTTTTCGCCAGCGCAACAACAACAACAGCACATCGTCTTCCTCCTCTTCGCACAATTGTGCGAGAATGAACGAGTGAGCACAGACGCGGCATTCGTGTTGCTATGATTTGCGCTTAGAGCATTGTGCTCTCATTTCAAGTGTTTCTTCTTGTTGCCTACCCCCGCATCATGAAGACGGGTGGCGATATCAGCACCCGCATTAAAATTTTTGGTTGTACGTGATGCACACTCTTTATGTTCTATACTTTTTGATAGTAGTCATATGTTCTTTACATATCATATAAAATGATTACTGCCTTCCACTGCCAAAGTAACTATATGTCCACTTACACTAGTCAGAAAAAGTTTGCGTACAGGCAAGTCAAAATTATGTTATTAATTATGACCTCAAAAATGGGTTTTCTGTTTACAAAAACTTATCCACATTATTCATATATGCCTTAACTGCACTTTTTGTTGTGCTTTAGATGCATTAAAACAATAATTTTCCATGTGTTCGTATTTATTGACAATATACTCACAAAACGGTGCAGAATAAGTTTGCGTACAAAACTAATAACGGGAATTTCCGGTTATGCTTTTTATTTTATTTTTGGAAATTTGTATTCCATTGAACAGTAAACGGACTTGTAAATTATTTTTAAACGTATAGGGTAAAGGCACTAGTAACCGGCCACATAACTTTTTTCCTGACTTTGTTTCGCCATATGTTTCGAAGTATTCAATGTATTCCAAATTAATATACCTATATAGTTCCTATAGTTCTATATAGTATTATAAATCAGTAACGATATACAATTTTTAGGAAACAATCTATTTTTTTGTAGCTATTTACGTTTTTAGGAAAAATGTCATTTTGTGCTAGTATCCGGACACTTTTTTCAGTAATCGGCCATAAAAACTTCAGTTACCGGCCACTTGAAAGAAAATTGTAATTAATAAAAATTTATGTATATTTATGTGTGAAACTACGAGATTTATGCCCATCTACAAATAAAATTACAGGTCTTTTTATATTTTGCTCGTCTAACCACTTGTCAAAACAATTAGCAACATATTCGAAAAAGGTTTCGCTTTTCATCCATTCACTTTCGGTTCGACCAAGAAACGAATTCTTACAATTTCCTTTGGTGGCCTTAAGTATGGGATTATTACCATAGGTGGAAGCATTTGTCCAATGGCAGAAAAAGTGATTAAAACAGTCATTGTTTCTTTTTCATTAGAAGTTGTAACCTGATATACACTTTTATACCCTATGGGAGCAATTACTTTACCCGTTTTGTGGCACAACGAAAAGCTGGTTTCGTCAACATTAAATATTCGAGATGGGTCTTCTTGATTAGAGCTTATCAGATAATTTTTAAGTTCCGAAAACCATCCCCTTATCGATTCGTCTGTGACAATTGCTCTGGCTTTGCCAATACTCTCTGCTTCTCGATTCGCCAATGCAGGATTTCGATTTAAGAATAGCTTAAACCAGGTTTTTCCAGGTCTATTATCCTTAAATGGAGTTTTTCTGTGGCTGTCTTTTATTATTTTTTGGACTGTGTTAAGAAGGTCATCTTTTTTTAAAGGAAAACCACATTTGCACAAATTTATTATTTATTTTTTTCTTTGTCGGGAATCTTTCTGTTTCTCACACTAAAGCTTTTACGTTTACGTTTACTTTACAATTTTACATAATCATATATATATAATATGTATTAGAAATCTTGTATGACACTAGCTGAATGAATAATTGAAGCCGGCCGGATACTGAAACTTCTAGTATTTTGCAAATTTTAATTATCGGCCGCCCCGGCCGGTAACTGAAAACAAGGCAAAATGTGATCCACTATCCGGCCGCTTCTTTTTTTCATGTAAATATAGAAATGTTGTTATATTTTTTTCACATAATGCATTACTCATAGTTTTATCTAATTACACAAACATTTATCACTGCATTTTTCTTGTAAAAATTATATTAAACTTACATTTGCTCACCACATGAACTTTAACCAAAAATATAGAAATACCGTGTCCGCACACTAGCACATCAATTCACTTATGAAGATTTATTTATAAGAAATTAAGTTTTCATGGTCTATAAATGCTTTATATGTGCATGTGTTTGGAAAACTTCATACTTTTAAATGATATTTTGAAATATGAAGCAAATGTAACCGTTTTCTTATTTTAAGAGCAAAAAGGAGAAAGTGGCCGGTTACTGGAGGGTGGCCGATAATTAGTGCAACTACCCTATGTGCTTGAAATTATATAGACAGCAATAGAACCCAAGAGAAAAAAATGTAAAATGGATAAAATGATAATCTTACTAAATCTTTCCAAAATTGACAAACAATTTCGTGAAATTAGGGAAAACTTTTGGAAGAGCACATTTGTCATTTCAAAAAGCCATCTTAAAATCAAAAAACCAGAGACTCCTGCTTCGTTATTACGATCTGGCCATTTTCTTAAGCTACCCGAGCAAGGGGATTAGATTGTTTTGCGATCAGTGCATCATAATCTTAGGCTAGTTGCATCCAATATCTTCAGAAATATTTTATAAAACCCAGTAGCAGTGACTTTGTAAGAAAAGTCCTAAAAAAAACATATTTCCTCTACATAATAGCATGTAAGAAGCCCATGTTTAGCTTACTTACAAGGGGCACAGAATTGCTTTCGTGAACGAGTCCATCAAAGACTTTAGAAACCCGGATTTCCGGGACGATGTGTTGTTATCTATGGAAAGTGGGAAGATTTATTATTATCTGATAATGGTTTGGCATATTTGGCATTAAAAGGCATCAACTAATAGGGGTACCGGTTAATTCGTGCGGTTTTTTGGGAAAATTGAAGCTTTATTGTGAAGGTTAGGTTAGGTTGCGGTGGCTGCCTCTGTATGAGACACACTTAGGCCTCTTAACGGGCCCGTTGTGATACCACAAATTCCACCCGTTTGAAATGCGTGATAACATGTGATACAACACACATTACAAACGGATGGGGAAAGGGAGGGAAGGGGACCTACAGTTTAACGCCGAATCCGAACGGCGATTGGCAGTTTTTTCGGTCACACTTGGAGGTTTTGCCATTGCCTGCCAAGAGAGCACTTGTGCGGTTCTTGTAATTCTCATCTCCTTCATGTGGATAGCGATAGAAGTAGATGAGCGTTTTTTTTCCAGCCCGAGCCAGGAATTGAACCTGGGGCGCTCGGTATGAGAAGCCAGCGCGCTACCCGCTGGGCTATCGAGGCCGGCAAATTGTGAAAAAATGGTTACAAATTTAATATTCAAAGTATTGTCCATCACTAGCTATAACTTTTTCCCATTTTTCTGGCAATTCACGAATACCCTTTCTGAAAAATTCGGCCGGCTTTTCCGCTATCCACGAATCGATCCAATTTTTGACTTCTTCATAATTGGAGAAGTGCTGGTCAGCCAAGCCATGTTGCATTGATCGGAAGAGATAGTAATCGAATGGCGCAAGGTCTGGACTATACGGCGGGTGGGGTAGGACATCCCATTTGAGCGTTTCAAGGTAGGTTTTGACGACCTGTGCAACATGTGGCCGAGCATTGTCATGTTGCAAAATTACCTTGCCGTGCCTTTGTTCATATTCCGGCCGTTTTTCGCGCAGTGCTCGGCTCAAACGCATCAATTGTCGTCGGTAGACTTCCCCTGTGATCGTTTCATTCGGTTGCAACAGCTCATAATAGATCACACCCAGCTGGTCCCACCAAATACACAGCATAACCTTCAGGCCATGAATATTCTGAACGGCCGTCGATGATGATGCATGGCCGGGGCACAGATAACTCATCATATAGATGTCCAGCGGCCAAGGAAAAAATGTGTCAAAAAGCTCGACAAATTTGGCCAACGATAAGAGCTTTTTGGCCTCTAATGTCACTCACACAAACACCGCTTCACACGCATTGTGCTCTGTTTTGAGATACAGAAATATGTGATTTTTAGTTAAACGGCGCTTGTCTGTTATCATACCTTTTAAGCAGCCAATCGGGATTGAGTATTGATGGTCAAATGCGTAAGCGGGAGTGTCTCAGACGACGGGTGCGCGGTTCGATCCTTACTGTAGATGGCAAGATTTTTGAAGTGAAACTTCTTTACGCACGCTTGACTTGGGGAGTAAGCTGGCGAACGCGTTACGAAAAGTGTGATCGGGCGAGGCGAACGGGAGTTGAGTGGTTTACGCACGCTTGACTTGGGGAGTAAGCTGGCGAACGCGTTACGAAAAGTGTGATCGGGCGAGGCGAACGGGAGTTGAGTGGTTTACGCACGCTTGACTTGGGGAGTAAGCTGGCGAACGCGTTACGAAAAGTGTGATCGGGCGAGGCGAACGGGAGTTGAGTGGTATACGCACGCTTGACTTGGGAAGTAAGCTGGCGAACGCGTGACGTAAGCGTTACATGAAAAAAAAAATAAATTTAAATATTTGTAGAAAATTAATATATTGTTACGAAATACCAGTTCTAGTGGGCTAGTACGTATCTCTGGATTGCGCAATATAAATAAAAACACACTAAATTTCTCAAACGCAGTCAATGAAAACCAACGGTCACTTTATTTCACAAATTTCACACTTTACACTTAATTTGTCTTTGCACTTAATTATTCGCTTAATTATTCCGTGTGGCACCTTCACTAGTCAAACCAAGACTGACTCGCTGCGCCGCACCCGGCTGCCTTTTATACCTGTCCGGCCATCGCGCAGATCGTTCTCGCACATTCCGGAGTGGACTAAAGGTTTCCAAGATGATCGCGACCATCATTGCCAGATTGGACTACAAGTTGCCATCATTGCCAGGTTGGAATTATATAGGGTGTTTTTTTTAGAGGTATAGAACTTCGAACTGAAATAAAACACAAGAAAATCGTTTTAATGTCCATCAATTTGGCTTTATTGGAAGGATAATTTTATGCCATTAATGTTTAAATATGATTTCGGGCATGTGGCCGCCGCGGCTGGCTCGAATAAAGCCAATTCTACAGGTCCAATTTTCAACCACTTTTTCGAGCATTTGGGGCCGTATGTCGGCAATAACGCCACGAATGTTGGCTTCCAAGTCCCCTAACGTTTCTGGTTTGTTGGCGTAGACGAGTGACTTCACATATCCCCAAAGAAAATAATCCAATGGTGTCAAATCACACGATCTTGGTGGCCAATTGACAGGTCCATTCCGCGAAATTATGCGCTCATCGAATTTTTCCTTCAATAAATCGATTGTGACGTGCGCTGTGTGGCATGTAGCATCGTCTTGTTGGAACCACAACTCATCCACATTCATACCATCCAATTCGGGAACAAAATAGTCGGTTATCATGGCTCTATACCGGTCTCCATTAACGGTAACTGACTCTCCAGCATTATTTCGGAAGAAGTATGGCCCAATGACTCCACCAGCCCATAGAGCACACCAAACAGTCAGTTTTTGTGGATGTAATGGCGTCTCAAGGATCTCATGTGGATTCTCTTCACTCCAAATGCGGCAATTTTGCTTGTTGACGTAGCCATTCAACCAAAAATGAGCCTCATCACTGAACAAAATTTTGCGATGAAAATCAGCATCGAGATCAATCTCATTTTCGGCCCATACACCAAAATCACGACGCATTGCATGGTCTCGCGGCTTTAATTCTTGCACAAGCTGGATCTTGTAAGGTCGCAAGCCAAGATCTTTGCGCAAAATCCTCCATAAAGTTGATGGACAAAGCTCCAATTGCTGTGCACGGTGGCGAATCGATTCATTCGGGTCCTCTTCAACATTTTGCTCTACAGCGGCGATTGTTTCTTCGGTGCGCACTGTTCGACGTCTCTGCGGATGCGTATTATCACATAGAGTAAACGTGGTGCGAAAACGACCCATGGTTAACCGAATTAATTGCTCTGATGGACGATTATGTCGACCATAAAATGGACGGAGCTTGCGGTAAACTTCGCGAACTGAACCATTATTTTCGAAATAAATTTGCACGATTTGCAAGCGTTGTTCTTTTGTCAACCTGTTCATGATGAAATGGCAAACCAAACTGAACATAAATGACATTAGAGTTGCCAGATTTGACCACAAAATGCCAGTTTTATCTCTATTCGAAAAACAAACCTCTAAAAAAAACACCCTATAGTACGGCGCGTAGCGACAGGGTTGCTTTGCACAGCGACAAACTGTCTTATCGTTACAATATGTATGTATATGTACATACATGTATATATTGTACACTCACATATATATACATACATACAGATGGAGCGAAAGAAGTTTCACTTCAGTCGTGTGGTCATAAGCACACTCTTTTTTTTTTTAATGGCTTTTTTTTGTATATTCCTTTTTTATGACCCGTGAAAACAATATAAATGAAAAATTTATTTGGTTTCTAGATCTCTTGATTAGTAAATTGTTTGGTTTTGGAGACACATATAATTGTTCGCAACTTTTAAAATCAATCAATCAAGCGCAGCATACGGTTACAAGCAACCATATAGCAAAAAGATTCGATTGATAATGACAGGCGCTCATGGGTGTACCTAGGTATGGGTAGAGGAGGGTATCCCCCCTCGTAATTCTATATTTTATATATGTACCTACAGAAATCTATATTCCTTTCTATTCTATTTGAATTTTATATTCTGAATTTGGAAATGTAGTTATGTCTTTGCCCCATTTTATTTGTTGCTGGTACGCCCAGGCCAGGGGCGTAGCCAAGGGAGGGGTTTAGGGTGTCAGAACCCCCCCATAGCCTATAATTTGTCAACATTTTCAATCACTATGCATCGTATGTACGTTCCCACATTAGCAAAAAGGTCTTTTCATCTTTAAATATTTAAAAGAATATTATCAAAACCCTTTTTTTACCGAAACTAATTTGTTTTTTTAATAGTCACGTTTAGGCTTAATGCAGCGATTTGCATGTTCTAAAAACATGTCTAAAGAGTAGTTTAGTTCGTCGACCGGAATGTCTTTCAGGATGTCGGTACAAGCCTTTTGGATGGTTTCTGCGTTCTCAAAACGCTTTTTTCATCGGCAAATGCATTCTTTGAAAAGGTGAAATTCGCACGGTGCCACATCATGTGAAAACAAAAAAACAGTCAAAACAACAAAACAGTTAAAATGCAATAAATGTATGCTATTGAGATGCTTAACCTTCGCCTTACTAAAGATGATCCCAGGCACTTCCGCCGCTACTTTGGGTAAAACTCACAATAAATACCTATATAATAATTTATAAATTGTTTTCATACTTCAGTATTTAGTATCTTCCTCTGGCGATAGTTCGTATTTCGACAAAAGGCCGAACTTTAATAATTTATTTTGAGACTATGGAAAATATTAGAAGATTTCTTTCCAGAGGGTTTATTGAACACATAATGAGGTACGCAAAAAAAATTGATCGTGAGTTATAATCAAAATTGTAGCGAAAGCGCCTGGGATCACCCAGATACATTTGTATGAAAAATGACAAAATTCAAGTTTAAACATGAACACTATGTTGGCTCCATTATAGCAAATTATCTAAAATGTTATGCTGGCAATGCCGCCGCTTTCCTTGTTCTCTCTTTTTCGGCTAGTTCTAAGTCTAATTTGTAAAGGTTCGCATTCTGAATAAAACGATCAAACCGCATAAACCGCATACACCGCTTAATCCGCATTTTCCGCAAACAACCGCAACATTTCTGGTCCTTCGAGCCGGATCGGCTACTCCGCGCTGGTTTGAAATAACATAAAAGAAACCATTTCTGGTCATTTATTCCGAAAATAGAAATTAAAGCTCACGTTTTACAGCTGAAGGAACTGAGCTGACTTGACGTGAACCTAACCTCACTGCAAGTAAATCACGTGGCGAACATTCCTCGTCGTTTTCAAACGTTCATTCATTTTGTCTCGATTACGTTACTATTGCGAAATGTCACAAGTAAAGATCCGCGACTCGGCATTGAATGCCTTAAAACGATATTTGCAGATAAGCAAATGCGAATCTCGTGAATTGGATATTGAAGCCATCCAAACGCACGTGGATCTACTTGACGAGCAATGGCGACGCTTTTGTGGAGCTCAACAGGAGGTAGAAGTACTGTGTGGTGAGGAGTGTGCTGAAATGGAAGAGCAGTCGCGCATACAAGCTGAAGAGTGGTATCATCTCGCGAAGTCCAATTTCAAACGCCTCGGAAATGCGTGCTTACAAGCTAGTCCTATTAATCAGTCGGCAACAGTGTCCGCATCGGTTCAATTGCCAAAATTGAAGTTGGCCACTTTCAACGGCGAGCCTACCGATTGGCTATCTTTCTACGACGCTTTCCAAGCACTAGTGCACACGAATGAGAGCCTTTCAGACGGACAGAGGTTACATTATTTACGAGGTTGTCTAACCGGCGAGCCATTGCAGCTCGTCAGCAATTTGGCAATACGGGATGCAAATTACAAGGAAGCGTGGAGCTTGCTGATTACACGCTACAAAGTCATGCGGGTCATCGTAGACGGCCATTTCAAGGCTATATTCGCGATCGAGAAGGCTGGCAAGGATTCTAGCAAGGCGATCAAGCATGTGCTGAATGCTACATTACAGCACGTAGGGGCGCTACGAGCTCTAGGCCGACCCGTGGATTTTTGGGACGATTGGTTAGTGCACCTGACGGTATCCAAATTAGCATTCGAGACGCGTAAGCAATGGGAGTTGTCTCTTATAAACGATCAGCTGCCATTATTCGAAGAGTTACGAGAATTTTTAGAAACTCGGGCTCGTTCACTTGAAATGCTACCAACAACTCCTGCAACCGCTACTACAGGCAGCAAACCATCAACAAAAAGGAGCACAAATGTGTTACATGCGATCGACGAAACGGAGAAGCTGGAGCCCAAATCTCCATCGAGTACGTCGGTATGTATCTATTGCAACGCTAATCACAGAATATACACTTGTCCAGAGTTTGGTCAACTGGATATAGTTGCTCGCCTGGCCGCTATCAAGAAATTAGGTGCTTGTTTGAATTGTCTTAGTAAAGGCCATATTCAATCCAAATGTCGCAGTGTGTGGTCATGCCATATTTGTCATCGTCGTCATCATACGTTACTACATCTCAACCGGCCTGAAAACGGCGTAATGACTGAACGATTAAACGCTCATGCAGCGTCTTTCGCCCCGCAATCTGAGCCCGCCGCATCTCTATGTACATTCGCTTCTAAATATGCTACAAATCAGACTACCACGATGAGCACTGCCGCAGTGCCATCTCCAGATACAGTTGAACACATTTCATCTCACCAGACAAATGCTGACCGCGCCATTTTATTGGCCACCGCTCAAATCTTCTTACAAGACCACGCCGGTCGCAAGCAACCCGCTCGGGCCTTATTCGATAACGGCTCACATGCATCATTCGTCACAGAGTCTTGCGTCCAGCGTCTTCGGCTCCCACGCCAATCTTCATCGGTTTATGTCACTGGGATTGGCTCTTCCCAAGGTGGTAAAGTAAGAAGCGAGACCGCTTTGTGTCTGTCCTCGAGGTCATCAGATAAACAATTTCATATTTGTGCCTTGATTCTATCGAAAATAACAAATGATCTTCCCACAGCCAACGTAAAAATCTCGCTCCCGCCGCCTCTCGACAAGCTTTTGTTGGCTGATTCAAACTATGCGACGCCCGGTCCTTTCGACGTCCTAATAGGTATGGATGAAATGGACAAGGTTCTCTTGCCTGACTTCCATAAGGTTGCGCCGGGCAGCCCAATGGCCCAAAATACTGAGTTTGGGTGGGTGCTTTTCGGCAACGCCACAAGGCCACCGGTTCCGGCTACTACCGTATCAGCGCTACATTGCGACGCTCAACTTGTGCGAATGGTCAGCAAATTTTGGGAGGTAGAAGAGTTACCAACGAAGAAACACCTCACACCAGAAGAGAAACTTTGCGAAGATCATTTTAGCAAAACTTGTCGTCGCGCTGAAGACGGCCGTTACATCGTGCGTCTTCCACTTAAGGCAACCGCGTTGCTAGGAGAATCACGAACAGCAGCATTACGTAGCCTTCTACGAATTGAAAAGCGATTTTCGATCAACGAACAGCTGCGCGTTCAGTATTCAGCCTTTATGCAAGAGTTGCTAGATATGGGTCATATGGAACTAGTTCGTACCGCATCAAAGGCATACTACATGCCACATCACGCTGTCGTAAAGGACACGAGCTCTACCACCAAATTGAGAGTGGTATTCAACGCATCGATGAAAACATCTACAGGAAATTCGCTAAATGACGCATTAATGATAGGTCCTCAACTTCAGCGAGACCTGTTCTCGATACTCGTACGTTTTCGAACGCATCGCTACGCCATAACAGGTGACATAGAGAAGATGTACAGACAAGTGTATATAGCAAAGGAGGATGTCGACTACCAACGCATAGTATGGAGAGAAACCTCGACCGATTCGATCTCAGACTACCGCTTACTACGCGAGTTATGTCGCCGACCCTGCCGACGCCAAAACCCAAGCTGCCAATTGATTGGACAGCATAATTTATGACCCACTTAAAATATTTTCGACCAATTCATTAATAGCCACATTCATTCATTCAACCCGGAACCGCAATCAAATTACACTTCTTGAACGCAACGGCAACAGCAAACACTTGACGCCGCCGAAAAACAAATTACACTTCTTGAATGCAACGGCAACAGCAAACACTTGACGCCGCCGAAAATCAAATTACACTTCTTGAATGCAACGGCAACAACAAACACTTGAAGTCGCCGAATGCAACGGCAACAGCAAACGCTTAAACCAGCTGACCGTTCTCATATTGCACAGACCCGATTAAACGTTTTGAAACTCTGAATGACCATTGCACTTAAAGTATGTCAAATTTCCTCATTAAGTATTGCACTTTATTGGTCCGCATTTCACTTGTGGTAGGTTACAGTTTAAGCAAAGTAAGAATTGTAATTCAGTCTTAAGATTCGCTTCAAAGCATACGGTTGAAAATAAAGGTTCTACTAATTTAAATTTTGGAATTCTTTTATTTGGAAAGTGTGACCCAAGTCACAAATCCCGTAACTGGCGCAGTCGTGTAAAGTTTAATTTTCTGAAGAAAATTATCGGAACGCTTGTAATCGCGAAGTGCTATCGGCTAAACTGTCGACAAAATTAAAGTGAACAAACTTATTCATTTTCCAAAGGAAAATTTTGAACGTACTACCCATAACTACGAAGTGCTATTTTCTATGCCAAAAACGACAAGGAGTCGCCGCAGATCCACCTCACCCTACAACATAAATAACCACGAAGAAGAAATGGAGAACCAAATACAACCAACAAGTGCAGCAGCCGCACCAAACGTCTTACAACAACAACAACAACAACAACAACAACAACAGCAGCAACCAACAAGACAACAGTTCACGATGCCGCTAACGGAGCTACTAAAGGAAGCAGCCAAAATCCGAGAGTTCAGAGGCACAAAGGACTACGACCTGTCAGCATTCATTAGAGAAGTGGAGCTCTTCTTACCAACATTCGCCGATACTCCACTATACGAATACGTGTTCGAACGATGTGTGCGAAACAAAATACAAGGAGCCGCACTCGGAGCAATAAGGACCCTCGGAACCAACGCAAACTGGACGGAAATAAAAGCGGAGCTGGTGAGAAATTTCGGAGTCCGGGAGTCATATCACCAGCTCTACTACAAAGCCATCAACGCCACTAATAGAAATAATGTAAGTGAATATTACGATTATTTAAGACACATATTAGATAAGTTAAATGCAAAATATGAGTATGACACAAAAAAACCGACAGAATTCTCACCACCCATTAACGAATCAATTATATTAAAAACATTTCTAAATGGCATAAGCCAAAATCTGTCAAGTATAATATACGCTCGAAATATTAAAAATATACGCGAAGCTTACTACCTGTTGGAAGAAACTGGAATGATTAGCAGATACAGAAAACCCTCCCAAATAAGGTCTGGTTACCAACATCCTTCAAACGAGCCCGTAAAACCACAGTTTGAACAAACAAATCAAAACAATAGGCAATTTAATAATAATAGTAACCCTCAAAACAGCGGCCAATACAGGCAGTATAATAGTAACCCCCAAAATAGCGGCCAATACAGGCAGTTCAACAATAACACTCAAAACAGCGGCCAATACAGGCAGTATAATAGTAACCCCCAAAATAGTGGCCAATACAGGCAGTTCAATAATAACACTCAAAATAGCGGCCAGCACAGGCAGTTAAATCACGACAGTAGAAATTTTAGACAGGCTGGAAACAATACGACACAATCTAGGCAGTATCCTAGACAACAAACGAACTTCGAACCAATGGAGGTAGATCACCTCCAACAGGACGAACAAATCGAGACAGACGAACAAATACAGACTGACGAAACAAATTTTCCGTCACCAGCCCCCCAAATCGTCTACCGATAGTCGAACTAAACATTGGCAATGATAAGCTAAGATGTCTCATCGACACTGGCTCGTCAACGTCCCTCCTCAACGAAAACAAAATGACGCAATACAAACGGACAACTCTAAGCAGACCACTAACGTTTAGCACGTTAAACGGAAAACAAAAAATCTATTCAGAAATAATGACCAAGTTGCCAACTGAATTTGCTGAAGACAATTTCATGATTTGGAAACTCACTGCTTTTAATAACAAAACTTTCGACGGCATAATCGGCCAGAATATACTAACTCCGTTACAAGCAATAATAAACCTAAAGGAAAATTACTTAGAAGTTAACGGAAGAATAACGAAATTCCTAGAATCGTGTCCTTTCAACTATAACGAAATCCACTCATTAGAAGAAGTCGTTTTAACCGAAGACACGTACCAAAAATTATTTCAAAAAAACATGAACTCGGAAGAAAAATCACTACTACGCAAATTAATAGAAAAAAACCAGGACCTATTTTTCCAAGAAGGCCAACAATTGACACACACTCACGAAATAACCCACCAAATAATAACGACAACACCCAGACCCATATTTTCGAAAATTTATCGCTATCCTCAAATTCATGAAGAGGAGATAAATAGACAAATAAAAGAGATGCTAGAACAGGGCATTATTGCGGAAAGCAACTCACCGTACAACTCCCCATTATGGATCGTGCCCAAAAAGCTCGACAACTCCGGTAAAAAGAAATGGCGTATAGTCATAGACTATAGGAAACTAAACGAGGTCACAATAAGTGACAAGTTTCCAATGCCCAACATTGAAAATATCTTAGAAAAATTAGGCAGAGCCCAATACTTCACCACCCTCGACTTAGCAAAAGGATTCCACCAAGTCCTTATAGCAGAAAATGATAGACAAAAAACCGCTTTTTCAACACCAATGGGGCATTACGAGTTTAGGAGAATGCCATTCGGGCTGAAAAACGCCCCAGCTACATTCCAAAGACTGATAAACTCCGTTCTCAGAGAATTTATAAATAAAATATGTGTCGTCTACCTTGATGACATATTGATATTCAGCACAAGTATTCAGGAACATTTCGACAGCATACAAAAAGTATTTAATAAACTTAGGGAACACAATCTAAAAATTCAAGTGGATAAATGCAATTTTTTCGCAAAAACCACAGAATACCTAGGTCACACCCTAACAACTGAAGGAGTAAAGCCTAACAAGGACAAAATAGAAGTAATTCAAACACTACAACTTCCCAAAACAGCAAAGCAAATTAGACGATTCTTAGGAATGACCGGTTACTACCGAAAGTTCATTAAGGATTATGCGAAAGTCGCATACGGTTTGACGAAATATTTGAAAAAAGACCAAAAAATTAACTTGAACGACTCAACATACATAGACGCATTTCAAAAACTAAAAGTCCTACTGACAGAAGCCCCCATTTTAAGCTACCCAGACTTTAACAAAACATTTAAGCTAGCAACAGATGCAAGCGACTTTGCAATAGGAGCAGTTCTGACACAAGACAACCACCCCATCTGTTACGCCAGCAGAACATTGAACGAACACGAAAGACGTTACAGCACTACAGAAAAAGAACTCTACGCAATAGTTTGGGCTGTCAGCTACTTTAGGCCATACATCTATGGAAGACGATTCGACATCTTGACGGACCATCAACCCCTGAAATGGCTTTATGCTAAAAACAACGGAAGAGACATTAACCCAAGACTACAGCGGTGGTTACTGCGACTTGGAGAATATGACATAAACATCGACTATGTCAAAGGAAAAGAAAACAACGCTGCAGACTTCCTTAGCAGAATCATAGCTGACACTGGAGAAATCAACGCCATCGAATCCGAAGATGATCAAGAAGACAACATGAGCACTGACGCAACAAAACATTCACAAGAAGAGGAACTGTTAGACCACTTCCCAATTTTAGACACTGTAGTCAATAGATTTGCGACGCAAATCATCCTCACTGAACATAAAACTAAAGAATCTGAGAGTGTCCTTGGAAACCTAAAAATTTATGTCAATCCACGAGATATTCATAATAATTACATTGCAGATATATTTCGAAGACTTATAAAGTCAAACAAAGTTGGAATTTTTACCGAAATTCATGACCACGAGTATAATTTAGTTCAGCAAAAATTAATAGAATGTTTCGGCACTCAAATACGCTTCTTCAGATGCTCATACCACGCAAAAGATATGAGGAACGAAGAAGAAGCCTACAGATACATCGCGAAATATCATAAGAAAGAAACCGGACACGGAGGTATAAGCGCAAATTACGAAGGGTTGAAAAAACTCATTTATTTCAAAAACTTAAAAACGCTTATTCAAAAGTACATTAACAATTGCGACGTGTGCAATAAGGCAAAATATAGTAGAAATCCAATTAAACCAAAGTTCCAAATAACAGAGACCCCAACAGACATAGACCAAATAGTTCATATGGACGTGTACACGAATAAAAAACACAGCTTCATAACCTTTTTAGATAAATTTTCCAAATTCGCCGCAGTATTCTCACTAGAAGACAGAAATAGTATCACAATAATAAGCAAAATCAGATTATACCTGTCGCTAAGAAATAAACCAAGAAAAATTATCACAGACAACGAGTTCAATTCAGTCAACGTAAAACAATTTTTCAATCAGGAAGAAATAGATTTCCACTTCACTAAACCCAACAACCACACAGGCAACTCAGACATTGAAAGATTGCATAGCACAATTGCTGAAAAGTTTAGAACTCTCGAAGTAGAAAAATCACAACTCTCCACTCAAGAAAGAATTTTCAAATGTGTTGAATGGTATAATAAATCCATCCATTCAACAATCAAAGCACGACCGATAGACGTTATGGAAGGCAAAATACCTAAAGAAAAAATTGATCACATACTTAAAACCACAAAAGAGAGAATTATAAATAGGCTAAATGAGAACCGCGAAACTTACAACGAAACCCAAGAGGAAGGCTACGTAAAAAACTATAAAGCTTTACGTCACAAATACGAACCCAGATATAAGAAACTTCAGCTCGAAAACGTCCATCCCGCAAACATTAAAAGACACACAAAATTTTCAGGTCAACTGGATATCGATAATATTCCTGACTCTCCTGATACAGACAACGACGGGGACCCTGGTAGTGAATAAAATCGACGACGAAAGTGGATTCGCAGAAATTAAATTGGGTGACGCCAACGTTATACAGAACTACAACACCATATTACACATAATTAATACAGATGAAATTCTGGCTGTTATTGACGACCTGGAATACAACATACAAGAACTTCGATACGTTGACAACAAAAAACTTTTACAACGCCAACTTGGTACATTAAAAAGAAAGCTTCAGACGATTATACCCCACCGACAAAAACGTGGCCTCATCAATATTATGGGAACCGGATTAAAATGGCTTTACGGAACTATGGACGACGATGACAGAACCGAAATAGAGGAACATCTAAAGGTAATAGACGAAAACAATCACATGGCCATTGAAAATCTTAACAAGGAAATTGAAATAAATGATCACTTCAATAAAACTTTCCAACTATTGAAGCAAACGATAGAGGCAGATAGAGAGAAAATATTTATCAAGGTTAACGAACTGAGCGAAAACTATTCAAACATGTACAAACAACTCCTAAACTTAGATTTCACCCTAAAAATCAAACTGCTAGAAGATAACATTGACCACATACAGAATAACATAGCTGCAGCAAGACTCAACATTATGACCAACAACATACTAACAGATGAAGAAATAGCCAAATTCGACGTTGACTTAGACAAACTGAAAAACATTAAGCTAGGAGCGGCAACTTTCAAGGATAAAAGCATTATTTTCATCATTAAAATACCTAACCAGACCTTATCCGCAAGCAGATCCCTAATCATCCCAGTTTCCAATACACGAGCAGAAGAACTATCATTTGAGAAACAAGAAATTATAATGATCAATAATACACCTTACGATTATAAAGAAAATATTGAACTTAAGTATCTGAAAAAAACCGAACTATGTATATTCAAAAACAATTGCAAAAAAATTAAAAATAATACCACACAAATAATAGAGATAAAAGAAGGCTTAATTTTACTAAAGAATCAATTAAATTCAAAGTTAAATAGCACTTGTGACGAGCGGAAGATGAAATTAACAGGAAATTTTTTAGTCACTTTTGAAAACTGTACTGTCAACATAAATAACGAAATATTCATAAATAGAAACACAATAGTTAGCGACCATTTCATTATACCATCCAATATACAAATAAGCAATTCGCCAACAAAACTCACATTTGATGATATTGTACTCCAACAAATACAAAATATAGCAGAGATAAAAGAATTAAAATACCATAAGAAAAATAACTATATGTATAATATAATCATACTTGTATCAGTCCTTATAATAATATGCACTATTATAATCATTTATATGTACGTCACGAGGAGATTCAAAACGATAAAAATCAATATTAATCGAACTCAGGAGAGTCCTCAGTCAAACGGGGGAGGAGTTATGTCGCCGACCCTGCCGACGCCAAAACCCAAGCTGCCAATTGATTGGACAGCATAATTTATGACCCACTTAAAATATTTTCGACCAATTCATTAATAGCCACATTCATTCATTCAACCCGGAACCGCAATCAAATTACACTTCTTGAACGCAACGGCAACAGCAAACACTTGACGCCGCCGAAAAACAAATTACACTTCTTGAATGCAACGGCAACAGCAAACACTTGACGCCGCCGAAAATCAAATTACACTTCTTGAATGCAACGGCAACAACAAACACTTGAAGTCGCCGAATGCAACGGCAACAGCAAACGCTTAAACCAGCTGACCGTTCTCATATTGCACAGACCCGATTAAACGTTTTGAAACTCTGAATGACCATTGCACTTAAAGTATGTCAAATTTCCTCATTAAGTATTGCACTTTATTGGTCCGCATTTCACTTGTGGTAGGTTACAGTTTAAGCAAAGTAAGAATTGTAATTCAGTCTTAAGATTCGCTTCAAAGCATACGGTTGAAAATAAAGGTTCTACTAATTTAAATTTTGGAATTCTTTTATTTGGAAAGTGTGACCCAAGTCACAAATCCCGTAACTCGCGTGACATACGGCGTTGCCGCAGCATCTCATCTAGCGATCAGGACCTTGCATCAACTTGCTGCAGACGCGAACGACGATTATCCAGAGGCCGCAGCAGTCATTACTCGCGACTTTTTTATGGATGACTTGCTTACAGGCTCATCTTCGGCTAAAGAATTAGCAACGCTACGACAAGATGTCTCGCGCGTTCTCTCTAGTGGTGGCTTTCAGCTACGAAAATGGGCAACGAATTGCAATGAACTGAGGTCGAAGATACCACACGCTTCTAAGCAGATTTCACACCTTTTGGCTGACGGGCATGAAATACGCACGTTGGGCATAACGTGGAATACTGACGATGACTCTCTTTCAATCTCCGTAAATTTGAAGGTATTACCTCCAATACTAACAAAAAGGGTTTTTCTCTCAGACTCGAGTCGGATATTCGATCCGCTCGGACTAATCTCTCCGTGCACCATACGTACCAAAATATGGTTACAACAGTTGTGGCGCGCTAACGTTGATTGGGACGAACCTGTGCCACCTGATGTAGTAACGGAATGGCTAGCGCACCGGCAAGATTTACACAAATTGCCCTCCCTACGAATCAGTCGTTGGCTAGGAACAGGACAAGCATCTGTACACACTGAATTTCATGTTTTTACTGATGCTTCGGAACGAGCTTATGCCGCCGCATTGTATTGTTGCACGCTCTATCCAAACAGAGATAGTGAAGTAGTTCTTATCGCCGCTCGTACTAAGGTCGCACCTTTAAGAAGCCATAGTCTACCACGCTTGGAGTTATGCGCAGCTCACCTAGGAGCGAAATTAGTAAAACAGATCCAGTTAAGTCTCGGATTCGATTTAGAAGGAATATACGCATGGACGGATTCTACTGTCACCCTAGCTTGGTTGCAAGGTCATCCAAGTCGATGGTCAACTTTTGTTGCTAACCGCGTCGCTGATGTGCAAGAGGTTTTGCCGCCTGAACTTTGGAGACACGTACGCTCAGAGCACAATCCAGCTGACTGTGCCTCTAGAGGCGTTACGCCGTCTCATCTGCTTGCACATCCCTTGTGGTGGCATGGTCCCCATTGGTTGCGTAGCGCTAAAAGTGAATGGAAGCATCAAACGTCACTACACACAACCGAACTGGAATTGAAGAGCCGGCATCTGGCGGCGAACGTCGTCCAAACAAAAGAGTGTTGGGAACTACTCACGAGGTATTCCAGTTACGCAAGGCTGAGAAGAGTCACCGCTTACGTCAGACGCTTCGTCGCTAATATGCGAGCCAAAAATAAAGCAGCTACATTGTCTACTGGGTCGCTTACCTACATCGAACTAAAGGAAGCAGAACTCGCATTAATTAGGTATGTTCAATGGCATACATTTTCTAACGAAATATCTCTTTGTAGAGCGAAAAAACCGATCCCCCTAAGAAGTAGCCTTCTCCGTTTGCAACCGTTTTTGGATGGTGATGGACTGCTTCGAGTCGGTGGCCGCATAAAAAATGCAGCCATCGCAAACTACACTAAACATCCGATTGTTTTGCCAAAGGGGACGCCACTCGCTCACCTCATCGTTACTGACATTCATCGCAACACATTGCACGCTGGCCCTCAGATAATGCAAGTTGTACTGCAACGTCGCTTCTGGGTCATATCCTCTCGAAATCTAATTCGCAAGATTTATCGTAATTGTGTAAGGTGCAAGCGATTAAATTCAACTTCCAGTCAACAGTTCATGGCCGAACTACCGCGTTACCGCACGACATACAGCCGTTGCTTTCTTCGAAGCGCTGTGGATTTCGCCGGCCCGTTCAATTACAAATTCGCATACGGACGTGGGTCGAAATCAACCAAAGGGTACATTTGCTCTTTCATCTGTATGTGCACAGGCGCCATGCATCTGGAATTTGCTGGAGATCTCTCCTCGGATACGTTCCTCGGTACTTTTAAACGTTTTGTCAATCGTAGAGGATATTGCAAGGACATATATTCCGATAATGGAACCAATTTTATCGGCGCTGATAAGACCATTCGTTTGATGTTCGATCAATGCATGGCTGACCAAACTGTTTCGTCATACTTTGCTGATGCCGGTATTACTTGGCATTTCAACCCTCCGAATGCTCCCCACATGGGCGGGTATTGGGAGACCGGCATAAAGAGAGTGAAGTACCATCTGAAGAGGGCACTTGGAGAGACGCTGCTTACCTTCGAAGGATTCTGTACCTTGCTGACCGAGATCGAAGCCTGCGTGAATTCGCGACCGCTATGTGTGAATGCATCCGACCCTACTGATTTCGAGATTCTGACGCCAGGTCATTTCATCATTGGAGAGCCTTTGAAAGGGCTGCCTGAACCGGATGCTGAAACTTTCACTGGTACGCTTCAACAACGCTGGCGAATCATCACCCTCATTAGGCAACATTTCTGGCATCGCTGGCGAGATGAATATTTAGTTAGTTTACAACGCCGCAGTAAATGGTTTCGTCAGTCGCCGAGCTTACACGAGGGTGACATTGTGGTTCTGATGGACAAGGGCACACCCCCCACAAAATGGAAGCTGGCTAGAGTGTCGAAGTGCCACCCAGGCAAGGATGGTCTAGTACGAGTCGTCGGTTTGAAAACAGCTGATGGTGAATGCCTTCACCCTATAACAAAGCTTTGTCGTTTGCCTATTGAACAAGATATTTTTACACGAAAGTAGTTGTGAGGCGATATTCGAAAGTGTATATCTTAAATATGTACATTGAATTTCTTGAGTTTTGTTTGCATTAATGTTGAACTTCGCTACCTTGTTCAAGGCCGGGGCTATGTTGGCTCCATTATAGCAAATTATCTAAAATGTTATGCTGGCAATGCCGCCGCTTTCCTTGTTCTCTCTTTTTCGGCTAGTTCTAAGTCTAATTTGTAAAGGTTCGCATTCTGAATAAAACGATCAAACCGCATAAACCGCATACACCGCTTAATCCGCATTTTCCGCAAACAACCGCAACACACAATTTCAAAAAAATATTTTTTCATGTTATTGAAAATTACCTTCAAATTTGTGCAGATATTAAACATGAATATTAAAAAGATCACCCGGGTGGGTATAGGTAAAGCGAAGGTTAAATCCAATTCCAAGAATTTCAATGAAGATTTTGGCTTATCTTTTATGAATTACCGCCCAGTTTTGATCTACGGTGATCGCGGATTCAGTTGGCTAACACTTTGGTTATCATTTATGTTCTGACAATCGTTTTTAAATCGCGTTTACCACTTATGAACTCCACCACGGTAAAAACAATCATCACTATAAACTTGGTCCATCAATTTAAATGCTTCGGTTAAAGTTTAAACATTTTTAAAACAATAGTTAATATTGGATCTTTGTTCGATGCACATTTTTGTACGATGACACAAACATACCTTCAATTCAGATGCAATAACTTTGCTTCCAGTGTACCAAATTTCATGAAATTTTTACTAAAAATCGGGAAAAAATTTAGTTTTTAATGGATTAAGTCACATAAGCCACAACAAAATGCCTTATTTGGAAAGTGCACTTTACTTTAAAAAACATGTAATACTAAACTGGCAAACAATTTTTTTAAATGCCCCCCATGACCAAGTTCTGGCTACGCCCCTGGCCCAGGCACTTGCTTTTCGCGAACAAGAATGAAAAGACTGGCACAATTTGCCAAAACGAATTGAATTGTTCAGCGGTCACTGCATTGTCGCAATACAGTTACGCCGACGCAAAAGACAGACCTGCTGGCGCCGCAGCTATTGGCAATGCGTTGCCTTGGCAACGATGTGTATGTATCATACCAAAGAAAATAAAGACTTCATATTCTTTGATCATACACAAGAATAATTTGTGCGCTGAAATATTGTTAGAGCCGATTAATTTATATCAATATTTTTCAATACATTATTAATTTCAGGTATAACCGATTAAAAATTTTTATAAAATTAAGCGTTAAATGTTAAGAAAAATTTTGCTGGGTGAGAACAGTCTCGAACCCGAGGCGAAATTTACGAAGAAAAAAAATTACGGATACCTGATGTGCTGTCTACCTGTTACACCAAATACAGCACATGATCGGCGTAGCTGAAATCATAAATGTATGTTGCAGAAAAGAATTTTACT
The DNA here is from genome assembly GCA_964056695.1 of Melieria picta. Classification (NCBI taxonomy): domain Eukaryota; kingdom Metazoa; phylum Arthropoda; class Insecta; order Diptera; family Ulidiidae; genus Melieria; species Melieria picta. The sequence continues at coordinate 1,120,865 of OZ057401.1, read as the reverse complement.
AGCAAGAAAATAAATTCCAAAATACAGTCGTGTCTGGGTATAGTGAACCCCCTATATAGTGAACACCTCGATATAGTGAACACCCAAATTTTGACATCGAGCCTCTAAATATAGGAAACAATTTTCAAGCAAAAAACAAAATGTGTATTTTGAGCAAATAAACGAGTTTTTGACCAAAAATGTTAACCTTGATATAACGAACAACCTCAATACAGTGAACAGGCCTAGCAATAATTAGTTCACTATATCCAGACACCACTGTAATTCAATCCGGCAAAAGTTCTGGAACACATGCAGTTGTGTGCGTAAAATAGCTTTGCGGAAAAAAGCTGTAATTCAGAGCTTGAAATTTTGGTGCCGTTTTCGTCGTATGAGAATGGACATCTATATGATGAGTTATCTGTGGCCGGGGTATCCATACGTTGCTCGACGTTTTGGATTATCGTAATGGACCCACTTTTCATCGCCAGTGACATTTCGATGCAAAAAACTTTTTCTTTTGTGCCGTTGAAGCAGTTGTTCACTCGATACACAATAAAATGTAAAAAATATTCCAGAAAGTTTCGGTTTCGGCAGTTCGGCAATTTTTTGGCCGAAACTGAAACCGAAACCACTTATTTGGGCCGAAACCGAATATTCGGTCGGACACTACAAATAACCCTCGAGCGCTATAACTTTCTATACAGAAGTTTTTTGTTAACAATTCTAAAACCCCCCGCGTTATGAATAAAAATGCTTTTGTCGATTTCTTCTGTTTCTGACATATATTTTTTTATTGATCTTACTTCAAACATCGCCAGGTTTGTTTTATATTTTTCGTTACTCTTTACACGCTTTTGGATAAATACAAAAGTTAGTTGGATATGGGGACCTGCAGATTGCTCTCCAGTGCTAATGCTAAACAGAACAGCCCAATCGGCGGCGAATTAGCAAATTAAGTATCTTTGTATAATAAATTTTTACCGATTCAAACCGGGAAGCCCTTCCAGGTGCGCCACTGTGAGATGTCTACAATAAAATATAAACAGGAATTTGTATTCATCCCAACCATTTTGCAAACCACTCCACTCAGAAGCACATTGCACCTTCGTCTTCACCTGTGAACTAATCTTTTGTTTTTCAAATAACGCATGTCATTGCATATCTGCATAGCGAACTCACAACGCGTCGGTATGGTGAGGAAGCTCATGCGCAACCCCGCATCTTTAAGACACTCCAGCAGTGAACGCAAATGAGTTAACTCGGTAACTAGCATCAAGGAGTCCGTTGCTAACATTACGCCGTACAGCCGAACAATATTCTCGTGCTCTATGGAATGCATAATGGCAGCCTCCTTTAAAAACTTCATTGGATTTGACTGCATTCGCTCACGGCAGAGGCACTTAATGGCCACCTGAATCTGCGGAAAAGAATAGAAAAACCGGTTTAACAACAGTGACTAGGTACAGTGGTGACACACACCCGTTCTCCGCTCCGCAGCAGCATGCGGAGATGTGATACACACACACATCAGAGACTCAGAGGGCCAATTTTTCAGTGCGAGTTTAAACGCAGTTCAAACGTAGTTTCCTTGAACTTGGTTTAAATATAAATTCAGTTTAAACGACAAAGCAGTTTTCCAGTGCTAGTTTAACTGGAGCAAATATTTGTCATTTCAGTGTGGCAATACTGGCAATATTTTTAACTAGCTAATAATTTTCCTTTGTTTTGATTGTCATTCGTAAATAAATTCTTTGCACTCAAATAATGTATTTCATCAAAAAAATTCAAAATAAGCAAACGGAGTCCAAATTTTTCGTCTCGGGGAAATCGAATGTCTTTTTGCACTTGTGAAAAAAATTAACAAGTGCAAGAAGGCAGACCGTGTGAGTGCCGAGGAAAAACAAACCAAATGGAAAGAAATTGAGGACGATTTCGATTCAAAATTTGTTGATAAGTTCCGGTGCGCGAAAACGTTGCGCACAAAGTATAAGAATTTAAAAAAGAGTGCAAAAAAAAAATTTCGCTCACGACAGGCAAGAGCTGAACAAAACAAAAAATAAATGAACAGTCAGAAGCTGTTGACAGTTTAAACTTAGTTTAACCGTGCAGGGTTGGGCGTTTAAACTGAGTTTAAACTTCAGTCAAGTTTGACTGAAAAATTCTATTTTGCGTTTAAACTAAGTTTAAACTGGAAACTTAGTTAAACTCGCACTGAAAAATTGGCCCAGAGTGGAACAACTTTGCCGAAGTCTCCTTTAAGGCCGTGACAAACATGGTGCTGTCCTTGTTAAGTTGCATATCATTGATGCCGGCTGTGTGGCGTTTACCGAATTGATCTCCTGCCGCCCTTGCGTATGTCCCAGATAGAAATTTGTCCATTATCATGACCTACAAAAATAAACTTTAGTACATATTTTTCACTACATTCAACAATTTATACACACCAGTGATGATGGTCTCATCCAGTGGACCCCACAGCATTGACGTGATCTTTGACTGCAACATGGGTATGCCAGAATGGGATCATGCTCCGCTATACTGGAGTCAGCGGTGCGCACATAAATCACAAACAGATCCGAATTCTGACTGATTCTGATTGCCAGAGTAACTGAAATTGCAGGTGCGCACCGACGACTTGGCTGGTATGGACGCGATTGCAGTAACAAACTCTACATCCCAAATCTTGGTGGTCATATCACCAGCGCCGAATATCAGCTTCGACGTACTCCAGTCGACGTCCAAACACCAGACGGCACCCTGGTGACCGTCATAGGTGCCCAGTAAAAATGTCGTGCTTCCAAGCACTTCCGGACACAATTTCGCTGGCGTCGAAAGTTCAACTTCTCTGATTTAGTGTTGAGCAAAAAATCGCAACCGGTGATTTTTTCACTGTGATTTTGTAAATCACTGTTTTCCAAATCACTGTCAAAGTATATCCTAAGTACCGCCACTCTTTTTTCGAGCTGTTTTTGGTACAGAATGTGGCAGTATTGCCGTGAAGTACAGAATGTGGTAGTGTTACCCCAACGCCATTTTCTGTTGGTTTAGGTAGCGAATTTTATGCCTATTTTTCTGATTGCTTTGTCAATCAAGTATTAAAGAAATGTTTGAAAGATCAAATATCTTAAGATAACTGGGCAATTACTGTAAAAATACAATAGTTGATACCATAATTCACTAAAATAGAGAACATTTGAATACTAATTTCGATTTTGCCTGCGTACAAATAATTTTATAATGAAAACAATAAACTTTCCGAATCAATATTAATGTAATTTTCTTCTTCTACAAGTGAAAAAGCCCAGAACAAAGTTTCTTTTGATAAATTACCTCAAAACTTTTACGTAATAGTAATGTTGTGCATCTTTATAAATCATAATAAGTATTAAAAATATGTTTTTATTCATTTTTATTGGCAACACAAACGCACGACACGATGATTTAATCAAAACATGATGAATGTGTTCAGGAGAACATTTTTCTATTAATTATTCAGTATCTTTGAAGCGACTGCATTGACTGAAATAATTTAAATGAAATCATAACCATTACAAACATTTCCCATTTAAATACATTTCTATATTCACCATTGATAGCAAAAATTTCAACCCTGTCTTATAATAATTTTACCACTTTCACCACAAAATGTGCAAATTTCACCACCGATGCAGAAATGAAATGTCATTTCTGATTAAATTGTTCAAAAGGAACAAAATTTCGCAAAGTAAATATTAAAATATATTGGAATTGGAATATAATTGAGGTTTCGCATAGGTCTGGGAGAACTTTATGCTTGTGTCCGTAGATACGGGTCATTGGGAGGTTGCTATGAATGCCTACAATCGACTTGGTGAGCTCAAGAGCCGTTATCTGGATCTGGAAGTGCTGAGCATCACCATCACCGCCTTCGTTGAGGGCAACCCGATGCCAAGGGCCAAACACCGGAACGGTTACACAAAAAGGCCACTGCGCTAATGGGTCACCAGTGCGTTCGATTTGCAAACGAGCCGAGAGTGTAGGAATTGGCCGCGCTGCTTACCAACACGCCGCTGAGTAAAGCACAAAAAATGGTGAAGGCGATAAACGTCTACACAAACAAAGAGCTGGAATGGACAACCAAGGAGCCCTTTGCGCTGAAGGTGCTTCAGCTGTGCCGAGAGATGTGTGAGCAGTCGCTGGAGGCAATTACCAACCACAGTGCTGAGGACAGTGAGGCTATGGTGACGTCCCAGCTGAATTCGGCTCGTTTAGCAGCGCAGGCGGTGATACGTGCGGTAGAAAATGAGCAGCAGAAATGGGATAATAATGGCCAAGTGCTAGAAGAAGTGAAGCAGCTGCTGGCGGAGATTACGCAACAGGTGAAGAAGCGTATGAGTGTCAGCTAAGCGAACAAACACAACGGGACTAGCATTTACGTTATTTAAAATTATAAAGAGCTTACAAGGACTTGAATTTGGTTACAATATGAGGTCAGCCTAAAATTATACCGTCCGCCGCCCGTTTCTTTCTACACAAATAATTGTATGATTTTTACGAAATTGAATTCCATGGTCTTTTTTATAAAAAAAATAAAATTTATTTTTAACATGAAAACATTTTTGTTTGTTCATTCGCAAATTAAACCAAATTCAACTTGGTGGTGACCAGCACGCGTACGCACTGATCAAATGAGCCGCACACTGCCAAGCCCAACTTGTCCGGATGCCAGTCGAAGCAGTGCACCGGCTGCGACGACACCGTTGACGTGTGCATCATTTGCAACGTGCCGGGCACGCCCTCCTCTATGTTGTCGGCGTCCGGCTTGTGCCGCTTTTCCGGATACTCGTACTGCCACAGGCGCAACGAGCCGGTGCCGCCACACGATACAAAGATATCGCGATTTTGGGAAATGCGAAATCCAAACAGAAATGGCAATTGAATTTTTAATTGCAACTGACAACAAGTCGTGGTGAAAATATATTTGGCCAGCCAGAGTTGCTTTTGAAATGTAATCGAAATAATATTAAATTTGTTGATAAATTCTGCTAAAAACCAACCGATTTAAGAAAATGTTATTTAACTATGGTTATCTTAGTGAAACCAGTATAAAAAAATAAAGTCTCGTATGTAAAATCGTGTTAAATTACATTTGTAAAATTCATGAAAATCGCAGTTTTTCAGTAATTTTCATGTGCACGCAGTACTGCCACATTCTGTACGTATTCACCACGATTTCATTTTTACAAGTGAACAACAATAATTTGACAGTTCTTATCATACAGAATCGACGTCTGGTTGTCAAACAGTGGCGGTACTTAGGATATACTTTGTCACTGTTTTACAATAATCGCTGTGAACAAATGAGATGCGAAATGCACCTACACATATAGCGGTTTCAGCACTCGTTTCTCTGCACTGTGACAATGCTGCTAACATTTATTTCACTTTCTAGTGCTCCCTTTTCCACTACAGGCAAATGGTGGATATCGCTTTAAGGGACTATGTATATCTTTTTCACTTGCACGCATGTATCCATTTTCATTTCTTCTTTCTCAGTTAAGTGATGCCATGCAAAATTATTTTTCATCAAATCTTTAAATAAGAATTTAAACAACAATTAAATTGTGAATAGTTAGAATAAATCAAGTAAATAAAGTACATATTATTGAACTAATTTTTAGGAAATTTTTGTAATGTGACGTTTACAATGAAAATGATTTTATTTGATGTTATATTCGTTATTATTTACGTCGTTATATTTATTGTTTGTGTGGCAACTTTTGGTGAGGTTTGAATTCACTGATATTTTTTTTAGCATATTGTCTCTTATATAGGTGGAGCTGAAGTCGCGTAGAAAAAAAACACATCCTCCATTACGGACACTTAATCTCCGGATTGACTCGACCGATTTAAAAAAAATTTTTGTAGTTCTTCTTATTAACTTATTTTATACAAGAATCCACCACAATACTTAAACAAATTATTTATTTAAAGTACTTTTTCTGGGGAAAAAAGGTGAAAAACGCAGTAAATTTTTGACACTTTTTTTCAAAAAGCTCCTATCCTTTTATTTTTAGCGTTTTTTTATTTTTCTGGTGAATTCCTGTGTCCGAAAGTTTAATAACTATGAATATTTTTTGGTTCTTTGTTTCAGATTAGCCAATCCGGAGATTAAGTGTCCGTAATGGAGGATGTTTTTTTTTTCTACGCGACTTCAGCTCCACCTATATAAGAGACAATTTGCTAAAAAAAAAAACAAAAAAGAAAATTTTGTTTGTGTTCCTTAAACCTTCAAAATATTGTAAAAAAAGATTGATAATAAAGGAGCTGAAAAATAAATAATTTTGTAAATCATTAAAAATTCCCCTTTCTAACGTGCCATGCTACCTTAATTGTGACAGTTGCAAATTAAAAAAGAGTGAAAATGTCGGCGATTAAACGCAAAACAAGCAAAATGTGGGAATTTTTCCATCCAGTGGATGCCATTTACGCAAAGTGCGCGATTTGTGCTACAAAATTATATTAATTTGAAGAGGATCCTGTTAATAACAAAAATCTGAAATTAACAGTGAAGCATAGCATATGTGGGCGTATAGTATGGGGGGCTGCATGTCAGGTAAAGGAGTGAGCAGGCTGTTTTTTTATTAAGGAATGGTTCCGAGGGGTTATTTACATATTCTAAAAGCTTTTGTAAGCCAAGGTTTCAAAACTTTGGATCAGATCCGATCAGAACATTTCTTTTCAACTATACGATGACCTTAGAGCGCAATGCATACGATGTGAAGCTATGTTTGCTATTTACTGGCTCAAAAAAGTTGAAAAAGTTCCTCCTTAGTCAGTCTACGTGCATCTAATTGAATATATAAGAGGTTTACTTGAACCCTGAGCCCAACAACACTTCATCTTCAAAGATATAGTAAAAAATATAACAATTCAAGGATATAACAAAATAACCCCCGAAAAACACCGAATTAAAAAAAATTATGCCGAAACTTCTGCAGGGAGTTCAATCAAGAAAAGCATATTCACAAAGTTATTAGTTTTTGGGCAAAACTTATTTCCAAATAAATTTTTGCCACTTAACTTTATCTTGTACGCAAACTTTTTCTGAGGTGAATTCATAACATATTTTTTTTTTGGCCCTTCTTTTACGATTTAGTCAAGTTTTGGATATTATTATCTTAATGGAATAAAAGAATTAAGTTTTTGGAATAAATAACAAATATTTTGTTTTTGAAAAATTACTTTAAGTTATTTATATTTTATATGAAAAAACTATGTACCCCTTGTACGCAAACTTATTCTGACTAGTGTGTATTCTTCAAATATGTACAATTTGAAGACTATAACTAACAAATTTTCATAAATTATTAATACACCTATTCTGCAAACACAATTTTGTTTAAACATAAGTACAATACCTGAGGTTGAAGGTTCGATAATAAAAAAAATAAAGTTGTACGAGAATTATACTAAAAAACACTTCAAATCACTGGCAAATGCGTAACGCGCTCTAAACACAACGGAGCAATGAACAAATATGCATTTTGCAAACCGTACTGTGACAATACCGTTCAATGTAGATCATTTATTTTTTCACCCAGTGATATATTTGCATTTCACTTTTTGAATTAATCGCCATTTTGGGCATCAATTACCCCACTGTGCGTCGCACTATGGCGCCTTTCGGCTTTTTTGGTTGCAAAAATCATTACTTCTGAACCAATAAAGATATTTAAAAAATTTAAATTGCATCTGAAAGTATAATATCTAGGCTTTAAAATAAGCATAAAAACAGAGGGCACAGTAACAGGGGGCTTTAAAATTCGTCGTCAAAGTTAAGATTTGATTTCATTACAAAAACCCCATACTAAAATGAAATTACTTTTTGGTTTTTCAATAAATTAATATATCATAATTTATTGATTCATACATAATTTTTTGTAAGGAAATTTTTTTTTCAGTAAGTTAGGTTTTTTCAAAATAGTTATCTATACTGGAAGGAATGTCTAATAATGAAAGCATTTCTAGTTTCTAGTAAGTTCTTTTTGTGATCTTACAGATCTCATAGATGAAATAACTGGATCAGAAGAGACTGCTAACATGTTGAAAAGGTCTTCATTTTGTCTAGATCGTGATATTTTGCAAGTGTTCACACATCTATACCTTTTGTAGTCCTTATTTTTGCATTCTTGAGCTTCTTCAGACAATTCCCCTATTGGTAAGCACTGGTATTCTATTAAATCCTTTCCATGTGCTAAAATTTTATGTACCGTAGGAGTAAGTTTCTTCTCAGGATAATTCTGAAGCAGCAGCTCGGCCGTTTTGGATGCATATTCACCAAATTTGGGTCCATTAACCATTTCCTTGCAATTGACAACATTCAAAATTACTCCCAATCTTCGCACAATATCTTTATCAACTCCAGTTATTCGAGCAGTCACTTCATCATTTTCAAAAAACCTGCGTGACGAGTCACCATAAATTGTATTCCCATACCCACACTTTGGAGAGTCTACTTTCAGGCCAAGATCTCTGAAGAATTCACCTTGAATAATTTTGTTTCTGACATTTCTTTATAGTAATGGGTTTCCCTTCGCTGATTTCAATTACTGTGTGTTTTAATTCGGCAATTTGATTTTTTACATCACTCACTGTGGCTTTTATAAGTTCCGAAGACTCCTTCACAATATCGGACGGCACAATTTAACTGATGAAGGCCGTGGGTTTTTCCAATATTCTGAAGCCTCACCTTTTAGTGGTAGGGGAGCAACAGAAGCCATAAACATATTAGCATCTGTAACAGTTTTATCGTCCGTATTTATTGTTCGTTTATATGCGCTCTATCCTGGTGATCCATCACAGCTCCACTTGCTAACCAATGTTATGCTCTCTTGAAGAAATTGCAACTGGTCTTCAGAGAAAGTCTCCAAGAGTCGTCTAAAAGTATGGTCCATCAGGTCTTGGAGGTTCACTTCGGCTGATACTTCGGTAATTTTGCGATTTTTGCGAGGTACTGCTTCCTTCTTGGCTTAACTCATTCGTTTGTATCCAGGAAGAAGTTTGGCAAGTTTATGTTGTAATAATGACTCACGCAGGATCACGCAAGATCCATAAACAGCGCCAAAGCCTCTTTAGAAGTGAATTGTCTAGGCAATGCATTTGGTGGTGTGGGAATACTATTTTGTATCCTCATGATTAGCTTTGGACTTGCTAACCCAATCATGGGACCTGAAATTTCAAGGGAAACTCTGCCAAGGAACAAATTTTCCTTCAGTATACGGAGCGGCACCCAGATATTGCAAAAAACAAAAGGTGACAGCGTTGCAATGGAGGAAAGCTGGTTGGAGCTACCCAACGGGAAGCAAAGGGAGAGTGCTCCCTGAGGAACACAATGTGAACATTTAAAAAAAAATAAATTTCAGTATGCTGAACAAAGTTACAAAATTCAAAAACTCAAGAATGATGAAATAAACCTTGTCAAAAAATTGTATTTTCAATTATACAATAAATAAAACGTACATACGTCAAAGGATTATCTGACGATGATGTATGAAAATAAAAATGATAATGATAAAAAATAAATAAATATATATAAATCGACCAGAAATGCCCCTAACACCCTCAAATACTTACTCAAACATTGCAAAATTTACAGTTTTTGTTTTTTCATAAAAAAGGGAAAAATCAAAATGAGCGCTTATTGATCCTTGTGTATGGAGCGCTTATCGAGCGCTTTAACCGGAGCACAAGGAGAGCGCTGATTGTTCCTTATGGATGGAGTGCTCACCGAGTGCTTTTAAGGGAGCACAAAGGGGGCACTTCGCTCCAATGACATGCAATGATAAAACACAAGGAAGGCCATAAGGAACGGGGGAGCGCTCACTGCTGACTAAGGAGCGCTCCCAAAGGGCTCCTCGAGCGCTCGATTTCCAGTTGGGTAAGGACTGTACTTAACAGTGTTGGTGTGCCTGCCTGTTATGACACACTTTTCTGAATTAAATAAGCAAAAAATAGACAGCAACTGTATTATGCCATTCGTAGCCAAAAAATATTTTTTTATATACGAATGCCAACAACACAAAATGGATTTTCGACCGTGGCTAAATGAGTGCTGTGGTTGTTCAGTAATCTGTAGATTCCACCTCTAATCCCTTCCTTTCCTTGTCTTCTTGTACTGATGTTCCCCCTATTTATGCTCCCCGGCTAGGCCGTTGGTCTCGTTCAGTGTTTCTTGTATTCTTTGTCATTCGTAATTCGTACGTCTAACAATAAAGACCCGAAACGAACCCGTTCTTTTCACTTACTCCGCTCCGCCGACGTAAACATGGTCCTTCGAGCCATTCGCAAGTGAGCTGCGAATATTTCTATAACAAATAACATACAGAAAACATTTTCAAATCAAAGTGCAAAAACTAAAAGTGACAAGACACTCACAACAAAAAAAACCAAACACATAGTGATAACTAGGTATCGGATTTATATTCACACAAAATATGCACGAAATATGCAAAATATGTATATGCAAAATATATGTAAAATATTGTTACGAAAATGAGCTCTCTAGGTTTAATCTCTAAGTTCGTTTTTGGATTGTGCTTGAAAATGAAACTACTTCAATTACTCAGCGCAAAACGCAGTCAGAAACCAACAATAACTGTATTTACAGATTTACACTTTGCTTATCTTTACACTTGTTATCACTTTGCTTGTTAAAAGTATGCCCGTAAAAGCAATCACACATAGCACAGCGACAGAGTGCCTCATCGTTACAATATATGCAAAACATATGCACTCCATCCAGGTCGAACCGCTGAAGCTACAAACATGAAATTTGCAGTGTAGGTACATCTTGAAAAATGAACATCTTGAATAAAAAATAATTCGGCACGTATTTTTCAATCTTTCGAAAATCAAAACTTAACGGGGTCAACCAAGGGTTAAGGTTCATATACGGAAAGACTACGAAAAAAACATGAACCGATAGGCCTGACTTAAAAATTAGTGAAAACATTAGAAATAAAAAATAATTAAACACATATTTTTTTACTTTTGTGAAAATCTAAGTTTAATGAGGGAAACCAAGGGTTAAATGTTTGTATGGAGAAACAAAATTGTTTGGCCCGTTTTTCTTCAAACTTGGTAAAAGTACTTCAAATGCGAAATAATCAAACACGTGTTTCTCAGTTTTTTCAAAATCGAAATCAAACGAGTAAACTAAGGGTTAAATGTTTGTATGGATAAGCATGATTTAATGGGGTTTTTGTCTTCAACTTAGTTAAAGTGCACCAACTGACAAATAAAACGAAATAAATTAAATGTCAAAAACGGCCGGCGACAAGCCAAGTAATCCGGATTAGTGCTACCGGCGCCAAGCGAATAAATATTGTTACAAAAATGACTTTTCTAAGTTCGTCTACTGGATTGTGCTTGAAAATAAAACAACTTCAATTATTCAGCGCAAAACGCTTTCCAATACCAGCAATCACTTTATTTACAAAATCAGACTCGACTCTCTGCGCTGCACACTGCTGCCTTTTATACTTGTTTTCTTATCTCTCGATCGTTCTCACACAGCCCATTACCATCGCGAACCATTCTTGCCATATAGGAATTATAGCAAGCCGGCCGTACTCCAAAGTGCATGCCTAAAAGTATGCCCGTAAAAGCGACAGAGAGCCTCATCGTTACAATATTTACAAGACGAGCGGACGGCAAAGTGTTAAGAGAAACTTGATTGATTGAGCCCATTGACTTAAAATTTGTGTGCAAAGCCGCGGGGCCCTGCTAGTTGTGGGATGAAAATTATTTTAATAAAGGTATGAAATTCTTCCGTGCAAAGCCGGGGGTAATTGGTAGTATTTCTTATATTCCAGGAATTTCGTTAAATTTGGGAAGTTCAAAAAAGTTTAAAAAAACATTGTATTTTAAAACAAATTAATTTCTTAACTTGAAGTCCAAAAAACAAAACATTAACTCAAATAATAACAAAACTTAAAATTAAATGTAAAAAATTAACTACTTATTACAGTAAATAACTAAAATTTGATCCAAGTTTTTTACGGTCAGCATATGCCATGCCTATGCCGTACACCAGCTCGTGGAGTACGAAAACGTTCATTATTCTTGTATGCTGTACTCAGCAATGTCCCAAAAAATAGCTTAGTGAGCCAAACTACAACACCCTTAATAATGATCGTAAGAACATCATTCTCGAAATAACAAAAGTCTGGGCTTGTCCAAATTGATCCCCGCCCCTCCCAAACCCTTTACACACAGGAGCACATCAACTTCACTCTTGTTCGTTTGCATAGAAAAACATAAGTCTATATGAATATGTTTATATACATACTTACGCCAAATACGGCAAAAACTAAAAAAAACATGCAAAAATATGCCAAAATATGCAACAAATATGCAAAATATGCAAAACAAAATATGCAAAATATGCAAAAAGTATGCAAAATATGCAAAAAAATTAAAAAATATGCAAAAAATATGTAAAATATGCAAAAAATATGTAAAATATGCAAAAGATATGCAAAAAATAAGCAAAATATGCAAATATGCAGTGCATATGTTAGCTCATTCTTGATATTTTTCAATAAAAATAGTTTCTGTCTTGGTCCCGTTCAAATCTGAAGCCCAAAAAAAGATAGGCAAAATATGCAAATATGCAGTTCATATGTTAGCTCATTCTTGATATTTTTCAATAAAAATAGTTTCTGTCTTGGTCCCGTTCAAATCCGAAGCCCAAAAAAAATATGCACTTGCATATAATTCCGATCCCTAGTGATTACATAACTAATCACAAGAAAAAAACTTAAAAGTGTACCTACAATAACGAAACAAAAATATGCAAAAAATAAGCAAAATATGCAAAAAATATGCAAAATATGCAAATACGCAGTGCATATGTTAGCTCATTCTTAATATTTTTCAATAAAAAAAATTTCCGTCTTGGTCCCGTTCCAATCCGAAGCTCCAAAAAAATATGCACTTGAATATAATTCCGATCCCTAGTGATAACATAACTAATCACAAGAAAAAACTAAAAAGTGTACCTACAATAACGAAACAGTGCACAGATTTCAAAAATTAAAAACAAAAAATTAAGAAAAAAAACAGCGAAACATAGACAGTGCAGTGTTGTGCAGAACACATAGCAAACGGGGACTACCGCAGAATACACCATTACAACAACAACACACACCCACAACAGAACATAAAGCAGTAGAGCACGGCAAACAACAACAGCAAGCAACACAGCACAAAACAGCGGACAGACAACACACAGCTATAGAGGAGATCCTCATTCTCGGGCACTGGGCCCCCTTAAGATAAGCCCAACAATTTTTATGAAAAGTTAACACAAACAATCATATACACTAACACAAAATATAATTTATAAAAAATACCTATTCCCAAAAAAATCTTAAAATCCAGTCAACAAATTACATACTGCTACCCCGCCACCGTCCGCTTTTCGTGTACATTTCCCCTGTACACATACAAAATAGCGCAGTGCAGTAAGCAATCCCGCTACTGCACATAATTTTGCGCTTTTTGTGTTCGCATTCTCCTTTGTGCGACCTACGCAGGCAAAGCAGCAAAAACTCCCGCTGCAGCCTGCTTCCCACTAACTCGCTAATCTGCACATTTCCCCTTCTTTTGCTTTGTGCATATCTCAGATCAGCTGCAAGTACTCCAGCTGTTGATCTCGCATTCTCCCACTTGTGTACATTTTCGCTTTGTGCGATATAAGTTAGCACGTAAGCATATCTACACCCCGCGCATCCCGCATCACGCACCACAACGAACGACCGTGACAGGAACTATCAAATAACAGCGCGTGCAATACCACCATGACAGCGGTGGTCAATAACCAACGCGTGCACGACCATGGCAAATAATGCGACATCAGCGCTATCGAACGTCAAGCAATACCACCATGACAGCGGTGGTCAATAACCAACGCGTGCACGACCATGGCAAATAATGCGACATCAGCGCTATAGAACGTCGAGCGGATGCGCGTGCGGGCACTGAAATCAAGCAGCAAGTGCTTCAGCGAATACGGCGGCAGCTACGGCGACAGCGACGGTGACAGCAGCGTGACTGAGGCAGTTAGAGTAGAATTAAGTTCAGTCGTAAATTTACTTGTAAACCAACCGGCTGCCCTTCAGGGAAATAAAAACTCATTTTAAAAAATTCCACATAGTGGAAAAAAACTCTGTGTTTAAATCCATCTTAACTGGCGCCCAACGTGGGGCCACATACAAAAAGTCCTGGTAAAGGACAGCTAAAGGTGGCCCGAGTGCTCGAACCCGCGTGTGCGTGCAAACGATAGAACGGAAACAATTATAGAAAGAACGGCCCGCTCTTCATTTGCCCAGTCATTCTTAAACCGAAACGAACAACTTTCAAGGCCAAAACCAAACCAATTCAGCAATCTCCCGCATTATCGGAAATTGGAAGTCGGACGACAGGCTGCAACCCCAATGGAGGTCGATCCATCACTGTCATGGATGGATGGATGGATGGATGTGAGGGGGAGCCGAGGAAATAACCTAAGGGAGGTCATTACCTCAAGCACTCAGGCTTTATAGCCCATTGTACTTAAGGCTCAGGAAAAAGGTTGATAGAGGAGATTGGAATGGGAAAGAGAAAAAGAGAAAGTGGGTGGAAAGGGAGAAAGGGCTATGAGGTCTCCTGTGCAAATTTCCCGGACTCATTAATGAATCTCAGGAGATCACACAGGGTGAGAGAATGAACTTCGTCCATTCTCATTAAATCTGAACCCAGCGTGCGCAATCTCGTTCTAGAGAAGGCAGGACATGCACAGAGAAAGTGCTCTGTACTATCAACCTCCTCCAGGCAAGACATGCAAGTCGGATCCTCGATGATGCCCATGTTGGCCATATGTCGCCCCCATGGATTGTGTCCTGTAATTAACCCGACCATTCGACGGAGGTCTTTCCTTCCCAGCTTCAGGAGGAAATTCCCTGCTTTCCTGTTCGGGCTTTTCACAAAACACTTGGCAGTTTTACAGCTTCCCAAGCTAGACCAACGTTCTCTGTGTAGGTTATTTACACAGGACTTGATCCAGTCCAGGGTTCCTGCTAGACTGGTGCCGATTATTGGTTCTGGTCCCATGGGTGTACACCCTGATCCACAGTTAGCCAGTTCATCGGCAGTTTCGTTACCTAGAACACCGCAGTTTCCCGGAACCCAGATAAGTTGGAGCTTATTACGTCTCGCGACTGATTTTAGCTTCAACTTACATTCTTGGACAATCTTAGAGGTAACACGCGCGTTCTCCAGGGCCTTAAGTGCAGCTTGACTGTCACTACAGACTCCTATATGTTTCCCGCACCATTTCCTCCCTATTATCCATTCCGCTACCTTCAGAATGGCGAAGACTTCCGTCTGAAAGACGGTAGTCAGCCCACCCAGTGAGTAGTAGCAGTTGACACTTCCATCGAGGTGCCATCCAGCTCCAGTACCTTTATCGGTCTTGGATCCGTCAGTGAAGAAAATATCCGTCAGATCCCCTAGCATGGCCTGTGGGTTGTCCCATTGGTCGCGCGTTGGGAACCTCACTTCAAAGTTCCTCCTAAAGGATACTACGGGTATTAGGCAATCCTTAGGGGCCAGCAGCAACGGATATTGCGCTGACAACCTCTTGAAGATTTCTCCATGACCCGATCCCTTGTTGTCGTGCCAGTATCCATAGGAATATAGCCGACATGTCGCTTTCATCGCTTCCTCTTGAACTTTTAGGTCTAGGGGAAGCAGGTCAAGCATGGCATTAAGGGCATCACCCGAGACAGTGCTCATGGCACCCGTAATGCATATACATACACTTCTTTGTAGTCTGTTCAGAGCCAAAGCTGCGGACTTAACCATTGTTCGTCTCCACCAGACTACCGATGCGTACGTAATTATGGGTCTGATGAGTGCGGTATATATCCAGAGGACCACCGCAGGCTTCAGGCCCCAGGTTTTGCTAAAAGCTCGACGGCACTGTTGGAAAACCTTCAGCGCACGGTCTACTTTCGTCAAGACATGCATCTTCCACGTTAGTTTCCTGTCTAGGATAACCCCTAGATATTTCACCTCCGTGGATAGACTGAGGGTCACACCTTTCAGTACTGGCAGTTCGAGACCATCCAGCTTCCGCTTCCTAGTAAATAGGACCAAAGTCGTTTTACTGGGATTAACGGAAAGACCCTGTCCTGTGCACCAGTTATCAATCTTATCCAGGACTTTCTGCATTTTCTTGCAAATTATCCTGAGGGATCGTCCTGATACTAGTGCACAGACATCGTCCGCGTATGCTTGGACGTGTATTCCGAGATCCTGCATCTCCCTTAGTAGAGAGTCGACCACGAAACACCACAGCAGCGGAGAGAGGACACCACCCTGGGGACATCCCCGTCCGACCTCTGCCGTGACCGAATTGCTATCACTCTCACCAACGGTCAGCAATCTCCCGGAGAGCATGGAGCGGATCCACCTTATCAGGGTCTCATTTACCCCATGCATTCTGGCTGCTGAGCATATCGAGTCAAAGGTTGCATTGTCAAAAGTGTAATGGTCAGCTTCCAGCCCTGCTTCAATCTTGGATACGATGTCATGCAGGACTGAGTCGCATGATTTTCCACTCTGGTAAGCGTGTTGGTTTCTACTAAGTGGGCTTCTTGTCAGCACCTTCGCTCGGATGTGCTTTTCTACCATTCGCTCTAAGCTTTTCAGCATGAAAGAAGTCAGGCTGATTGGCCTAAAGCTCTTGGCCAGCGTATAGTCGTCCTTCCCTGGTTTGGGAATGAAGACCACTCTGACCTGTCGCCAAAGAGTTGGAATGTAACCATGAGCGAGGCAAGCCGTGAAGATCTTTATAAGAGCTTTCATCAGCTTGTCTCCACCCCTCTTTAGCATTATCGGGTAAACTTTATCAGGTCCTGGGGACTTGTAGTTTTCGAATGAGGAGAAAGAAAATCTTACCGCCTCCTCCGTTACTACTTCTGACGCGGAAAACCAGTTAAGCCTTTTAGTCCTATTACCTGCGTCATTGACCTCACAACTGTCCACCACAGTGGGAATTATCCTGCTTCCCGGAAAATGGGTCGCTAGGAGAGTGTTGTAGGTTTCCGACTTAGAGGTAGTATAGGAGCCATCAGGCAAGCGAAGAGAATCAAGCTTAACTGTTCGGTCTCTTTGTAGAACCCTACACAGTCTTGCTGACTCCTTCATACCTTCAACCTCATTGCAAAAGTCTCTGAAAGAGTCCAGTTTGGCAGACCTCACTTTCTTCTTAAATTCCTTTTGGACGAGGTGATAGTTGGTCCAGTCGTTCTCTTTTCGGGTTTTTAAGGCCCTATTCAGAAGCTTCCTGGATCGTTTGCGTAGCTTCGAAAGCTCAGCACTCCACCATGGAACTGCTTTGCCTTGTCTGCTCGCTCTCAGCGGACACACCTCCTCATAGCAGCCAGTCACTGTCATACTTCAGGCAGAATAGGCCAGCACCACGGCCACTGATACCTCAAAATCAGGGAAACTATCATAGGCCCACTCCGGATCCTTTCGTACAAAGGAACCCTTTCAATGGACGTCGGGTGCCAGAATGGCATGGTCAAGAGAGGGCTCAAAAGAGGCGTAATGAAAGCGATAGACAGCCAATTCCGAAACTGCAACGTATAAGCCACGTACGGGCTCCAGAACAAGACGACGACCACCAATATGAAGGGCTCCAGACTTATGACGCCTACGACGAAGGCGAACAACCCGACGATTACTACACCAATCAAGAGACGGACGAGATAAATTTTGTAGGAACAGATCCCTCCTACCCAGTGGCGCACACAGGGGGGAGGTTGGGGGTTCAACCCCCCCCGAAATATTTTTAAGTTAGTACAAAAATTTAATTTAAAACCGTCGCATATATCTATGTTAAATCATCAATAACACGACTCGACACAAAAAATGCACCTAAAAAAAGTGTTTTCTAGACTAACTTTGGGCCGCTGAACACGAAACTGAAACAAAACAATTTTGTTAGAAGCGTTTTCAAATTTTGGAAAAACCAGTTTTTACCCTGTTGTTTCAGTTATGAGCACATATCTCGTAAACGAACCATCTGACTAACACAAGATGTCCGTCGGTCAGAAGATAATACCTTAGCTTTTCCAGAGATAACAGATCCGAATCAGATGAGATTTGGAGAAATTACTGACGATGAAAGTTGTAAAAAAGTGAATTTTTCGACCATTTTCAAAAATCATAAATTTTTGAATGTTTATTATGGATAAAAAAAATTATTTCCTCTGGTTTTAAAACCTAAGATGAAAAATATATTATTTGTGCAAATATTAAGCCTACCATCAATGGAATCGAAGTAAAAATGACAAAGTTATGATGCACTGAGTGAAACCACCAACTTTACATTTATTACACCGTGACCCTTCCAAATGTTGATATAGGTGTGAAACTAGAGGTCATTTACCTGGAATTTTATTTATTTAGTTTTTCATTTTCTGACCCAAAGTGATTTTTAAAGGACTTTAAAATTTTAAGGACATACACATTTCAAATATTTTTTCAAATATTTGCGGTTGTGCAAGATATGGGTATCAAATAAAAGAGAAAAATAGTCTCCTTTAAATAAATTTTCTATTTTGAGCTTTCAGGACCAAAATATGTCAGGTAGGGGAAACATACCAGGTATTTCAGTATGAAGTGAGCCTTTTTTTGCAAAAATAAAACACTAATTTTTAATGGGAAAGTAAAAAACATGTTATTCAAAGTATTGGCCATTGCTAGCCACACATTTTCACATTTTGTCCATTTTTCAGGCAATTTGTGGACAGCGCGCCAATAGAATTGTTTGTCTTTTGAAGCAAACCAATCAGACACCCAATTTTCGACTTCCTCGTAGGAATCGAAGTGCTGCTCAGCCAATGCGTGTCCTATCGATGAAAACAAATGGTAGTCGGAAGGAGCCAAGTCTGGTGAATACGGCGGGTGGTGTAGCAGCTCCCAGCTTTGATTGTATCCTGAACCGGTCTTGCTTTGTGTGCAGGTGCATTGCCATGGAGCAAAATTACCTTGCCGTGTCTTCTGGCGCATTCTGGTCGTTTTTCGATCAATGCATGGTTCAAATTGATCATTTGTTGTCGGTAGCGATCAGTATTAACGGTTTCGCCAGGTCCGTTCGCTCTGGTCCCACCAAACACACAGCATTGTCTTCTTGCCGAATCGATCTGGTTTTGCAGTCGATGTTGAAGAATGTCCCGGATTAACCCATGATTTTTTCCGTTTAGTATTCTTAAAATAGATAAATTTTTCATCGCCAGTAACAATTCGATGCAAAATTGATTTTCTTTCGTGTCTTTGAAGCAAAATTTCGCAAGTGTTTTTTCGGTTTTCCATCTGCCTTTCATTCAATTCATGTGGCACCCATTTTCCACACTTTTGGATTTGTCCCATAGCTTTTAAACGGACAGAAATTGTTCCTTGTGCAACATTTAACATTTCTGCCATTTGCTTTTGACTCAAAGTGTCATCTTTATCTAATATCGTTTGCAATTCGGCGTCTTCAAACTTTTTTGGTGGTCTTCCACGTTCTTCATTTCTCACATCAAAATCATTATTTCTGAACCGTTGAAACCATCTTTTGCATGTTGCTCTTGATAGAGTATGATCACCATATGCCTCGACAAGCATTCGATGCGACTCTGCAGCACTTTTCTTCAAATGAAAACAAAAAATTAATGCTTTCCGTAAATCATCACTATCTGGTACAAAATTCGACATTTTTAACACGATGAAAAAATATGATGTTGTTTGTTCAATGACTTGATGTATACTAAATATGCTTGACAGATATCATAGCAACAAAACAAAAAAAATTAAGGCTCGTTCACAACAAATATTCCCTATCGAGACATTTGTATCTTGAGGCTCACTTCATACTGATATACCTTCATATTGTACATGTTTTGGATCTCAGTCTGTAGATTCATACATCTAAATTTTATTCCATTTCAAAGTTCTCAAAAAAGTTACACGAAACCCCCCCCCGAAACAAAATCCTGCGTGCGCCACTGCTCCTGCCCTATGTCAGCAGGACATTCGCAGGAGGGAAACTAAAATTTCTGATTGACACAGGTGCTGCAAAGAATTATGTAAAAAATCTTAGTGGCTTTAAGGGTATCGAAGCAGTCAAAAGCCCTTTTGCTGTTAAGACACTTCACGGCACCAACACAATTCGCTAAAAGTGTACCATACACATTTTTGGCAAAACTACTGCCTTTTTCATTTTACCCTCGCTACAAACATTCAACGGCATCATAAGTTTTGATTTCCTTAGAGAAATAAATGCTAAAATGAACTTAAAAAAGGGAACCCTCTATTATGAAGGCGGAGAGAAGATACTGATGTACTTCTACCGCCAGGACGTTAATAGCGTAATGGCAATCCCAAACTATAACGAAAAAATCTCTCGGCTACTCAAGGAACAATCCGGAGTTTTCGCTGACCCAACAGAATCGCTGCCATATAACACAACAGTGGTGGCAACGATCAGGACGACCGACAACGAACCGGTTTACTCAAAGACCTACCCCTATCCCATGGCTGCCACCGAGTTTGTCAACAATGAGGTGGCCAGCCTTCTACGAGACGGCATAATTAGGCCATCACGTTCCCCGTACAACAATCCAATATGGGTTGTTGGTAAAAAGGGCACAACAGAGACAGGGGAACGGAAGTTGAGGTTGGTCATCGATTTCAGGAAGCTTAACGAGAAAACAGAAGCGGATAGGTATACCATTCCGGAAACTTCCGTCATCCTCCCTAACTTGGGCAAGTCCACCTTCTTCACGACCCTGGATCTCAAATCGGGGTTCCACCAAATCAAGCTAGCAGAACGCGACAGGGAGAAAACAGCATTCTCTGTCAATAATGGCAAGTATTAATTCTGCCGACTGCCATTCGGACTTAAAACTGCTCCAAGCATTTTTCAGCGAGCTATCGACGACGTTCTAAGAGATGAGATTGGCAAGTGTTGCCACGTTTACATCGACGATGTGATCATCTTCTCTGGAAACGAGGACCAACACATCAACGATGTAGGCCGCATTCTTGAAAAGCTTTTCACGGCAAATATGAGGGTGTCATTGGAGAAGACGAAATTCATGAGAAGAGAGGTGGAATTCCTCGGATTTCTTGACTCCGAGGATGGAATAAGAACTTGCCCGGACAAAGTGCGAGACATCCTGAATTACGAAACCCCACAGACTCTACGCAGCCTAGGATCGTTTCTGGGACTATCGGGGTATTATCGACGATTTGTGCAAGACTACGCAGCAATTGCCAAACCACTGACGAAGTACCTGCGTGGCGAGAACGGGAACATCGGAGCCAATCGGTCCAAAAACGTTCGTATCCAGCTCGACGAAGAGACACTGCGAGCTTCCAACAAAATCAAGGAAATTCTCGCCTCCGAGGACGTACATAACATAACGTGACATAACCATGATCTCCTGTACCTTGTCCGCAACTGAGGAAAACTACGCTACCAATGAGCGTGAGCTCTTGGCGATAGTGTGGGCCCTGCAAAAACCAAGAAATTACCTCTATGTTACCAGGCAACTTAACATCTATACGGACCACCAACCTCTCACCTTTGCCATATCGGATAAGAATCCGAATGCTAAGCTTAAATGATGGAGAGCGTTCGTAGAGGAATTTGCACCAAAATGCACTGTCCGGCCAACATGTCAATGCGTTAGAGGACTCAAGCTACCGCTACAGCGCACAGCGAGGAATCATTGACGAAGGCCATCCCACAATTGCCAACCCCATCAACTGCTTCAAGAATCAGCTTATTCTGGAGGAAGGACGGACACCAACAAAAAGGACGACAGTTCTATTCAGGTCCCAGACCAGACATCATATTACGTTTAGCAATGTAAGCGATTTTTTATCCACCATTAAGGAATGCGTTAACCCCAATGTGGCAATGGACTACTATGTGACATGCCCCTCTTAGCACAAACTCAGAATGAGTTACTTACGATGTTTCCTGGCGTTAGATTTCTCCATACTTCAAGACAAGTAATGGATGTCTTTAATGAAAGCGATCAAAGGGAAATTCTGGAAACAGGACACAACAGCGCTCACCGTTCTGCGCGTGAAATTTTGCAGCAAATACTAGCCGAGCATTTTTCCCCAACATTGCGGAAGAGATTGAAGGAATTGGTTTCAACCTGTACGGTCTGCCGTGAAGCCAAGTATCAGCGCCACCCTCCCAGACCAACAGCAGGTAGCTCCCGATTCCCCAATACCCCGGCGAAATCTTACATATTGACATCAACTCGACGGGCAAACAGCACTGACGTGTGTGGACAAATTTTCTAAGTTTGCTATTGTCTCCCCCATAAATTCGAGGTCAATAGTTGACATAAAAGAACGCATCCTACAAATCCTTAACTTTTTCAAGAACACAAAAACCGTAGTTTGCGATAACGAAAAATCCCTTAACTCTCAAACAGTGAAATCCTTATTGAGGGATCACTTTGCAATAGATATATTCACAACACCCCCGCACCATAGTACCACTAACGGCCAAGTCGAGCGATTTCACAGTACTCTATCAGAAATCGCTCGATGCGTTAAGATGACCCAAGGGCTAAACGCCACCTCGGATTTAATCTTGCTTGCCACGTCAAAATATAACCGATCGGTCCATTCCGTCACGGGACAAAAGCCCATAGACATAATTCACTCTATCCCAAATGCCCTTAAAGAGGAAATTGAAACCAGAATCAGCAAGGTACAGGAAAAAGACTTAGAACGATGCAACAGGAACCGGATAACAAAAATGTTCCAACCGGGGGATAAAGTCTTCATTAAAACCAATAGACGAATAGGAAATAAGTTCACGAATCTCTACGTAGAAAAAACTGTCGAAAGGGATCTAGGGACAACCGTTCTAGTTGAAGGCAAACAAATTCATAAAGCTAACCTGCGATAATCTGTACTTCCAGGTTCCTCACCCTCGCTATAACCCAACCGGCCGACGCGAAACTACTGAACTACACCAATTCCTTCTACATACCGATCACCAACGGGGACGTGGCCATCTTCGAACAGTATGACCTCTTACTGCAGAGAACTAACCTCTCGGACTATGAGACCATGGCACGTGAAACAGAGAGCCTATTCGACCATCTGCCTCACTCTCCCATCAGGAAGATAGTACAAATTGACATTGACCGAATTTTCCACCTATTAAACACCCTCAAAATTCACCACTGGCAAGCCCGCAGCATTAATTTCCTGGGTACAATGTTGAAGTACATTGCGGGGACCCCGGACTTCGACGACTTTAATGACGCAGCGACCAAGGAACAAGCCCTCATAGAGGCGAATGAACGGCAAATGGTCATTAACACGGAAATACAGATGAAGATAAACGAATTTACCCAAAGACTACACAACTTGCTTGACGAGACAAAGGAAAAGGACGTGAACGCGGGTAACCTGTTCGAACTGCTTACCGCCAGGAATAGAGCAATGCTGACAGACATCGAGAATATTATTTACACAGTAACTCTAGGGAAAGCAAATATAATCAAAACAATTATCCACGCAAATACAGAAACTGAGAGGTTAATAGTTGCTAAGCACTCCGCCAACGTTAATATAAATAGCATATTAAGTATTTCCAAACTCAAAATTTTGCAAGATAATTACTGTATTTACTTTATAATTAAGTACCCAAAAATTACGAAAATTTGTAGTAAGATAAGGGTCCTGCCCGTTGTCCACAATCACAGAATAGTACTGCTAGAAACAAATGTAGTGGCTAACTGCGACAACGCACATTGGGAAAAAACCGACAAAAACGCTCGCATCGCCTGTTTTGAGCTTTAGAATCTATAGTTTTTGAACTAGAGAACTGAAATTTCGCTATTACCTTCAGGATTACTCAGAGAATTGTATGGTGTGATTTTTTTAAATTACCCGTACCAGGAGCTGGTACCCTACAGTCGGAAGTTAAGAGTTTTAGAAATATGCATAATCAGAAGCAAAAAAAATAAGTCAATATTTTGATAACTGATTCTCGTAGAAGATCAAAAATAAAGTTACACGTGTTTTAGGGTTTTTTAATTTGAGCACTTTTTCGCAGCACGGTTTATGGTTTCCCAATGTATAACGAAAAATTTAATAACTTCGGAAATAAAAAAGATAAAGGATTAAATTTTCGCATAACGGTTTCCCATAAGTAGAAGATGATTTATGAAAAAAATGAAAAACATTCGCCCACGACCACGCCTACTCTCCATACAGACTTTATTTTTAACAATATTAAAATGGGCTCAAATTTTATTGTCATGCATTAAAATGTTCTTTAGAGACACTTAGCCCACTTTTATAAAAGTAGGCAAACTCTTTCTTAAAAAAATCTAAACTATTCATTTACTTTTATATAGCACGGAAAAGGTTAACTGACAAGTATAACTTTCCTCACTAAAAGTTAAAATAATGACTTATTATGTATCTCAAGGGGTTAAAGAGGCATGTCACACCTATTTCCAGACAAAAATATTCCTAAACGGACGGTAAATATTTAAAAGTTCATATTTTGAAAAATATCTTTATATGGCAACCCTGTTAAGAAATGGGCAAACCACGCCCATTTTAGGCAATATGTTGTTCTCATGATTTCCAAAGTGTTTGTATGAAATTTCAGTTTCGTGTCCCAACTTTTTCGAAAGCTATTATGAATACCTTCCATCAGACAGACGAATTGGAAGACATATTAACAGACGGACATAGATAAATCAATGCGATATATATTTACGTATGTCACTTCTATATATTTAAATACATATTTATTCCTTTCAACACCAGCCTTGCTGTTTTTCATACGTTATAGTTTTGCTCAGCAATTAAAAATATATCGTTGCTAACCAGAACTGAGTACAAAAAGTGCTTGGGTTGGCATGCGAAAATTACTCGGATTCACGCTGACGCAGGACTCCGCAGGACTCCGCAGATAAGTTTGATACCATCACTTAGCTGAATGTCCCACCTATTCAGTGTATAAGTATTTCGTGGAATGCTGTGGAATCTCAAAAGTTGCAGTCCATAGAAAATCCCTTTTTTTCTAATTTTTATCAAAAAATGAGGTAAAGGTTAGGTATGCTGTTTTCTGTCAAAATAAGCATTTTTGAAATAAGATTTTTTGACATATTAATTGCTTAAATATTGTAACCCCACATGTGAAAAAGTATGAGATTTCATTTAAAAATATAGATTCTACGGGCCTCTGAATACAGCCTTGTTAACGATATTTTGCTAGCAGCGAAAATAATATAATAAAACGTTCAACTTTGAAAGGCCGTAAAGTCCAGGTCATGGGATGAAGGGACTTGAAAAGTTGATTTTCTATGTGGCTAGTATATCATTATTACAACTAGTAAAAAAAAAATTCAGATTCGCAACTTTTGAATTTGCTCCAATGCGAGCGTTTTTGCCTGTTTTTTCCCAATGTGCAACGTCTATCACCCCTTGACAGACTGCAAGGAATCAATAGCTATGCCGTTCTGCAAACCATGCGAAAAGAGTTACTGCGTGCAACAACTGCTCAACCAGCATTCTGCGGCTTGTAAAACGTCCTCAACCGAACACATTGCACCTATTGAAGAAATTGATGACGGCTTAGTGGTGGTGAACGATCAGACAGCAGAAGTTCGCGATGGAAACAATTCGACGACCATAGTTCGTGGCACATTTCTGGTCGCCTTCGAAAGAAACGCTACCATCAACGGCACTACCTTTACAAACTGGAAGACTACTGACCATCTACACCCTGAAGCCCCGCCAGCACAGATAGTTAACCTCACTAAACATGTCCCATGGTTGTCTCTCCCATATTTGAATAACCTCCATATTAAAAACTTGGCACATATCGCGAACTTAAGAGACCTGGTCCAAACTCGCTTTTCACAGTCATTGGGAACCTCCATCCTCCTAATTGGGATACTTGCTGCAATTGTAGTAGGGCTACTTGTTATGCTTAGGAGGCTACGCAGTAATGGCCTAGCAGCACTGAAAAAGGTGTTAACAGAAGCCGAGGACGGCTCCTCTTTAAGAGGGGAGGTAGTTAGAACGTAAGCATATCTACACCCCGCACATCCCGCATCACGCACCACAACGAACGACCGTGACAGGAACTATCAAATAACAGCGCGTGCAATACCACCATGACAGCGGTGGTCAATAACCAACGCGTGCACGACCATGGCAAATAATGCGACATCAGCGCTATCGAACGTCAAGCAATACCACCATGACAGCGGTGGTCAATAACCAACGCGTGCACGACCATGGCAAATAATGCGACATCAGCGCTATAGAACGTCGAGCGGATGCGCGTGCGGGCACTGAAATCAAGCAGCAAGTGCTTCAGCGAATACGGCGGCAGCTACGGCGACAGCGACGGTGACAGCAGCGTGACTGAGGCAGTTAGAGTAGAATTAAGTTCAGTCGTAAATTTACTTGTAAACCAACCGGCTGCCCTTCAGGGAAATAAAAACTCATTTTAAAAAAACGAGTGCGCTTATGACCACACGACTGAAGTGAAACTTCTTTCGCTCCATCTGTATGTATATATATATATATATGTGTGTACAATATATACATGTATGTACATATACATACATATATTAATTTTCTACAAATATTTAAATTTATTTATTTTTTTCATGTAACGCTTACGTCACGCGTTCGCCAGCTTACTTCCCAAGTCAAGCGTGCGTAAACCACTTAACTCCCGTTCGCCTCGCCCGATCACACTTTTCGTAACGCTTACGTCACGCGTTCGCCAGCTTACTCCCCAAGTCAAGCGTGCGTAAACCACTCAACTCCCGTTCGCCTCGCCCCATCACACTTTTCGTAACGCGTTCGCCAGCTTACTCCCCAAGTCAAGCGCGCGTAAACCACTCAACTCCCGTTCGCCTCGCCCGATCACACTTTTCGTAACGCGTTCGCCAGCTTACTCCCCAAGTCAAGCGTGCGTAAACCACTCAACTCCCGTTCGCCTCGCCCGATCACACTTTTTGTAACGCGTTCGCCAGCTTACTCCCCAAGTCAAGCGTGCGTAAACCACTCAACTCCCGTTCGCCTCGCCCGATCACACTTTTCGTAACGCGTTCGCCAGCTTACTCCCCAAGTCAAGCGTGCGTTAAGAAGTTTCACTTCAAAAATTCCATATAGTGGAATAAAAACTCTGTGTTTAAATCCATCTTAAGGGGGTATAACACCTTGAAGCTTGAATTTCGGCCTCTTTTTTACGATTTTTTTTAATGAATAAGAAATCGAGCTATTGAAAAAAGGCTTTTAGTTATCTTTTTATTATACATTCAAGTTTTAAAAAAAAAATTTTTTAAGTAGAAAATCAATAAACAAACACTGAATTCAGACCGTTTTAAGGGACCACTTGCGTCATGTGAGTCCGGGTGGTGTACACGATTTCGGCTAACTGGTGTGACCTACAACAAAAATCCAATATATTTATTAATTATTGATAGATTAACTGTGGAAGTACGTAGGATTTTTGAAAGATATTAATTTTTGTGAATTTGACACTCGTTTGAACAAAAAACGTAACATTTATACTCAAAAATCTTGCATTAAATGAGTTCCCGAAAAAAAACTAACAGTTCAATTAAAAAATGGCTACGTACTTCCATGGAAAAGTCTATTGAGAGAAGAAAAAATTTTCTTTCAAGTGAATCTGATAAAAATTGTGGGAGTTCTGATGTACACCAGTTTGAAAAAAGGTGTTTTTCAGAAATCAAGTTTGAAGTTTTGGATTGATCTCCACGCGCATAGAAGCTACGTATAAATATGGCTATTTTCAACATGAAAAAGGTCTTCACCGACTAAATGTTCATGGAATTGTATTCTGTATACATAAAAGTGTCATTTAAGCAAAAAAAAAAAAAAGCAATTTTTCCCCCTTAACTTATACCACAGAACAAACAATATACAGAATGCGCATCTGGTGTCAAGAAAATTTTCTTTGCGGGTTCCAGCGGTAGGGCCCGTTTGTGGATGCTTGGGGAAGCAGCAAAAGGGGACGAGAACGCACAGAGCGCGAGAACGTAAAATGAGAAGCTGTGAGAGCGCAAAATCAAATGTTCGGAGAGCAAACAGATAAAAGTATTGAACGCATGCCGGTGTACAAAACAGTAACGCACCATATATGTGGTTGTTGTTGTTGGCCAACAAAGCGATGTGCCGCATGCATGATGATGGCGGAAACACGTACAGGGGAAAGGCGACAGCCTGTGGTTGTTGTTGTCGCTGGCTAACAACTGAAGTTAGAATAAATTTTTGCTTTGGCTGATTTCTGTAAGGAGCTCAGCGACTCACAATACTACGATAAAAAAAACGCCAATTGTGGGAATAAGTCAGGGA
Organism: Melieria picta; assembly: GCA_964056695.1. Classification (NCBI taxonomy): domain Eukaryota; kingdom Metazoa; phylum Arthropoda; class Insecta; order Diptera; family Ulidiidae; genus Melieria; species Melieria picta. The sequence continues at coordinate 1,092,410 of OZ057401.1, read as the reverse complement.
ATAAGTTTGGTCAAAATAACCAGAGTTTATTAGGATTTTAGGATTTTAAGTTTTCGGGGTTTAGTTTAATGCTTCCTGAGAAGAACTAAGATCATAAATTCCAAAATTGTGTTTTTATGATCAGGACATGTGGAAAACCATTGTGGTGTAGCATTTTGACATTTAACTTTTATTAAATTCTGTATGCCTACAATTTGTGGCTGTTTTTCAAAAATGCTGCGGAAAATTGTAATGTGTACTTTGCTTAACTCTAATAGAATTTGCGATGGACTAATAAAATTGCCGAAATCTTTGAGAGAGTTAAAGTTTTTGTGAAATATGAAAAGTTCACTAGGAACTGTTAGTAAAGAAGATTCTCAATTCACCTGCACATGTTTCACAGTTTATTTTGGGAAGTATTTTGTAAACAACATAACCCAAAAAATATCTTAAAGACGCTAAATCAATGGTAAATTCAGAACAGTTCTGAAAATTATCATTTAATATGAAATTGGCAAGGATGGCTGTATTATTATCCACTTCGAAATCATCGGTTTGACTAGTTTCTTCGTTATGTTCAGGAGCTGAGTCGAGATTTAATACGATATTATTATTTTTTTTAATTTTATTTTATTTGATTAAATTCAGTCTATGAATAACAAATTCTTACAGACTATAACAAATTTCTTAAATACTAAGACGCTAAAACTAGTTAAAGGCTAAGTTAAGACACTCTAAGAATTTTGATTTCGGAAGCGCAAAATCGAGGTCCAAGGACACAGACAGTCCATTGAGCTCGACCACAGCTCTGGAAAGAGGAGCATTCTGCGCGTAAGTCGTCCTCACAAGGCCGACATAAAACGGCACAGGGCTCCGAAGGAATCTTAGCGGCGAGTTAAAGGATATCCTGCCTAACAGAGCAGGACAATTAACATCACCATTAATTATATCGAACACGAAGGAAAGTGATAGAATACTTCTCCGACTTTGAAGGGACTTTAAGTTAATGAGCTTAAGCCGCGCTCTATAGGAAGGGACGGGATCCACGAAACGAAGAGAGCGCAGGGCGAAGCGAAGAAAAACTTTCTGAAGGCGCTCGATACGATTAATGTGACACACATGATAAGGCCTATAGATGAATGACGCGTATTCGAGCTTTGAGCGGACAAAAGAGGTGTAAAGCAGTTTGAGCGTGCATGGGTTAGAAAATTCGGAACTATTGCGCCTTACAAATGCCAGCATAGCATATGCCTTAGAACAGGGGCGTAGCCAGAACTTAGGCATGGGGGGGGTTTTAAAAAAATTGTTTGCCAGTTTAGTATTACATGTTTTTTAAAGTAAAGTGCACTTTCCAAATAGGGCATTTTGTTGTGGCTTATGTGACTTAATGCATTAAAAATTAAATTTTTTCCCTGATTTTTAGTAAAAATTTCATGAAATTTGGTGGACTGAAAGCGAAGTTATTGCATCTGAAGATCCAATATTAACTATTGTTTTAAAAATGTTTAAATTTTAACCGAAGCATTTAAATTGATGAACCAAGTTTATGGTGATTTTTCTTTATACCCTGGTGGAGTTCATAAGTGGTAAAAGCGATTTAAAAACGATTGTCAGAACATAAATGATGACCAAAGTGTTAGCCAACTGAATCCGCGATCACCGTAGATCAACACTGGGCGGTAATTCATAAAAGATAAGCCAAAATCTTCATTGAAATTATTGAAATTGGATTTAATCATCGCTTTACTTATACCCACCCGGGTGATCTTTTTAATATTCATGTTTAATATCTGCACAAATTTGAAGGTAATTTTCAATAACATGAAACAATATTTTTTTTAAATTTTGTTCATGTTTAAACTTGAATTTTGTCATTTTTTATACAAATGTACCTGGGTGATCCCAGGCGCTTTCGCTACCATTTTGATTAAAACTCACGATAAATTTTTCACATGATGTGGCACCGTGCGAATTTCACCTTTTCAAAGAATGCATTTGCCGATGAAAAAAGCGTTTTGAGAACGTAGAAACCATCCAAAAGGCTTGTACCGACATCCTGAAGGACATTCCGGTCGACGAACTAAACTACTCTTTAGACATGTTTTTAGAACATGCAAATCGCTGCATTAAGCCTAAACGTGACTATTAAAAAAACAAATTAGTTTCGGCAAAAAAGGGTTTTGTTAATTTCTTTTAAATATTTAAAGATGAAAAGACCTTTTTGCTAATGTGGGAACGTACATACGATGCATAGTGATTGAAAATGTTGACAAATTATAGGCTATGGGGGGGGGTTCTGACACCCTAAACCCCTCCCTTGGCTACGCCCCTGCCTTAGAAATAGTGGAATTAATGTGGCTGGAGAACGAGAACTTAGGATCAAAAATTACACCCAAGTCTTTGGTTTCCGAAACCAACTTCAAAGGGAAATTGGAAATGCAGTAAGAAGTTTTCAGGACAGTTGGACACTTAGGGTAGGTCGAAAAATGGCATTTACTGATGTTTAAAGATAGGCAATTACTGCGGCACCAGGCGTGGACATTGTCAATGTCCGCCTGGAGCAATTGAGCATCCGACAAGTTTTTAACTTCGTAATAAATTTTGAGGTCATCAGCATAGAGCAAAAAGCTTGCCGTTGAGAAGCAACTGCTTATGTCGTTGATGAATGAGACAAAGAGCAATGGCCCTAGGATACTACCTTGTGGAACACCGGAGGAGGCTGCAAAGGGGTCTGAGCGAACATGGTCAACAATTACCACACATTGACGGTTCCTGAGATATGACTTGACCCATTCTAAGAAAACTGAGTGAAAACCCAACAATTCTAGTTTCTTAACAAGAATCGAGTGTGACACCCTGTCGAAAGCCTTGGAAAAGTCAGTATAGATTGTATCCACTTGATAATCCTTCCGAAAAGCGGCGAAGCAATCTTCCGAAAAAACGGCAAGGTTGGACACGGTGGACCGACCAGGAATAAACCCATGTTGATGCGGAGAAATAATACTTTTTACGGCGAAGAACAACTTGTCCTTCACAACGCATTCAAATAGCTTCGAAACAGTCGATAGCTTGGAGATAGGCCTGTAGTTACAAACATCATTTTTATTCCCACTCTTGAAGATTGGCGTAATAAATGCTAGCTTCCAGTCATCAACAAAAACACCCGAGGATAGCGATTTATTGAAAATCAAGGTTATAGGATGAACGAGCGATGCGCAGTTCTTAAAGAGTACTGCCGAAAGACCATCAACGTCGGTCTGGGAAGAGAAACTAAGCCGAGCAATCCCGTTTTCCACATCACTGGAAGATAGCAATAATGACCCAAAGTCCAATGATGATTCCTGACGGCATGAAAACTCATCCGGGATATCATTACTGGGAATAAAATTGGAATTAAAGAATTCAGCGAAAAGGTTTGCCGCCATTGCAGCAGAGTTGGCTGATTTATTATTAAAGAATAAAGCAGAAGGAATACTTGAGCAATTTTTCTTAGACTTGATAAAACGCCAGAAAGCTTTAGGGTTCGACTTTATATTGGCTTCAAAATTCAAGATGTGATTCTTGTATAAAAATTTATCAAGACAGTTAAATTCCTTGGCATAATGTTTGTACTTATTAAGAAAGTTCACGTCACCAGTTTTTTTGAATCTGCAAAGAATTTGTTTCTCAAGTTTTTAAGCTTCCTCAGACTCTTGGTATGCCATGGCAGTTTGTACATTTTCGTTGAATTGAGCGGGATGGCAAGACAGACTTCAACAACTTTGGATCTAAAAATATCAAAGCAACGCGAGACATCCGAGCTAAGAAGCAATATGTCCCAATCGAAATCAAAAAGCAAATTATCTAAATTTAAAAAGTCGCACGAGTTGTAATTGAAAGATGGGTTCCGATTTTCGCTACTAACGCGGAGGAACTCGTAAAAGCTCACTTCAAGTGTAAGAGGAACATGGTGAATAACAGCCGAGGAGAGTGGGGATAGACACTCCATCAAGTTAACATTTATGTTATTGCTAATGAAGATGAGATCCAAAATTTTTTGAAGCCTGTTTTTGAAATAGTTAACTTGCGCAAGGGCAACATTTAAGAAGCTGTCAACCAAATATAATTCGCACGAACTATTAACATTGCAAGGGATTACGCCAACGGAGTTACCATCATGAGTCCATGCAACACTACTGAGAAACACAAAGGTGAAAGCGTTTCAAAAGTAGTATCATTTAATTCTTCACATTTGCTGTGGGAACTCAATTGCACAATTTTGGCGGCCATTAAGCGTGCTACGAGGGCGGGTCAATAAGTCCGTGACTTTTTGAATGAAACACAGGTTTTTAGATAAAAAGTTATTTTATTTTTCAACGTAGTCTTCTTTGAGATCTATACACTTAGCCCAACGTTTCTCCAGTTTTTTTATCCCTTCCGAAAAATATGATTTGTCGAGGTCTTCAAAATAGGCATTTGTTTGTGAGATGACTTCGTCATTGGAGGCAAATCTCTTTCCGCCGAGCCATTTCTTCAAGTTTGGGAACAAGAAATAGTCACTTGGGCTAGATCGGGTGAATAGGCGGGATGAGGGAGCAATTCGTAGCCCAATTCATGGATTTTTGCCATGGAAACTGCACATGTGTGCACCCGTGTATTGTGGTCGATTGTGAGCAAACGCGGCACCCATCTTGCGGAAAGCTTTCTCATACCCAAATGATCATTCAAAATTGAAACGACTGAGCCATGTGAGATGCCTATGGCTTCCACAATCTCTCTCACTTTTAATCGCCGATCGGCTAAAACCATATCGTGGATTTTTTCAATTGTTTCGGATGTGGAGACCTCAACTGGGCGTCCAGAACGTTCGGCATCTTCCGTGCTTGTACGGCCACATCAGAATTCAGTAAACCACTTTTTTACCATGGAAATGGATGGTGCAGAGTCCCCATAATATTTATCAAGCTTAGCCTTGGTTTGCGTAATGGATTTTTTCAGCAAAAAATAATGCTTAATGAGCACACGAAATTCACTTTTTTCCATTTTCTTCTCAGTCAACGCGGTAGTCTGATATTAACGGCTGTCAAAAACAAACTAAATGTCGCAGCTTGTTCAATTTTTGACAAGAGTCAACTGACAGATGACTGTTGACGGGAGCAGTGTTGCCATTTCAATTAAGAGGCGGGAAATTCAAAAAGTCACGGACTTATTGACCCGCCCTCGTAATATATTATTAATATCGGCCACTGATGGATTTATATTATTACCACCTTTTTGTCGTAGTATAGAAAACATATTTTCAAGCTTGTCTTGGTTTAATGTCCTTGTCATCAAAAAAAACTTTCGGATTTTTTCTCAAAAAGCTCGTCTACTAATAGCAAAACAGCTTTTAGAGTAAGTTTCATCCCATCTAGAAAAAATACTTTTTTCTTTTTGTCAACAAATGAGATTTCATCCAGTTATTTAAGGAAGAATTTTATGTACTCATGTGATAAGCTGTTGAGTTGAATCGCAGTTTAGGCAATCCAATATTTTGTCAATATTTTCTATAAAGCTGGCCGTAGATAAAGCCAATTCTTTAGAGCAACTTTTGAAACCTATAGTTTCAGCAGTTGTCCTAATAGCAGCTTGAACAGTCCTGCTGAAAATTTGGGTTGCCAGTTTTACTTTCATTTTCTCGAAAGAATTTGGGAAAATGTTTTGGCTGGTTAGTTTAGGACACATTTTTGTTGTTGATTTAGGTTCCATTTCAAATAGTTCCTGAACTACCCTAAAACTTGCAATTCCATTTTTCGTAGCTAAGTCGCATTTGAGCCAGCCATTTCTCAATGATTTAACAAGGTGCGGGAAATCATATATACAGAACACTTTTTCATCATTATACATGAAAAAGGCCTTTTCAAAGGCCTTTCCGAAAAGCACTTCCTATTGGAAGACCCTTGCTCACAAGTTATAACTTTTACTGTGATGCCAAAACTATTAAGAATTTTTTAATTTTCCAAAATTATATTTTTTAACATATTTGAAGTCCGTTTTTGGAAACAAAGTAATTTAGTACCAATGACCAGTTAGAAAACATTGATTTGACCATAAAAACACATAATTTTTTTCCTATTTGGCTTGTCCTTTCAACCCCATTTTCTTCATACCCATCAACCAAATCTAATTTAGGATTATATCGTAATTCCTTTCTAATTGCCATTTCATCCATTAATCGAATCATGTTGTTTTTTCGCTCTGGGTCAAATCCAAGCACCGTTTTCTTATAACCTCAAAAGCAGAGTTCTTAAAACCTGGCTGCAGGAACTTAACAGGGGCCCATCGATTAACAGTCGAGATATGTGGCAAATTTAGATTTAGTTTATTTCTTAAAAATTTATATGTCGACTGCGAGACATAATAAATATTTTGAGCCAAATCTTTTACATCTTACGTATATTTTTTAGGACGGGAACTAAGAAGAAGCTTACAAAATACCTTTGATTCTTTGCTCACGTTATTATAAGAGTCGATACGTTGGAGCACATCTGAATTTTTTGGAACTTTATTCTGGTTTTTAATGTTTCTGTATTTTGCCAAAATGTTGTAATACTTCTTCCTGTAAAAATTTACGGATTTAGCATATGATTCGCAACTATTACAATACCCATCTACGGACTCACTTTTTCGTCTCTTTTTAGTTGAACAATCGGGCTCTGAAAACTCATAAGTTTCTTCAACATTTTCCAAATTAAATACAGGAACTGCTCCAGATTTTAAATATTTTTTCCCAATGTCAGAACTTGAGAAGTGATTAACGCATATAAATAATGGTTTGGTGTATTCTTTAGTTTTAATGCTACATTTTTCTCGCCAAATTTGGCCCATAGCTGAGTCATAGGACGGAAATTTAAACATTTTAAGTTTTTCATCATCAGGCATTGAAGCCCTGACTTTATTAAATTTTTACCCACCCGGGGTAGTAAATTTTTACTCGGAGCCGGATCCATTTTTCGTATACTAGTAAAGTCAATGAATATGCCAAATCAAAGGTAATATAATGACCAGAAAGGATCAACTACGTCAAAATATCTGTAAAAATTTTTAATTTGGATAAACCACGTCAAAAAAATAGCAAAAAATTCAAAATTGGAATCAACCACGTTAAAATTTAGACAAATAATTATACTTGGAACTAGCCTCGTAAATATATCTGTAGAAATTTTAAATTTGGATCAACCACGTCGAAAACAATTGCAAAAAATTCAAAATTGGAATCAACCACGTCAAAATTTAGACAAATAATTATACTCGGAACTAGCCTTGTAAATATATTTGTACAAATTTTTATTTTGGATCAACCACGTCTAAATACAGTACATTCCGTTTAGCTGCCTATTCGCTTAGGTGCATTTTCTGCTTAGCTGCATTATTTGGCCAAAATACTACTTCGTAAACCGAATTTTCTTTGAAAATTTTACATTTAGCTGCATTTCACTTAGCTGCACTATTCCGTTTAACAGCCCTGTTTTTGAGCAAGTTTTCTTTGATTTGTATGAAAAATACTTCGTTTAGCAGCACTTGAAAATTTCGAAAAGTTGTTTTGGAAAATAGTATCGAAACAAATTTCCACATTTTCGAAATGGAGGCAATAGTTGTGAAATTGTCAAAAAAGAAATATTCGCAGGGTAAAATTACCGATTATTTTACATAAAAGCATATCAGTAAGAATATGTATATAAATATTTTCATTATATCAGTGTATACATACATATTAGGTATGCATAAGCATCTATAAGATAGCGGTTAATTTGCTAATAAAAATTTGTTCAGTCTTACACTGGTGTAATCTTTTCAAGAATTCAATAGTTTCGTTCATGCAAAATTTTGATATATATAATATATCAATATTGATATAATATATATATATATGTGATAATATATATTTTGATATTTTATATAGGTGCGCCAAGGATCTACTTTAAAAGAAATTTTGCTGTTTCCAAAAACTTTTCTAGATATTCCGCTTAGCTGCATTTTTCGCTTAAGTGCCCCAAATCATGTGCATCGAAGGTGAATGCAGCTAAACGGAATGTACTGTAGTTGCAAAATTTAATATCAATTAATCTAAGCGCAGCATGAACAAAAAACGACCATTCAGCTCGAAGATTCAATTGATAATGACAATAAACAAATTCGCCGGCACGTGCTCGCTCTGCGTTTGCTTTTTTACAAACAAGAACAAGAAGCGGACAGGCAAAATTTGCATAGGAAAAAGTGACTGGCGATCGCTTTGCCGAAACAACCACCATTTCAAAGTGCTCGAGTAAAGCCAAGCTGGCTTGCTGCGGAAAACAACAACATTGCGTGTTGTTGTCGAAATGAGAATAAACCAATCCATCGAATGAATGCGAGAATGCAAGAGAGGATCGCAAAGCAGCTCTCCGCTCGCTTGCGCTTACTCTCTCGGTTCCATATACATTTACCTCATACTTGCTGCTTCCCGCCCGCGTCTGAAATGAAATCGCAAAATTATTTCAGATGCGTCTTCTGTATACTGTTTATTCTGTGATTATACGCACGCACTAGCAGCAAGCACTCCCGCTGCTGCCTTCAAGTGCAATCATATTTTTGCACTTCTGCCTAAGCAATTCCCCTCTTTCGCTAGCAGAAGTAAACAAAGCATATACAGTGGGACGAGTTACTGTTTTTTCGCAGCACATTGAAAAATTTTCTAGGACTTAGAAAATTTTCAATAGTGCTGCACTTATACTCATTCACTGCATTCATCTGCTGCCACCCTAAGTGCATACAGTGGGACAAATATCGCCCACTCGCACGCAACAATTTTTTGTACATAAAATTATTTTGACACGTTTTTACTTACATTAACACACTAATACAAATAATCACATACACATATATATACTTATATACAAATATATATATTTATACACCCATATATATATACACATACACATATACTACTGTGTCCAAAAAGGTGACATTTGAAGGTCACATTTGACTAAGGTGACATTTGAATTATCGATTATCGTGGTGTTGTGCATTATTAAAGACAATTCATGGTTTTTACACCACGATAATGCACCATCCCATACTGCACTCGTAATTCGTGATCATTTCGCCAAAAACTCAACCCATATCGTTCCGCAACCACCGCATTCACCTGATCTGGCGCCGTGCGACTTCTGGCTGTTCAGCAAGCTCAAAAAACCGCTCCGGGGACACCGTTTTGATAGGATAGAGGAGATTCAAGCCGCAGCGAAGACGGAACTGAAGGCCATCCCGGAAAGTGACTACAATCAGTGTTTCGAAGATTGGAAAATCCGTTGGCATAACTGCATTGCATCGGGAGGGGATTACTTTGAAGGGGATGAAATTGATTTGGAAGAATAAATAAGAATTTTCAAAATAAATACAATGTCACCTTATTTTTTGGACACAGTAGTATACATACATACACATACGTAATTATTCACGTTATCACATACAAAAAAATTCACTTTTTCACAAACAAAAACGTTTACGTTTTTTAAATACGTTTACGCACACGGTTGTAAACTTTTTTACTCGACAGAGATACAAATTCGTATTAACGAATTCTTCCCATTCTCAATTATCGTTCGCGCGGACGCGGTTAGACTACACGTCTATTTTCCAATACCATACACTTATATTTATTCAAACTTTTTACCCTCTGTCGAGCTTTTCTAAACAAAATACCTGTTGAGCGATCCCCCAAACGCTAACTTGTCACAATGGAGACTCCTTCCTCAAGATATACGAAGCCATCCCACGCATGTTTGACAGTTTCTGTCACTCGGGAGCCGCCCAACACGCGCTCCAAACTCCATAGTCCCAAAGCAACCGACCCCAGTGTTGCAAAAATCATTTTCGAGTCCGAAAAAATCATGCAATTATGGACACAATTTTCATCGGCTTCCATTGAGGATTTGACCAAATCCCTGGTGCAAATTAAGCAGAAAAATCTGCCAGCCCAATGGGAGAGGCTTTTGCGCGCACATGAGGCAGTCTTCATTGCTGAAGACAACAGCCAGCCCGACGGTTTCAAAGAGTCGGCTAGGCAAAAGATTGACGCCTGCACAGACCAGTATGAGTTGTGCATGGCTCAGATGTCGGACATCATTGAGATGTTCCAAACTCAGTCCCCCCAGCCCGCTGCGCATATGGAACCGGTTCGACCCCTAGAACCAGAAAATACATCCTATATTTGCCTACAAGTTCCACCTTGTGATACCGAAACCTTCTTCGGGGGCTATGAGCAGTGGCCGTCCTTTCGGGACATGTTTACTGCGGTTTACATTAACCACCCCCAGCTCACTCCAGCCCAAAAATTGTATCACCTCCGATACAAAACGTAAGGCAAAGCCGGTGCGATTGTAAAGCAATATGCATTAACCGATGAGAATTTCGGACTCGCGTGGGAAGCCCTAAGATCCCGCTTCGAAAACAAACGCATACTCGTTGACACCCAAATTCGATCCCTTTTGAATATCGCTCCTGCCCACACCGAAAATAGTGAGGCACTACAGCGGATCCAAAAAACCATAAACAATTGTCTGTCAGTACTAAATTCCCAGGCCGTAGATACAGACAATTGGGATCCACACATCGGTCACACAAATCCCTAAACTTTCTCACTGAAGTGAAAAGGGACTTCGCATGCTCTGCAACGCAAATCACCCAGTACGGACTTGCCAGAGCTTCAAAAGACTCACTCCCCAGAGTCGATTAAAATACGTTAAGAAGCACAATCTCTGCGTAAATTGTCTTGCTACATTTCACAGCAATTTTACGTGCGTATATTGCCAAAAGAAGCACCACTCCATGCTTCATTTCCCCAAAGGCAATGCGCAACCCTCCCAATCGCCTAATCGGTCACATTCGACCATTCCACAGGTCGCAACAGCTTCAAAACGAGCTCACAAACACTCCGCAACTCATTCCCTTCTTTCGGATGCGCATCCCCGCAGATCTTCCAGGCAAAGTACGCCTCTAGTACAAGCCCTACACTCCAATAATGGCACCCAAACGCCTCAAATCGCTAATCGAGAAAACCCCTTTCCAAATCTCGGGCATGGGCGGACAGATTGTGCAAAACGCCAATCACATTTGCTTCTTGACATTGGCAGTCCCTCAAACGAGCACGAAACTCCCCGTGCAAGCAATCGTGCTCCAAGAGCTTACGAAATTGCTCCCACCTTCTCATATAAACCCCCAATATGAAAGATTTCGCCATGCTAGATCTCGCTGATCCGAACCCCTTCAAGGCAGCGCAGATCGATATAGTGATTGGCAGATCATGCTCGAAGGTATCCACCGGAATGTATGCGGCAGCTTACTTGCCCAGCATACAGTATTTGGTTGGATATTAAGCGGTCTTGTAACCCCTTCTTCGCATTTGACATGTGCCACAGAGGTACCAAATCGCCATATGCATACTGGCCCGCCCTTCGAAATAACCTTCCCGCCCTAAAGAAAGCCCTTTTGCAAGTGATTGCCATCCTCAATCCCGTAGGGTTTCCGCAAAGGGAAATAACGGCAAGTCACGTTGAACCCACCATTCCTGCAAAATTATTCCCGAAACGGCAAACCGCCCCCGCGGGATGGCTTTCGCCTCTAATGAGGTCCCAAAAGGGTTCGACAAAAACGGTCCACATTCACCGCAACTGACGGAAATTGCATTCCCTCGCAGTCCCTTATTGCATCTCCTCCATCCCGGATCCGAAAAGAGGTCAGTAGCCACTCCAGGGCGACGTGCCCAAATGCTGCAAATCCCGCAGACGTCGAACTACTCGGGTATAAACACTAAGATCTACAAGATCTCTCATTTGGGTGGAACGGCTCAAGCAATTCTTCGATGCGTAGCCAAACGGTCATACGCGTAGAGTTCAACTTCCGGGACACCGAGCGATTGACCATACCACCCCTCTCGAAAAGCAAGCCGATATTTCGGTCGGTTCTCCTGCTTCTCTCGAGCCCTACAAGCACCCAATTATCCCAAGAGGAGTTGCCCTTGTTTACAAACAGCCTAACAACCCTCTCATAACTCTCGCTCGAAATTCTCATTCCCCCTAAAGAAATGGCAATGCAGCCAATTTATATATGTATTTTCTCATATTCCCCCGGCTGTAGCTTACGCGAACCCTGCAGCTTAGCCACTATTTCCCATTCACACGATGTCCACCTTTTGATTTCCAATCCTCTGACATCCACCTTTTTTGAAGATCAGCGGACCATCGTAGCAGGTGCCTCTCTGACTGCCCCGCACGGCCGGATGGATCATCCCCTGCAAAAGAGGTCATCGGCGCACCCCTAAGCGCACCCACAGCCAGCCAGCCGTTAGCCGCACCACCACCAGCCTGCCGTTAGCCACATCACAGCAACCCTCCCCCCGGTTACTTCATCGATTGCACGCTAAATGAGTGCTGTGGTTGTTCAGTGATCTGTCGATCCCACCTCTAATCCCTTCCTTTCCTTGTCCTCTTGTACTGATGTTCCCACTATTTATGCTCCCCGGCTTAGGCCGTTGGTCTCGTTCAGTGTTTCTTGTATTCTTTGTCATTCGTAATTCGTACGTCTAACAATAAAGATCCGAAAACCCGAAACGAACCCGTTCTTTTCATTTACTCCGCTTCGCCGACGTAAACATACCGTACTGAATGTGCGTGATTTTTCGTATACCTGCGTGTTTTTCGACCCGAGGTTGTTTCACTTTTATTGCTCTAGAAAGTAAAGCGGCAAAAAGCGGCAGCTTATTTTTAGAAGTTAGGTAAATAATTGAATAATAAATAACCACCCTCAATTTCGCAGAGGTTATTTTTGGCATATTTTTTTATACTCGATCAAAGTTGGAAAAAAGGTCGAAATATAGACTTTTCGAGCAATCGGTAGATCGAACAACTTTTAAGACAAAACAATCATTTTATGTTTTTATTATATTTACAATTAATGCACCTTTTAGAAAAAACCAACAAGTTACCGATTGGTCGCTTTATTTACAAACAAATCAATCTCAAAGATGACAAAAAAAACAAAAAATACACATTTTTCTCGATGTGGATAAACTGTCAACTTTGAACGGTTCTACCTCCCAAACTACTACTTTCGTAATCCCCAGAAAATTCTCAATAAGTTACGGGTATTCATTTTATCGAACGCTTTCATGAAATTTTTGATTTTTGCAACGTTTTCCCGGCAGAGGCCCCATATTGTCGGCGTCGGTCAAAAGATTGTTTTTGTGTAGCTACAGCCGCTTCAACCACGGACTTTACTTGGTTTTCGTCAATTTCTACGGATTTCCACCAGTTTCCCTCGTCACTAACTTTCGTATTCACTTTCTTGTCTGCCTCAAAATTCCCGAAACCTTTTAGTAGAGTCTCTATGTCAGATTCACTATCACTCATTAACCTCCTCAATAACACTTGCAGGCTATCGGCGATTCAAACACTTTTTTATTAACACTTGCAAACAGTCGGCGATTGAAACACTTCTTAGTTTTATTCTTCCTTTTTTTCTTAAACGAAATGAGCGATTTACTTACATCATCTCCATTTTTATCTTATTTTCTGCCCTATTGAAAAATGCTCTCGGTCTAGTTGTCCGAGCGGCCGTAGCGTTTGCTGACTTCCGTCATGTTGTCCTGTCCAAGGGTGCTCTCACTTCAGCTGTCTTCTAGTATGTCTGCCTTGTTCCGGCTAAAGTTGTCTTCTCGCTGCCCACGCAATCGTAGCTTTGGTGACTTTCTCTGTTGGATGTTTCGCCCTCTGAGCGCTTCTGTTGTCCGTGACTTGCTCACTTTTAGACAATCTCTTCTTCCCAATTCAAGGTTGATTTCTTATTGTTGGCTGAGTCGTGAGTGCTCGTGTCTGACCCACGTTTAGCGCAGATTAAACCTTGCGGTTTAGTAATTTGGTGAGCTTCTGCTGCACCTTCCAAGTTCTATTTCCAAACTGAATTCATCAATACAAATGTTGCTTAACTTACCCTACGCGCCTGCTTTAAGAACTTGCTGACCACGCGAACTCCGCTGATTACGCATAACGTACGGAGTATCGAGTTTCGTCGGTTGGCTGAACGACCAGTGCGAACGGTTGCTGTCAATATCCGTCGCACCGTCAGCATTTATTGGTTGCCACAATCCAGCCGCGCGCTACACCTATTTAAGCCATCGGGTTAACTTATATGTGTGCAAATCACTCCCGCAGCCCCGGAATTTTTCTAAACGAGACATATGTAGGTGGTGCTTCCATAATGGTTTGGGAAACATTTTGTTCCGATGGTACTTGCTGGGAATAATGCGTAGAATATTTGGTGCGTAGAATATTTGCCGAAAACAAGCCTAATGACACGATCGAAAGTTTATAAATTACGATTATTGAAGCTTGGGGTTCGAAGGACGATTCTGTGCGTTTAAGCCTTATTTATTGATTTATTTAGCCAATGAACAAAGTCCTTACTGACTATAGGAAATATTAATAAATACAAACTACAATTGACTTAAACTATTTAGCAACAAACCCTTCGGAAGTGACACATCAAAATCGGTGAAAATGTTTAACTCCGAAAAGGCCTTATATAGAGGTGCATTTCGAGCATAGTTCGTCCTAGGAACATCTAAATAAAAGGTATCCACCCTCCGCAGATTCCGTTTAGGGACATTAAAAGCTATTCTTGCTAAAAGATTCGGGCAATCAATAGACCCACTTATTAGACTGACTACAAAGGAACATGCAAGAAGTGATCGCCTAGCATGTAGTGACTTTAAGTTCATTAGAAGACAACGAGAGCTGTAGGATGGCATTGGATCACTGAAATTCAGCGAACGCAAAGCGAACCGAATTAAAACTTTCTGGATGCGTTCAATTCGGTTTATGAAAGAAGAGTGATATGGCCTCCATATTAGCGCGGCATATTCCAATCTAGACCTGACAAATGTTGTGTACAGTAATTTGATTGTATACGGATACGAGAAGGCAACACTATTCCGACGAACAAAACCCCACATGGCATAAGATTTAGAAACAATAAAGCTGATATGAATTGCAAAACTTAATTTGGTGTCGAAGAAAACACCCAAGGTCTTTAATTTCATTAACCGATTGTAGCACGGAGCCAGAGATGGAATACGACAGTTATAGGGGATTCCGTTTCCTAGTAAAAGTTACATGAAAGCATTTGCTAACATTTAAAAAAAGGTGATTATCAATACAACAAGACTAAACATTGTCGAGGTCAGATTGTAAGGCAACAGAGTCCAACACATTATGAATAACAGCATAAATTTTGAGATCGTCAGCTTATAGCAGGAATTTAGCAGACGAAAAACAAGATCCAATGTCGTTAGTAAATAATACAGAGAATATAGAGTATATCGAATCTATTTTTACTAGGTACCTAATCCAAATAAAAGTAGGACCAACTCGATATTAATACTCTTAAAAGTGAAATTTGTTTTCTTTATTAAGTTTTTGTTGTTCTTGAAATAAAAATTTTAATGTACGTTTATAGTTATGCATCAGCCAAAAATTGAAAGAGGTAAATATGTTCTTCTGAAAGATTATACCTATGTATGTATAATTAATTCCAGGAAATGAATTAAGTAATGTATTACGCATATATAACCACCTATTTTATTCCTTTTTGGGAAATAAGAATCCATTTAATTCATTACTAATACGAAAAAGGAATGTTAATTTAATTTAGGTTGGTAACATTAAAAATACTCGCGGTTTTTTGGTATATTTTTGAATAAAAATTGTCTATATTGAAAATCAATTTTAATCAAGTATGCATTGGCCATTATTATGACTTTTTGTAACTTTTCGGGTAGCTTCATAATTCCATCGGCTTCGAATTTTATTTCTTTATCGGCGAAAAACTTGGTCAAGTGATTTTCAATAGTAATAAATCTTCGCACAGCGTATTTCTTCAGATATTTCACTCATTTTGAAACCAAAGTAACTTTTTACACTAGCGACGAATTACGCAACTGTCTTTACGCAAAAAGTAACAGGAAATGCCACCTTTCAAACATGTGTACGTTTGGACACATAATTGGACTAGTGTTGACAGATTTGTGGGTACCAACACCATATTGCAACGAAAAACCGCGGATACTTTTTATATGACCCAATATGGAAGTGCTTTCGTCCCTGCACTAATTTTCATTGATGATTGTAGAAAGAGCGTCACGTTGTCTCCTTTATCTACTTCTGAAAAGAATAAAATGAAATTTTCCAAAGTCGAAAATATAGAATGCAAAAATGATGGTGAATGAAAGAATTTCTTATAACGATTATACAAAAATCTTGCTTAACGGGTTTTATTTTGCCATACCCCTGTTGCATATGCACATGTACATATATAAGATGATCTTAGGTCATAAAAGTAACTAAATAATTCTTATGTATTGCACTTATCATATAATAGAGCCATCGGCTTCTTACTTATATAGGGTGTCCCAACAGACACTTGCATTTTAAATTGGCTGAAAAATAATGAACGCACAGCTATTTTTCCAAACGGGTTTTTTTTTATTAGAAAGGTACATCCATGCCGTTATGTATGAAATACAATTTCACTCATGTAACTGCCGTTGCTGGCTTTACAGTACGTCATTCTTTCGACCCAATTTTTCACTACATTTTCCAATGTGTGCGGCTCTATCTCACCGATGGCTTGTCGAATATTGGCTTTCAAGCCTTCAATCGACGCTGGCGGGTTCACATAACATCTATGCTTCACGGTTCCCACAAAAAATAGTCTAGCGGAGTCAAATCGCATCTGCGCGGTGGCCAGTGCACATTTCCAAAACGACTGATTACACGATTTTCAAACTGATTTTCAACGATTTTCACTGTGGAAGTAAAATTTCAACAGTTCCCAGCGTTCTTCGAGCGAAAAGCGATTCATATTCGTTAACCGCAAAGAATAAACTAATTACAGTGATAAAGTGATATGCAACTGTTATCACTGCTAATTATCTGTCAAAGAATGACTGACGTAAGTGCTGCCAAAATCGATATACTGGCTAGTTCAAAATGCAACCAACAGATGGGACACCCTGCAGCTTCTTTTTATTTTGTTTTCCATCAAAGTTATAATGCACTTGCCCTTAGTTTTATTCACTTGACCACTTGATACTTCAAATTGCCACACGCGAATAGTGCCCGACCGAATAATCGGTTTCGGCCCAAATAAGTGGTTTCGGTTTCAGTTTCGGCTAAAAAATGGCCGAACGGCCGAAACCGAAACTTTCTGGAATATTTTTTACATTTTATTAGTGTCCGACCGAAACCACTTTTTTGGGCCGAAACCGAATATTCGGTTTTTTTTAATATTCGGCCGAAACCGAAACTTTCTAGTTAAAATAAAAATCACCATATCAAGCATTTTTTTTCAACAAGCGAATTTTACATTAAGTATGTAAATAAAGAACAAACAAACAAACATAGCATAAATAAATAAATACATATTAATAAAAACAATATATTCATTTTTTAAAAACGTAAACATAAAAAATCACCCTTTCGTACCTTACTCGCTAATATTCAAAAATAAATAATTTAATATTATATGCTAACAAAAGAACTTTATTTACATTGCTGGCATCTAAATTACTTCTCCTTTCACTATATATCTGCTACACAATAAAATGTAAAAAAATATACTAGAAAGTTTCGGTTTCGGCTATTCGGCCATTTTTTGGCCGAAACTGAAACCGAAACCACTTATTTGGGCCGAAACCGAAACCGAATATTCGGTCGGACACTACATTTTATTGTGTAGCGAGTGAACAGCTACTTAATTAGTGCAGCCGAGCAGATATATAGTGAAAGGATGATGCACCAATGTAAATAAACTTCTTTTTTAGAATATAATAAATTATTTAATTTTAAATATTTTTTTAGCGAGTAAGGTACGAAAGGGTGATTTATTTTATGTTTATGTTTTTAAAAAATGAATTCATTGTTTTTATTAATAAGTATTTATTTATGTTATGTTATGTTTGTTTGTTCTTTATTTACTTAAAGTAAAATTCGTTTGTTAAAAATCGTGATTTTAATACTTGATGTGGTGATTTTTATTTCAACTAGAAAGTTTCGGTTTCGGCCGAATATTAAAAAAAAACCGAAACTCGGTTTCGGCCCAAAAAAGTGGTTTCAGTCGGACACTACACGCGAAGAAGCACACGCATTTTTTAACAGGATTAAGATTAAGATCAACTAAGCACATTTTTCGCTGGACCTACATAACTTTCCTTGGTTGCTTGGTTTTAATTTACGCATGACTTGCAAGTGAAAGAATAATTCACATATGCATACATATGTGGAATCGGAATACGACGGACGAGACTTGGTAACCCGGATTGGACGAATATACGGACCAGACGCAGCTGACGGACGGAAGCGCAGGCGTAAAGGTCGGAGAAATGTCGGAAAACGATATAAGCCAATTTGTATTTTATTGTGAGTAAAAATTAGTTTGGTCCGTTTTTTGTGGCCGAAAATGCATTTATTTCAAAACAAAATTAATGGACAGACCAATCATGTTGTTAATCGCTGTTTACCTACTACTTTTTCCCATCTCTTAGGAAATTTTCGAATTCTGTCTCGAAAAAATGTCTCGTCTTTTGAGGCGATCCAAATTAGGAACCAATTTTCGATTTCTGCGAAAGAAGTGCACCGGTGACCTGCCGAATCATGCTTCATCTGTCGGAACAACGAGTAATCAGAAGGAGCAATGACCGGAGAATACGGCGGGTGCGGTCAAATATCCCACTTGAGCGTTTCCAAATATTTTAGTACGACTTTTGCGACATGAGGCCTAGCGTTGTCATGCAAAAGAATAATTTTGTCTTGTCTTTGCTCGCATTCCCACCATTTTTCTCGTAATACACGGCTTAAACGAATCAATTGTAGCCTATACCGAACGCCCAAATGGAATCGCCAGGTTGTAGCAGCTCATAGAATACCAATCCCTTTTGGTCCTACCAGATATACATCATGAACACACAGAACCATAAATATTCGGCTTTGGCATGGGTGTTGATGTTGAGGTCGATGGCAACGATTGTCCGGGCATAGCGTAGTACTTTTTTTCTTCTTGAGGTTATCGTAGAGTATCCACTTTTCATCCCAAGTCACAATCTGATGTAAAAACCCTTCCTTTTTTGCCTTTGAATCAGCTGCTCACAAGTGAAAATTCGCCTCCTGTAAATGCTTAGTTAATATGTACAATTCTGGACATATAAAACACAGTAAAAAACAAGACTTTTTAATAAACTCGAACCTATGTATATTAAATGAGTAATTTTGATAGATGTTTAGCCTCTCTGGAACCACCGCAATCAGTTGTCACTATGAACCATTAATCATAAGAGTCATCTTTTGAAAACAACCGAACTAATTTATACTTCCAATATAAAAAAATAAACTGTTCCCATTAACTTATACCCAGCAAACAGTTTTACGATTTTTGTAACCCCTTGCGGTCGCTACTGCTTACATCGCTACTAATCGCTACTAACAGCTTATTTAATCGATTACACTACTCGACAAAAAATGGGTTCATCGAGTGCTCCTAAAAACAAAAGTATTTTTTAGACTAATCTTCGGCTGCTGAACACGAAACTGAAAATCAAAAAACTTTCTTAAGAAGCGTTTTCGAAAAATCTTCTAAAAACACGTTTTCCCCCTCTTATTTCAGTTATGAGCACATATCTCGTAAACCAACCATCCGACTAACACAAGTGGCCCGTCGCATATGTAACTTTCATTAAATTCAGATTAGTAGTTTGGGAGGTAGAGCCGCTCAAAGTTGACAATTTTTCCACATCGAGAAAAATGTGTATTTTTTGGGTTTTTTTTTCCTCTTTAAGATTGATTTGTATGTAAATGAAGCGACCAATCGGTAACTTGTTAGTTTTTTCTAAAAGATACGTTAATTGTTAATATAATAAAAATAAAAAATGTTTATTTTGTTTTAAAAGTTGTTCGATCTACCGATTGCTCGAAAAGTCTATATTTCGACCTTTTTTTCAACTTTGATCGAAAATAAAAAAAAAAGACCAAAAAAGACCTCCGCGAAATTCAGGGAGGTTATTTGCTATTTAATTATTTACCTAACTTCCAAAACTCAGCTGCCGCTTTTTGCCGCTTTACTTTCCAGAGCAATAAAAGTGAAGCAACCTCGGGTCGAAAAACACGCAGGTATACGAAAAATCACGCACATTTAGTTCGGTCAAAAACCCATTTTGTGTTGCTGGCATTTGTATATAAAGTTATATTTTTTGGTTACGAATGGCATAATACATTTGCTATCCATTTTTTGCTTATTTTTTTAGAAAAGTGTTTCCTAACAAGCAGCTGTGAATTTTTTCGCAATATTTGGGTGGCGCTCCATATACTGAAGGAAGATTTGTTCCTAGGCAGAGTTTCCTCTGAAATTCCACGTCCCATGGTTTTTACAGCTTAAAACAATATTTTTTCCATCATAATACTTACATTTCCACGAACAGCTTAGTCACATTCAATATTTGAACAAAAACGCTGAAAAAACGGCAAATTCACTTAGATGCAGCTACCTGCTTCAAATCGTTAAAGGGAAATCCCATCACGTTTTCAGTGCGAATTGTTTCCGAAAACTATTTGCAGCACATGCCTGATAAACCTATATTTCGTTGTCTTGTCACAGTCGTTCTTCGACTTTAAAGCTTATCGCAAGTATTCTGTGCAGCTTGAATTAGCCGTGAATAGTATTTTTAAATATAATTCGCAGTATATTTTTTATTGAGTCATACGAGTGTAAAGCTTATCGCAAGTATTCTGAAGCTTGAATTAGCCGTGAATAGTATTGCTTATTGCGGACCCCTTTTGAAGCGTACTTTCGGTTAAAACGAACCATTTTGCCCAGTCCCTCGAAGTTCGCTTTAAGTGAAAAGTTCTGTAATTCGGACCTAAATTTGGTGAATATGCATCCAAAACTGCCGAACTGCTGCTTCAGAAGTATCCTGAGAAGAAACTTACTCCTACGGTACATAAAATTTTAGCACATGGAAAGGATTTAATAGAATACCAGTGCTTACCAATAGGGGAATTGTCTGAAGAAGCTCAAGAATGCAAAAATAAGGACTACAAAAGGTATAGATGTATGAACACTTGCAAAATATCACGAACTAGACAAAAGTAAGACCTTTTCAATATGTTAGCAGTCTCTTCTGATCCAGTTATTTAATCTATGAGATCTATAAGATCACAAAAAGAACTTACAGATACTTATAGCTTAGAAATGATTTCATTATTAGACATTCCTTCCAGCGTAGATAGCGATTTTGAAAAAATCTAACTTTCAAAAAAATTTTTTTTTTGTAAAAAATTACGTATGAATCAATAAATTATATTAATTTATTAGAAAAAATATATAAAAAAAATAATTTTTTAATGCAAACAAATAAGTAATTTCATTGTAGTATGAAGTTTTACTAAATCTTAACTTTGGCAACGAATTTTAAAGCCCCCTGTTACTGTGGCACCATGTTTTTTGCCCATTTTAAAGCTTAGATATTACACTTTCAGATGCAGTTTAAATTTTTTAAATATTGTTACGAATACCAGTTCTAGTGGGCTAGTACGTATCTCTCGATTGCGTAATTTGAAAATAAAACACACTTAGTTCCTCAACGGCAGTCAATAAAATAAACCAACAATCACTTTATTTCACAGGTTTACACTTTACTGTCTTTACACTTAATTATTCGCTCAATTACTCCGTGTGGCACCTTCACTAGTCAAAATCAGACTGACTCGCTGCGCCGCACCCGGCTGTCTTTTATACCTATCCGGCCATCGCGCAGATCGTTCTCGCACATTCCGGAGTGGACTAAAGGTTTCCATGGTGATCGCGACCATCATTGCCAGATTGGACTAAAAGTTGCCATCATTGTCGCGGCCGTCGTTGCCAGATTGAATTATAGCACGGCGCGTAGCGACAGGGTTGCTTTGCACAGCGACAAACTGTCTTATCGTTACAATATCTTTATTGGTTCAGAAGTTATGATTTTTGCAACGAAAAATGGAAAACCGGGCCATAGTGCGTCGTTCGGAAGGTAATTAACTTACCTTTTCAACGAAAATGGGTATCAAATGACAGAGGAAAATTGTCTCCTCTTAACTAAATTTTCTATTTTGAACTTTCAGAACTTTGAAATAGAAAAAAAATTTAGATGTATGAATCTACAGACTGAGATCCAAAACATTTATGTTTTGCATACCTGACATATTTTGGTAAGGTTAGTTAATTACCTTTCGAACGAGGGCCACTTGTGTTAGTTGGATGGTTGGTTTACGAGATATGTGCTCATAACTGAAATAAGAGGAGCATTTTTCGTGTCGAGTAGTGTTATGAGTAGTGTCCGACCGAAACCACTTTTTTGGGCCGAAACCGAAACCGAAACCGAATATTCGGTTTTTTTTAATATTCGGCCGTAACCGAAACCGAAACCGAAACTTTCTAGTTGCAATAAAAATCACCATATCAAGCACTTTTTTCAACAAACGAATTTTACATTAAGTAAATAAAGAACAAACAAACAAACATAGCATAAATAAATAAATACTTATTAATAACAACAATTTATTAATTTTTTAAAAACTTAAACATGACAAAATTAGCCTTTCGTACCTTACTCGCTACTATTCAAAATTAAATAATTTAATATTATATGCTAAAAAAAAGAAGTTTATTTACATTGCTGGCATCTAAATTACTCCTCCTTTCACTATATATCTGCTACACAATAAAATGTAAAAAATATTCTAGAAAGTTTCGGTTTCGGCTATTCGGCCATTTTTTGGCCGAAACTGAAACCGAAACCACTTATTTGGGCCGAAACCGAAACCGAATATTCGGTCGGACACTAGTTATGAGTAATGTATTGAGTAATGACACATTTATAGACTATTCTTTCACTTACTTGTAATGCAATGGGTAAGATACTTATTTGATTGATTACTGGTAATGTAAAAAATAATGGCAGGATACTAGTGTCCGACCGAAACCGAATTTCGTTTTTTTTAATATTCGGCCAAAACCGAAAATTTCTAGTTGAAATAAAAATCACCACATCAAGCATTTTTTTCAACAAACGAATCTTACTTTAAATAAATAAAGAACAAACAAACAAAGATAACATAAATAAATAAATACTTATTAATAAAAACAATTCATTCATTTTTTTAAAACACAACATAAAAAATCACCCTTTCGTACCTTACTCGGTATTACATATTCAAAATTAAATAATTTAATATTATATGCTAAAAAAAGAAGTTTATTTACATTCGTGGCATCTAAATTACCGAATATTCGGTCGGACACTACAGGATACTAACGACATATGTATCAGAGATTAGCAATGAGTACCGCAACTTTAGATACCACCGCATTAATACTCATTCTTTTTACTAAATTTTTCACAAAATTACATAAAATCCATTATTTTCAGCTATGTGTATGTACTGTATGTGCTCTAAGTCTTAAACGGTTGGAGATCACGTTTTAATTTTTTTTGTGGAGAATGAGTACATTTAAGGCTTTAATTTACGTTAAAATAATTAAAAAAAAGTGTCGAAGGTACTCAAATATCGATTTCAAATTTTCACTTCCGGTTTACTATACGTAAAAAAAATTAAAATTTAGAATTCGACAAAAACAAAAAAACAACAACTTTTTTACTATAAGAAACAATACTTTTTAGTTTTTTTTACAAATTAATTGATACAGATAATAAGCATCCAAAAATTCATGACTTTATGTTTAGTCAATTTTTAGAAGCTCATAACTCAGCAAAAAAACATCATAAGAAAAAAAAATTGGGTGTACACCAGAGAACTGCAATTATTCTCTTTTTCAAGTCATTGGTTGAATAACACAAGAAAGAGTATTAGTGGATTTGAGTCAAACAAAAACATCCGACTTATATCCACGCATACTCATTTACGCATGCACACATATTTTGTGTGTGAACAATGAATAAGTTCTTTGCTGATATGAACCGGTGCGTGCTCAGATCTGTCATTGAGTGAATAGGTTCATTGTGTTATACCGTAATCACTCACAACACCAAGAAACACCAATGGTTCAATGGAATGACTTAAGTCATTGGAGTAATTTTCAGTTTCGCTTTCTCCTTAGTTGAAATTGAGAATATTGCAACAAAAAGCGGAAAACCAAAACGCAGGTCAATAAATGCAAAGCAATTAAATGAACTTTTTGTTAGTTTTTATTTGTAAATAACAAAATGAGATCAAATCCATGCTTTTTAAATAGAATTAAATTAAAAGAATTCATAAATATTAAAATTATACTTAAGAAAAAATATACACGTACAAATAATACTCATTCTAAGTTAAATAACTAAAAAACTATAAAGATGAACCAAAATTATTTTAATTTTTTTGTTGAAAATAGAATTCAAGAAAAGAATATTGCATCAATGCACAGCAGCAACCAGATACGCGTCCAAAAGCAAAAAATTACTGTTTAGCAAAAAGCGCGAAGCACAACACGAACTATTACTCAACTCATCACACGAACAAGTGAGTCAAATCAGATTATGAGTCAGTAACCAATAGACACACAAAATACCGGTACATATTCGTGTAAGAGAATTTTGAGTGTTTTGATGATTTGGTGCAAATGAGTAATAGTAGTTTGTTGAATTGGTTTGAGTATTCACTTGCACCAATTGTTGTGGCTCATGACTTAAGTATACTAATTTTATTAGTACTCATTGCCGGTCTCTGGTGTACACATCCACGTCTACTAGAAGTAAGCACATACTACTCATAAGCACCGCATAACATAAGTATCGCAACCGCACGCATACAAAATCCGAACGAGTTTGCGATCATCGATTCATTTCGCGTATTGCTTACACGCCCACTTCGTAACCGTATGCATATTGCCCAATTCGCGTCGCGCAATTTTGGTTACCACCGCATGGATACTCATTTTTTTTACTACCTACTGCTCATAAGCACCGCAAATCATTAGTATCCCAAATTCAATCATTATGCGGTATGCGTTGTTTGCAGTGAGTGAAAGCAATGAATACAAGTATACATAATGCACAATTCGCGAAGCGTATGAAGCAGGTATACGCATTTGGAAGAAATGTTTGCGGCATGGATTTTGCCACCTCAACTGCTGCAATTTTTTAAGCAAGTTGAAGCCTAAAAGTTATAGAATCATGCAAAACAAAAATGGTTAAATACTTTAAAAACACGATGGAACTCCAAATATATGATGATTGAATCAATTGTCGGTAATTGGACCCACATCAATGAAATACTCTATGACAACGGGCAAAGCCATCGACTTTTCGACCATTCGTACTCTACAAATTTTTAATATTACAAATTATTATTAATTATTATAATCTATTACACGTATTATAAAGGACATTTTTTCATTTCATGTTTAAAACCAGGGACCGTACCGGTTATGGTTTTTATCAAAACAGTCAGATTTTAACTGTTATCTTTTAACTTTTATTTTTCCCGGCAAAAATAAAAGTTATTTTGTGCCTTTTATCATTTCAGGAAAAAATAACTGTTACTTTTGATTTTTATTTTATCGGTCAAAAATAACAGTTATTTTGTGACTTTTATTTTTTCGGTCAAATATATCAGGCAATTTGAATTTTTTCAAAGGCGATTTGACTGACTAAAAACCTTTTGATACCATTTTTTTCATCGCACAAGTCTTATAGCTCAGAATGTGCGGTCTGCTGTGACGAAAAAAATGGTATCAATAGTTTTTTAGTCGGTCAAACGGCCTTCGAAAAAATTCAAATTGCCTGATATATTTGACCGAAAAAATAAAAGTCACAAAATAACTGTTATTTTTTACCGATAAAATAAAAGTCAAAAGTAACAGTTATTTTTTCCTGAAATGGTAAAAGGCACAAAATAACAGTTAATTTTAACTTTTATAGTAAAAGTCAAAAATATAAAAGGCGTTCAATATTCGATCATAATGGTATATTTGAAAAAGTCCTCCGGCAATTTTTTCTTTATGCCTTTTTGATTTGAAAATTGTAAAATAACAGTTATTTTCGGTCCCTGTTTAAAACTATTACATTAAATTTATTATTTGAATATGTATACATTTATTGTAAAACATAAAAAAATAGGGTATATCCTAAAAAATTCCTGTCTTTTCTTTTCTTTTCTACGAATGCTTAATCACAATAAGAGTCAAACAACAAGTGCGAAGCGATATGAAAATGCGGTGGTATGCGGTGTTTCCATCTTTCCTTTGGATCATTCGCACCACCGCAT
Source organism: Melieria picta (assembly GCA_964056695.1). Classification (NCBI taxonomy): domain Eukaryota; kingdom Metazoa; phylum Arthropoda; class Insecta; order Diptera; family Ulidiidae; genus Melieria; species Melieria picta. Next base: position 1,066,086 of record OZ057401.1, on the reverse strand, counting down.
TCTCATATCGCTTCGGAATGCGGTGGTGCGAATGATTCAAACGAATATTTCCATCTTTCGTTTGGATCATTGCCGTCTTCGTTTGAATCATTCGCAGCACCGCATTCCGAAGTGCATAGTTCGTTTGGATCATCGGCTGCACCGCATAGCCGAAGTGAAATGAAGACGCGATAGTTTGCACTCGTTTAGTATTGCAAGCTGATGATTCGTTCGTTCGGATTACTAGTATTCGCAATGAATGCTTCGCTTGCGGTGGGGATACATACTGATATCCGTTTTTTTGAGCAGTGGCGCATATCGCACCGCATTTTACACGAATACATATTGAGCGATTAAAATATGACCGCATGCAGATCTCTGATATGTATATCACAAACCCACTTCAAAAGTGACACAACTCAAAATTTTTAATTTTTCAGAAAACGCAATAAACTGTTTTTGAGCTGAATAAACATTTCTATCGTTAGGGTGGAATCCACCCTGTGAGTTCAATTTCTTAGTAAAATATAGATTTTTTAACCAAAACCAACATAAAGTTATAATGTAATCCACATTTGCATATTTCGGAAGGTTTTAGGGTATATTGCATTTGTATAAAGAAAGCAATTGTTTTTATATAATTGTTTTCAAAAGTAATTGGGTGTGTTACACCCACGATAGTAGTAGCGTTATAATATTGCTGGATGCTTAACACCCATTGTTAGTAATCAGTGGCGTATCCAGGATTTCATGAAGGGGGGGATATTGGAAGAATTATTCAACATCTTTTTATACTTTTTTCAATATGATTTACTCTTGTTTTCAACAATTTTTTACGTTTTAAGCTTTGCGTTTATTTGTTTTAATTGCTTTTCGCTCAAAGCAAAATCATATACATTAAATTATATATATATATCATAGCAGCAAATCATCTACTAAATAATAGTCAAAGGGTGTGTTTCTTTTTGCATATTGAGTTTAAAATTTGATCAAAACATGGGCTGCATCAGTTCTTGCAAATGCCACGCAAGGCTTGCAATAAGCTCCCTGGTCCAACTGAGAATATGCTAGCCAATTGAATTGACTGAGCCAACTAAATTGAAACTTTAAGCGGCGATCAGCAAAATTTTCCAATATTGGAAATACTGTGCTACAGTCAGGTTTCCATACATTGGTCATAATTTGCTGTCTGTCCTCTGACGTTAGATTAAGACGCTTCCGCGCAAAGCTCCCAATGTCGTTGCTTAACCCTTTCCGGAAATTTGTACGATATATCGTAACATTTTTTCCAAAATTTTTTATTTGACAACGAACGCATTTTTATCGAACGGCTTTTTAATTCTTATTAAGGGGGTCAATACGTGTAAATTTACAAACTTTTCAAAAATTTTTTTTTGTGAAATAGACTCCAGGGGCTCTTAAGAATATCCCCCTCAAGTGGTTTTTAATTCTGATGACCCGTTCCCCTGCAGCAGCGCTTTATGGGCCAGTTACTCATGACACAGAACATAAACTTAACCATAAACATAAACTTAGAAAATTTGAGCGATTACTCAAAACTTTATTTCCGTAAACATAAACTTAAAAATCAGCTGATTTTCCTTTTTGACAAAAGGAAAATAAAACAAATTTAAAACGAGGGTACGCAGGTGGGCTGTCCGACCCATTAATAGAGATTGGAGGGAAAATGGCTACCAAAGGAAAGTCTTTGGAAAAATGAGAAATATGGACGAGGAGCAGCTGTTTTTACACACAAGGATGACTGGGCCGGCTTTGACCTGCTCCTAAGCCTGGTTGGTAATCTCGTCTCGTTGAGCTTGTAAAGTGGGCTTTTTTTGTCATAAAGCTCTGGGTGCTCCTGCACCAGACACACAAACTTTTCGTCGTCCATTGCCGTTTTCGTTTTCGTTTTTGATTTGTTAATTTTTTAATTTATGATTTGTTTTTTATATGACAATATTGCCATCTCGTGAACAATCAAATTCAAACTTTTCGCGACATTTTTTTACTTGCTATTATTAAATGTTTGAGCATCCAACGACTAAAATTATTAATATATTTACGAAACTAATAAAAATTGCAATCCATTTTGTATATTTTACAAATTATTTTAATTTGTTTACTTTTCAATTCATTCCGAAGAGAGTGGCAACATTTTTTGCGTTTTCCGTAAACATAAACTTAGAAACCAAAACGAAACAGATTTCTAAGTTTACGGTTAAGTTCTAAGTTTATGTTCTATGTCTCGGGTAACCAGTTGTACAGCTTTCGGGTATGCCAGGTCGTGCTAGCTGACAAGTAAAACTAAGTTATGTCATGAGTAACTGGCCCATTATTGATGGTCAATTCGTTCCGCATGAAGCCGAACGCCCGAAGTTTAAACCGAATTATTTCGAAACACTGGTTTTTGATTATGGAAGTAGAATATCTCGGCAAATTTTAGTCCCACTGATCTAAAATTTGGGCAGCAACTTTTTGAAACATAGAACTTCTAAAGTAACTAAAAATGTCATTGTTTTTGGCGAAATCCGCGGTGCCATTTTCGGGAAATTAAGAAAAAAAAGGTCATTTTTTTCGGTTGGAGCGTATTTTTGTATTTTCGAGAAAATATTTTTTTTGGTTAGTTACTTTAGAAGGTACATATATTTTCTCATAATAACTAATAGCAATATTTTTTCAGATGATTTTTGGGGCGCCAGCACAACTTCTTCTAGAATTTGGGCCCAACGTTGGACCCCCACCACCGCCGCCATTTTGAGCACGGCAAAAAAAAATTTTTTTCTTGCACTGCTACCTTTTAATAAAAGAATGAAAAAAAATTGTACATTGCAATAATTTTTTCCGGCGTATGCGCGATTCCAAAAATATACCGTTTACACGTATTGACCCCCTTAAGTAGGCTGTGCTGTATCAGTCTGTTTAAAAATATAAATCATTATAGCCGTGGCTACACAGTATGAGTGTGTTTTGTAAGCAGCTTTTTGCAAGAACTTGAAAAACCAGCAAATGACGTAGCTTCTGCGGAAGAATTTTTAAATATGTAATACTTTTTGGTAGCAAAAAGGTAAACAATTTCAAAGTTTGAATCTCAGTTGATTTATAACACTTATTAAATTTAACATTTTTTGCGTCTTAATATTTTTCCCGAGCCTTTAAAAAAATTGTAAGATATATCGTACAAATGACCACAAGGGTTGCAAAGCTTTGTACGATATATCGTACAAATGGAAGACAAAGGTTACAAGTTATGGGTTTGGTAATAGAATTTTTGCGCTTGCATGCTTGCCCCGCCCTTCTGTAAACCACGTGTCTAATAAAATTCGACTATTCGGCAATTTTCGATTAAAAATAAGAATTACTAGACGATTTTGTGTTTTACTGAGCAGACACAGGTTATGTAAGGTTAGACATGCGTACTTGCCACTCCCACTATGATAATAAGAATCGGCTACATTCAGTATCTTTCTGTAAAGCTATACGAATTTTAATTGATTCTGTGTTTTATTGAGGGGAAAAGGGCTTTGCAACAACAACAACGGTTGCATAAGGCCGAATAAATGTGACTCAATTGTTCACATATATAATTTATATAAGTTTCGATAAAAATGAAATCACGTTTTGTTTTTTTGTTGTTATAATTTATGTTTTCCATCAAAAACATCAATGAATTGTTCATAAAACTTAAAAAAACGAAACAAAAATTTCACGGAGTTTTACGCCTTTGCGGACCATTGTACGATATATCGTACAAAATTGATTGAGCTGTAATTCTCAACCTAAATGATTTTTTTGATATTTTGTTGTATTTTATTGCTAAAATGTTCAATGATAGTCAATATTTTGAAAGAAAAATTTGTATCTCAATAAATGCGGAAATTGACCGGAAAGGGTTAAGACAGACAGGAAGGGTCGCTCACGCAATGACTAGGGACAGAATAATTTCTGCAGCCGCATTTGTTTCTTCTACCGACTTTCTCCTCTTTAGCGCAGATTCCGTAGAGCTATGACCTCGTTTGAAAAAGTTTCTAATGTCCATCCTTTTTTTTGTATTTTTTTCTTTATATTTCTTTGTTTTGATAAAGCACTCAAATGAACTTTCACTACTCACAATGACATTTGGAAATCCAATAAGAAAAAGAAAGCATTTTACACAGCTGACTCAGGGTTGCAAACGATTTTCTTTTTCGGCGATGCCAAATTTTGCTGAAGACAAAATGATGTAAATTTTTTAAAATGTAAAAGAACTACATATTTTATTAATCGTCCGACCAAGGGGGGATCTATCCCCCTAATCCCCCCTGGATACGCCACTGTTAGTAATGAAGTTTTATTTTTTATAAATTACATGTACATATTTTTATTCACTTTTTGGGGACAATTTTTTTAAATAACGTATAGACCATTTACTTAGAAAATCCTTGCAAATTATGCTCTAGGATAAGTAACAACATTTTTTGTATGACTTTTTTGATGAAATTTTAATTTAATAATTACCGAATTATTTCAAGTTATGTCAATTTTGCTGATCGTTTTTTCATGTTATGACAATTTTGCAAAATTTAAAAATTATAAATGACTATTAAAAATTATAAATGAACAATTTTGAAAATGCGAAATGAATTCATTTATTTGAAAATATAAACTAAAATTGTCACAACTTTACTTAGAATTAACTCCAGCAAAGATTTATTTCGTCAAAAGTTTCACAATTTGAATCAGGACTCTTTTACATTGAGCTGCAGCGATCAAATAGCATCAAACTTCTCGACATGACATTGCATGTTTTGGCAACAGTTAACAACAAAATATACTGAGTTTTTGCTTATTAGTAGATAGATGCATTGTGCACAGTATTAACACATAAACCCGAAAATTAAACATTTTGAGTTGTGTCACTTTTGAAGTGGGTGTGCGATATGTAAATTATTGTTCACTTACAAGTAATAGGGGTACCGGTTAATTCATGCGGTTTTCTAACAGATGGCGTAACTTGATTTTGTGAACAGTGATTCACCTTTCCAAATATGTGTTGGAAAGCTATTGTCATATAGTTTCAGAATCAGTATGTGTCATTTAGCTGAAGCGTAAACAACAATATTTTTTTTACTCTGAAAATGTCGAATTTTGTGCCGAATAAAGTGTTTTTGCGGGGAGTACTTCTTCATTACTCCAATATGAAGAAAAAGGCTGCCGAAAGTCATCGTATTTTGGTGGAAGTGTATGGTGTGCATGCTCTAGCTGAGCGTACGTGCCAGAAGTGGTTTGCACGGTTCAAAAGTGGCAATTTTGACTTGGAGGACGATGAACGGCCCGGACAGCCAAAAAAGTTTGAAGATCACGAATTGGAGACATTGCTCGACCAAGATCCATCCCAAACGCAAGAAGAACCTGTGAAATCACTTGGCGTCGCTCAACAAACCATTTCCGATCGTCTAAAAGCAATGGGAATGATCCGGAAGGTAGGCCATTGGGTGCCGTATGAATTGAAGCCAAGAGACGTCGAACGCCGATTTTTCACGTGTGAACAACTGCTTCAACGGCACAAAAGAAAAAGTTTTTTGCATCGAATTGTCACTGGCGATGAAAAGTGGGTCCATTACGATAATCCAAAACATCGAGCAACGTATGGCCATGCATCATCATCGACGGCCGTTCAGAATATTCATGGCCTGAAGGTTATGCTGTGTATTTGGTGGGACCAGCTGGGTGTGATCTATTATGAGCTGTTGCAACCGAATGAAACGATCACAGGGGAAGTCTACCGACGACAATTGATGCGTTTGAGCCAAGCACTGCGCGAAAAACGGCCGGAATATGAACAAAGGCGCGGCAAGGTAATTTTTCAACATGACAATGCTCGGCCACATGTTGCACAGGTCGTCAAAACCTACCTTGAAACGCTCAAATGGGATATCCTACCCCACCCGCCGTATAGTCCAGACCTTGCGCCATCCGATTACTATCTCTTCCGATCAATGCAACATGGCCTGGCTGACCAGCACTTCTCCAATTATGAAGAAGTAAAAAATTGGATCGATTCGTGGATAACGGAAAAGCCGGCTTCAGAAAGGGTATTCGTGAATTGCCAGAAAAATGGGAAAAAGTTATAGCTAGTGATGGACAATACTTTGAATATTAAATTTGTAAAAATTTTTTCACAATAAAGCTTCAATTTTCCCAAAAAACCGCACGAATTAACCGGTACCCCTATTAATGCTGAAATTACACCCAAGCAACCATAGAAAGTTATATACATGTGTCCTGTTAAAAAAATGTGCTCATTCGCGTTTGAGAATTTGAAGTGTCAAGTGGTGAAGTAAATACCACTAAGAACAAGTAAATTACAACCTTGAAGAAGAAGAAACTGATGGCAGGATTGTATGGTAAGTGTTATACATTATTGTATTCAGTGGCGCACACAGGGGGGGGAGGTTGGGGGTTCAACCCCCCCCGAAATATTTTTAAGTTAGTACAAAAATTTAATTTAAAACCGTCGCATATATCTATGTTAAATCATCAATAACACGACTCGACACAAAAAATGCACCTAAAAAAAGTGTTTTCTAGACTAACTTTGGGCCGCTGAACACGAAACTGAAACAAAACAATTTTGTTAGAAGCGTTTTCAAATCTTGGAAAACCCAGTTTTTACCCTGTTGTTTCAGTTATGAGCACATATCTCGTAAACGAACCATCTGACTAACACAAGATGTCCGTCGGTCAGAAGATAATACCTTAGCTTTTCCAGAGATATACAGATCCGAATCAGATGAGATTTGGAGAAATTACTGACGATGAAAGTTGTAAAAAAGTTAATTTTTCGACCATTTTCAAAAATCATAAACTTTTGAATGTTTATTATGGATAAAAAAAATTATTTCCTCTGGTTTTAAAACCTAAGATGAAAAATATATTATTTGTGCAAATATTAAGCCTACCATCAATGGAATCGAAGGAAAAATGACAAAGTTATGATGCACTGAGTGAAAACACCAACTTTACATTTATTACACCGTGACCCTTCCAAATGTTGATATAGGCGTGAAACTAGAGGTCATTTACCTGGAATTTTATTTATTTAGTTTTTCATTTTCTGACCCAAAGTGATTTTTAAAGGACTTTAAAATTTTAAGGACATACACATTTCAAATATTTTTCAAATATTTGCGGTTGTGCAAGATATGGGTATCAAATAAAAGAGAAAAATAGTCTCCTTTAAATAAATTTTCTATTTTGAGCTTTCAGGACCAAAATATGTCAGGTAGGGGAAACATACCAGGTATTTCAGTATGAAGTGAGCCTTTTTTTGCAAAAATAAAACACTAATTTTTAATGGGAAAGTAAAAAACATTTTATTCAAAGTATTGGCCATTGCTAGCCACACATTTTCACATTTTGTCCATTTTTCAGGCAATTTGTGGACAGCGCGCCAATAGAATTGTTTGTCTTTTGAAGCAAACCAATCAGACACCCAATTTTCGACTTCCTCGTAGGAATCGAAGTGCTGCTCAGCCAATGCGTGTCCTATCGATGAAAACAAATGGTAGTCGGAAGGAGCCAAGTCTGGTGAATACGGCGGGTGGTGTAGCAGCTCCCAGCTTTGATTGTATCCTGAACCGGTCTTGCTTTGTGTGCAGGTGCATTGCCATGGAGCAAAATTACCTTGCCGTGTCTTCTGGCGCATTCTGGTCGTTTTTCGATCAATGCATGGTTCAAATTGATCATTTGTTGTCGGTAGCGATCAGTATTAACGGTTTCGCCAGGTCCGTTTGCTCTGGACCCACCAAACACACAGCATTGTCTTCTTGCCGAATCGATCTGGTTTTGCAGTCGATGTTGAAGAATGTCCCGGATTAACCCATGATTTTTTCCGTTTAGTATTCTTAAAATAGATACATTTTTCATCGCCAGTAACAATTCGATGCAAAATTGATTTTCTTTCGTGTCTCTGAAGCAAAATTTCGCAAGAGTTTTTTTCGGTTTTCCATCTGCCTTTCATTCAATTCATGTGGCACCCATTTTCCACACTTTTGGATTTGTCCCATAGCTTTTAAACGGACAAAAATTGTTCCTTGTGCAACATTTAACATTTCTGCCATTTGCTTTTGACTCAAAGTGTCATCTTTATCTAATATCGTTAGCAATTCGGCGTCTTCAAACTTTTTTGGTGCTCTTCCACGTTCTTCATTTCTTTCATCAAAATCATTATTTCTGAACCGTTGAAACCATCTTTTGCATGTTGCTCTTGATAGAGTATGATCACCATATGCCTCGACAAGCATTCGATGCGACTCTGCAGCACTTTTCTTCAAATGAAAACAAAAAATTAATGCTTTCCGTAAATCATCACTATCTGGTACAAAATTCGACATTTTTAACACGATGAAAAAATATGATGTTGTTTGTTCAATGACTTGATGTGTACTAAATATGCTTGACAGATGTCATAGCAACAAAACAAAAAAAAATTAAGGCTCGTTCACAACAAATATTCCCTATCGAGACATTTGTATCTTGAGGCTCACTTCATACTGATATACCTTCATATTGTACATGTTTTGGATCTCAGTCTGTAGATTCATACATCTAAATTTTATTCCATTTCAAAGTTCTCAAAAAAGTTACACGAAACCCCCCCCGAAACAAAATCCTGCGTGCGCCACTGATTGTATTATTTAGTTATATTTATACCTCAAAATCCTATTTTATATGTGTACGCAACAGAGTTTTTTTTTGGATATTTGTTATAAGAAACTACTTCATTTACCATAATTGTTTGCATTATATAAATATACTACTGTGTCCAAAAAATAAGGTGACATTGTATTTATTTTGAAAATTCTTTATTTATTCTTCCAAATCAATTTCATACCCTTCAAAGTAATCCCCTCCCGATGCAATGCACTTATGCCAACGGATTTTCCAATCTTCGAAACACTGATTGTAGTCACTTTCCGGGATGGCCTTCAGTTCCGCCTTCGCTGCGGCTTGAATCTCCTCTATCGTATCAAAACGGTATCCCCGGAGCGGTCTTTTGAGCTTGCTGAACAGCCAGAAGTCGCACGGCGCCAGATCAGGTGAATACGGTGGTTGCGGAACGATATGGGTTGAGTTTTTGGCGAAATGATCACGAATTACGAGTGCAGTATGGGATGGTGCATTATCGTGGTGTAAAAACCATGAATTGTCTTTCCACAATTCCGGCCTTTTCAGGCGGATAGCTTTACGCAAACGACGCATAACGTTCAAATAATATTCCTTGTTGACTGTTGACTAAAAAAAAAAATAATTCTCCAAATCCTTCAGTTTAAATTCAAATGTCACCTTATTTTTTGGACACAGTAGTATTCTACTACTAATATTTTAGTTTTTATTCTTTTCAGCAAATAAAGGAGACAACCAGACGCTCTTTCTACAATCATCAAGGAAAACGAATGAATGAACGAATATTTGTAGTTTTCCTCGTATTAATATCTTTTCTAGAAATTAAATGGACTTTTATTAAAAAAAAATACATGAAAAAGGTGGTTTTATGTGTCAACTAGCAGGGCCCTGCGGCTTTGCACGCAAGCTTGAAGTCAATGGGCCCAATAAGTCAAGTTTCTTCATACTACACTCTATAGGCGATGCGACTTACAGTTTCAAAGTTACGCGGAAAGTTTTAGTCACAAAAAATTTACCACGCCCCTTGTCCAACGCCCATCAAATTTACCAGTAGAATGACGCATCTAAGGGGGGATGGTAGTATACAAAATATCAATGCTATCCGACTTATTATTCCGAAACTATTCCACATTAAAAAATTGTGTTATATGGGCGGTGGCATGTCCCCTCGTCCAATACCCACCCCATTCCCCCTGTGGGAAGGCACGTCTAAATCGTAAGTCTGTGCCAAATGTCATTGATGTGGGACCTGTAGTTCCAAAGTTATTCAAAACATTTGGATCGCTTGAAAAGTGCGACGCCCCTTCTCCAACGCCTATACAATTTAAACACTGAAACGACACGTCTAAGCCATGAAAATCTCAATGCTGTCCGACTTATAATTTTGAAGCTATTCCACATAAAAAACTTGGGTTGTATGGGAGGTGCCACGCCCATCGATCGGGTCGTATTCGCACTGTGTGGTTGACCGAGATTTAGTCAAGACGAACATTCCGAGAAAAATTCCGCTCAATCGGCTGTCTAGTTTTTTAGTTTCAGTGTCGAGTGACCAACAAACAATCAGACATTAATTTTTATGTATGTACACGGTGGACGGAAAGTTTCTGCATACAAAAAAACACCGTTAAGGATCATTTGTATTGCTTTTCAACATTTTTTTTATTTAAACCACTAAATCATATCCAAGCAAAATTCAATTGATCATTAATATTGTGTATGTGTGCCATTTTTTTCGTAGCGCTCTAGGACTCGCTTTCGAAAACTTTCGCACAAGACCGACGTGTCGGCCAATGATATGGCATCCTACTCTGGTTTTACTCTCTCAATGAGTTGAAGTCTATTGGCAGTTTTTGGACTCCGAAATACTAAGTCTTGAATCCTGGACCAGATATGTTCATTGAATGTCGAATTTTTAACGTGAGTGCCGCCACAGTGTGGCCTAACCCCTCGGTGCTCAAAAGCACAGTGTATCAAAATTAAGCATTGATAAGCGCCCCGAGAGACTAGCTCCCGGTACCAATTGGGTTAATGTAAATGGACATTACCCCTCCTTGGTAGGGATCGAGGCCTATCTAAACCTCTGCCGTGCTATGGGTCCGGCACCCGGTTGTAAACGCAACTCCACGCCGAGACGAAACTCTACCCGCATTTGGGTGTTAAACCACGCCACCACGGATCTCCCCGAGGGGGCCATTCCCATAATCAGGCTGAAGCACAAGGCTCCAGAGGCACCCTGATTCCAGTGGTACCAGACAAAGCCTCTGGTCAGACTGCATAGCCGTGCTAATACCAGTTGAGCCCCATTTAGCTCGCGGACTGGTGACCACCGCACCGCACTTGACCCCATTCACGTGCGTACTCATTCATCCACTCAATAGACCAGCCCCCTCACACAGCCCGCTCACACATTCACACTTGGCAATACACCAAACTGCCGTCGCTGCCGAAACACAGCATTCGCATAATCATTCATTATGGTAATCAGCTGGCTGGTGGAGAGTGCTTTACGCACACACCACACACCGTCCGTCCGACTAATCCCCATCCGCCCAAGGTCCCTCAAAGCTGAGTACAACGGGCACACAACACATGCAACCAATCCTCACGCGCAGCCCCACACATACACCCTGCACTTGCACTCAGAGCTTTCTCATGCGAAAATGCATTGAGTGACCCATGTCCAGTGAGTAGGAACCCAAGGCTCAAGCCGAAGCCGAAATCCTTGAGCCCTACCACGAACCTCACGTCCCGTATATACTCATATGTCGTTCTGCCACGGGGACTTTCGTCCCAACGCTGCTGCCAACGTTGCAGAACACAGTCCTCCAGTATTCGCTTACGCTTCATACTGTCAGCACTCTCCACACCTTCGCCTTGCAGCCACTCATACTGCAGCAGCACCTCTGTATTCCCCTTCCTTAGCCCGAAGCCCACAGCACGCCGTATGACTATGAGATCCAGAGGAGCCGCACCCATCAACACCTGCAATGCATCTGTTGATGCAGCAAGTGTTTGCGGCCTACAACCGTCGCGGCCAATTCGTGCCATGCCGACGCTCCGTACGTAGCACAAGCTACGAACAGACCGTGGTAAATGGCACGAACTGCGCATCGGCCGCGTCCCCAGTCACTCCTGAGTATCCGGCGCACCTGACCCATTATGCACACAACCCTCTCTTTCAGCCTGACCAAGTGAGGAGCAAAACTCATTCTTTCGCCAATTGTTAGCCCCAAGTATTTGACTTGCGTCTCATACCGGAGGCCAACACCATTCACACGCACAATGGGCGGACGACTGCGAGCCAATTTGCCTTTCAGCAGCATGGTCACCGTCTTGTCCATTGCCACATCCACACACACCGATTCACCCCATTCACACACCATACACATAAATTGCTCCCCCAAGCGCTCTACATCCGCTCTTGATCTGCCCTCCACAAGGATAAGCAGATCATCCGCATATGCACAACACTTGCATACTGCTGCCAGACGCCGCAGTAGTGGATCCATCATGTAGTTCCATATATATGGACCACAGACGAATCCCTGCGGGCATCCTAGAGCCACATCTATTTCAACCCGTTCATTCTTCCCAATCACACATGCCTTCCTGTCGGTGAAATAGCTCTTCCAGAGAGCTGTTTCCAGGCAGTCGGCATTGTTCAGCCATTGTACCACTTTATCCCAAACGCCCCCCTGAAATCAACAAACACACCGAGAACATAGTTCTCGTTACTCTCACGCACCACCGATTTAACATACATCCACGCATCTTCCACGCCGAGTCTCTTTCGAAACCCAAACTGTCTATCCGATAGCCCACCCAGTTGCGCTTGAAGCCGATCCACCATAATCCCTTCCAGTACTTTACCAAGTACTGGTAGGAGGCAGATACCCCGATGAGAACGGGGGTTAGTCCTGATCTTATCAGGAGACTTCAAGAGCCCCACGACCCTAGCTATTTTCCACGCGAGTGGAAAATAAGCCTCACTAAGGCATTTCTCATAGATGGCCTCCAGGTACTCCGGAATGACTTTGTACAAGGCTTTGCACATCTCGCCATTCAAACCCTCGACACCCGGTGACCTTCTAGACCAAACCAGGCCAAATGCGTACTCTAATTCTCCGTCTTCTAATGGCTCAGCAGTTGCCACTTGTGCTGGTGGCGTCTGCTGAACCGCCCTAGGAAAGAACTCGGCTAAGAGAACGTTCACACTGTCCCTCCATGTTGATGTCATAGTGTCACCAACACGGAGAGCGCTCACATCCACCTGCTTCTTCTTAGTGCGGCAGATCCGATAGACATGTCCCCATGGATCATCCCTATGGTCTGCCACAAAATCCCGCCAATTATCTTCCTTCACGCGAACAAGCATACTTTTGTACTCATTCATACACCTATTGAAATCAGACCTGCGCTGGGCCAAGTGCTCAGAATTGGCCGCCCGAGCGCGCTGAAACTTACGTCTCAGTCGCCTGATCGACCGCCTCTTTGCACTCAGCTCACTCGTCCACCACTTCACCCTCCTCTGGTTCACTCTCTCCCATTTCTGAAGCATGCTATCATTTACTCGCCAGACACACTCATTAAGACGAGCGACCTGGTCGTCCACATCCATACTTTCAAACTCACTAAGTGGCACCTCCGTGACCACTTCACGTACATGGAAACTATAAGTTCCCCAATTCACACCACAGGTGCGCCATCGCCTCTCACACACACCCGCCCTTTCATTCATACTGTGGGCAAGCACAGTAATCACAATTTCAATCAAATTGTGATCGCTTATGTCCCACCCACCACGGACACGCCAGCCTAAATCAAACGTTCTACTCGCTGCCCCATCCACAAGCGTAACGTCAATGTCACTCACCCCTCTAGGCCCATCAAACGTGTACCATTCACTTGGTTCGTTGAGAACAACAATGTCTCGCGGAACCAACCATTCACTCATTGCTTCACCCCTACTGTGGCTCTGGTAGCCGGCAGAAAGCCGCGATACCTTGCTGAACCACAGCGGAGATATGGCATTCGCATCCATACCTATCAGGACAGGTGTGCCGCCTGCTAGACGGAACACCGTGTCAAGATAGTCCAAGTAGGGCTCTAGAGGCTCACCATACTTGCAGTAGACACTGCCCACAATCACTTTGCCAAAGTGACCTTGCACACTGACACAAACACCATACCCGTTCGCACACACATCCATACAGTCCAGGTGGACATCATTCACAATTACAGCCGCGTTTGCCCTTGTCAGAAAAGACCCGCATTGCTGCAGGTATTCCCCGTACAACACCATTGGTGGCGTACGGTTCCTGCACCAGGGCAATGGCACTGCCACATTCACACATACACGCACCTAGCTCACACATCACGGCATACGCGCCCTGACAGTTTAACTGTACTGCCTGCAGACCCATTAGTGACGAGCCTGCGCCCTGGCCAGAATTTGGCTGTACGCCGGGCAGTCGGTGGACATCATGTAATGCCCAGCCGGCTTGCCCCGGAACGCGTAATTCCGGCAATGCAGCTCATTGCTGCATTGCTGGACGCGATGACCGCTCTGGCCACAGCGCCGACAAACGTCCGCTTTCATCCTGCACTCAGCCACTCTGTGGTCAAAGCTCAGGCATCTAAAGCAGCCAGGCATCGGCATGAAGGGCCGCACGCGGAACGAAAACCACTTGATGTAGCATCTTTCCGCCTCCAGAAGGGACGAAAGCAAGCCTTCGTTCCCTTCCAACACGACGTTAGATGATCCACCAAAACCAACGGTCCACGGGCGACTCACCATGCCTTTCTTAAAGGCGGCCGGGCTTATCCGCTCTTTGAGATTCAACTCATAGAGCTCTTCCATGAATTCACTCGGAGAAATCTCAGAGTGAACCCCATGGACGACAACCCTCGGGCCCAGCTTCTCATTCGCAGCCACGTCAAGCCCAAGTTCGTGCAGTTTGGCGTTCGTGGTCAGCTTCACTGCTTCGGCCTTGGAGGGGGTGTGAATAATCGTACCGCCACCATGCAGTGGCTTCACCTCTTGAACCCTCACGCCCAGTGAAGGACCCGCCTCTTTCACGACCTTGGTGGCCACCTCTTTCCCCGATGCCTTAGCATCACGGCTCCGGACAACACCAGATATGTTCAATAGGATTAAGATCTGGCGAATTTCCCGGCCAGTCTTCCCATACTAGCTTAAATAGACTTTTAGCAACACTTATTGACTGTTTCGCCGTATGACATCGCGCACCGTCCTGCATTAAAATCGCTCTAGATCTACGAGGGAACTGCTTAGGATTTTTAAACCATCACATTATGGGATTTCCCCAGTTCGTTTTCAAATAAAACAAGCAATCAGAATTTTAAGTATATTACAATTGAAACGATGTATGCAGAAACTTTCCGTCCACCGTGTATATCAGGTGGGCAAGGTCACTCTTATATAGCGTATGTTTACCCCTATGAAACAGAATTATTTGATAGCAATATTTATTCAGAAACATGTAGTGTAGCTTTTTTTGTTAGTTAAGTGGGCGCGGAAATTATATTATTATTATAGCCTATGTTTGTCGCAGTGACATGGTGAATCGTTTGATACCCATATTGCCTTAGAAAAGCATACCATAGATGAGTTTTGTTACCATAGTGGGCGTAAGAAGGGGAATGGTCAATCTCATATAGCCTATGTACCATTCCCTCACATAAAAAGTGTTTGGTGCCTATTTCATCTAAATTGGTTCAATGATTTTTGCCTGATTGTGGCTCAAAAAAGCAACGCCACACTTGTCTATATATATAAAAGAAAGTGGATGTATGTGTGTAATCGCATCACGCTCATACGGACCGGCCGATTTCCATGGAGTTTTTTTGTTGGATTCGTATTGAGTCAGTTCAGGTTCGTGCGAAAAGAAAATTCCGGAAAATCGATTGGAAAAGTCGGAAAATCCCTGCCATATTTGAGCGCGAATCACTTGAAAACGGCTGGACCGATTTGGTTGGTTTTTTTTGGTTGTATTCGTAGTTGTCAAAACAAGGTTTGTATGAAAGAAAATTTTAGCAAAACGGGGCGTGGCACTTTTTCACCAGCCCAAATTTTCAGACAATAACTTTGGAATCATAAGTCACACATCAATTAAATTCACTACGAACTTACTAATTAGTCAAATCCTTCCACAGAGGGAATGGGGCGGGTATTGGAGGAGGGGGCGTGGCACCACCCATGCAAGCAAACTATTTATAATGGAATATCTTCGAAATTGTAACGTGCACAGTATTGAAATTTAGTATAGCGTTGTCTCATAGATGTGTCATTCTACTGGTAAGATTTATGGGCGTTGGACAAAGGGCGTGGCACATTTGTTATGGTCCAAATATTTCGCTGAACTATAAGTCGCTCAGCAATGAAAATGAGTACGAACCTACCATTAATTCATATCTTTCGACAGAGGGAATGGTGCGGGTATTGAACAAGGGGGCGTGGCACCGCTTATACAAGCTAAATCTTTAATATAGAATATTATGAAATTGTAAGTCGTACAACACTGAAATTTAGTACCTCGTCGTCCCATAGATGAGTCATTCTACTGGTAGGATTTGATGTTCGTTGGACAAGGGGCGTGGCACATTTTTTGTGACCCAAACATTTTGCTGAACTATAAGTCGCACAACAATGAAACTAAGTACGAACCTACCATTTTCCCTTTCGACAGAGGGAATGGTGCGGGTATTGAACAAGGAGGCGTGGCACCACCCATACAAGCAAAATCTTTATAATGGAATATCTTCGAAATTGTAACGTGTACAGCATTGAAATTTAGTATCCCGTCGTCCCATAGAAGAGTTATTCTACTGGTAAGATTTAGTTTATCAGGTAAGATTTAGTTTATCTTGCAGTCACAGTTCGCAAAACTAAAGCATTTTTGGGTCGTCGTGAAGCACCTTGTCGGACCGCAATACAGAAATTGGTGGAAAAATTCGAGCTGTTGGGACAAGTTAGTGATGTGAAGAATAAAACCCGTGCACGTCGCTCAAGAACAACTGAGAATATTGCTGCTGTAGCCCAAAGTGTTGAAGAAAACCCAGGTTTGTCGATTCCTCGTCGTTCTTTGGAATTGAGCATTCCAAAAACGTCATTACACCGTATTTTGCATAAAGACTTGGGTCTTAAGGCTTATAAAGTTCAGTTAACACAAGAACTCAAGCCGACCGATCATCAACAACGTCGTGTCTTTGCTGATTGGGTCCTTGAAATGCATGAAAATGATCCGGAATTCCATCGAAAAATCATCTTGACTGATGAGGCCCATTTCCACCTCGGTGGCTACGTCAACAAGCAAAATTGTCGCATCTGGGGCTCGGAAAACCCAAGAGTTATTGTTGAGAAGCCTCTCCATCCTCAACGTGTGACTGTTTGGTGCGGTTTATGGTCCGGCGGGGTCATTGGACCTTACTTTTTCGAAAATGAGGTTGGATCAACAGTTACGGTGAATGGATTGCGCTATCGAGAGATGATTAATGATTTTTTATGGTCGGAGTTGGATGGTATTGATCTGGACAACGTTTACTTTCAACAAGACGGCGCTACGTGCCACACAAGCAACGAAACCATTGCTCTTTTACGGGAAAAGTTTCCGGACCGTGTTATCTCTGGAAGAGGTGATCACAATTGTCCACCGAGATCTTGTGATTTAACACCTTGCGACTTCTTCCTTTGGGGCCACGTGAAAGATAAGGTGTACGCCAACAGCCCAGCGTCGATTCAAGACCTCAAAGATAGAATTCGTGTGGCTATCGAGGACATAGGGCAGCCACTTTGCGATTTGGTTATGGAAAATTTCATGAAAAGGATATGGTCTTGTAAGCGTGGTCGTGGTGGCCATTTGGCTGATGTTGTTTTTCATTATTAACGGCATACTTTCCTCTTTATTATGAAATAAACATCCGATCATTTATCTCAAAAAATGGCATTTTTCTTTGAATACCAAAATAACACCTCTTGTTGGAAAATCCTGTACTATTCCACGTGTAAGTTTTGTAGGACATTGTAGTAATACCAAAGACAATTTAACTATTGTTTAATTGTTTTTGGTAATACCAATTAGTAGGTACCAATTTTGATTGAATAGAATGAATAAACACTTAAACACATTTTCAGTTTCGGCTTAATTCTGGCGTTCAAGTTCATTTCTGAGCTTTGATGTAGTCAGAAACCCATAGTAGAATTTTATGGCGAATATTTTCGCGGTACATTTTGTCCTTAAAAAGTCTTGTTTTACAGGACATTTTTGGCATTTTAGAAAAAAAGGGTCAAATTGACCCATACAAATAGGAGCTAAAGGGTTAAAATGCTCCACAAAAATGTTCTTCGTAGTATTTTACATCAAATTGCTGAACACATCATATACCTAAAATGTGACGTTACATGGTTTTCGTATGCCGATTCACCATAAGAATGTGCAAAAAGGGGAAAACTTTGACCCCCCCTAAAAAAAAATCAGACGTAAACTTTCAAAACGCCGATACACGTATATTTTTTTTTGCCCCCTCTACCAGAATCCGTTGTCAGAACCTTGTTATTTAAAAAAAAAATTGATTTTGGTGTGCAGTGTAATCAATTGAATAAGCTGTTAGCCGCCGCTCTATGTACGCTCTATGCTCTTATGTACTGCATTATGTAGGCGATTACGGTCGTAAGGGGTTACAAAATTGAATGTTCCTTGTGTACAATTTTTGATCGACAGGTCATTCTCATTTCAGTGATAATATTGCCATACTTACATATTACATTCATATGGTTTTATCGGATTTGTAATATGATATATAAAAATACGAGTATAAAAGACAACCAAGCTAAATGTATTGTTTTTTTAATTATAGGCTTGCGGGAAGTATATGCCGGCATCGGGAAACACTCAAAACAGCCAAAACAATCAACCTATGGATGGTACTTACTTGGTAGAGGCCTCTTTTTAAGTAAACAAACTAATTTCAAAAGTACTTAATGAAATTAGCACGAAGAATTGTGCAAAACAAATTATATGGAACAAAATGAATAGTAAAGCAAAATTAAATCATTTTTTTTCCTAATTTAACACAAGATTTGTTAAACGTGAATATAAAACCTAAATATGGATTTACTGTTCAGCAGAGTTTTTTAATGAGGCAAACTCCATATTGTCTAGGGATCTGTAAAATATATTTATACTCTACTACTCGCATACATTTTTTTCCTTGTTCAGGGCTCTCGGGAGCATAGAACTCTTTCATGTTACACGATTCTGGGCTGTTGTTTTTGCGCCGTCCTATGTGGTCTTGACAGCGGCTAGTTCGCGTAGAGTCGACCTTCTCCAGGACCACAACTTCTACTCCTCAGTTTGTGACCTATCCATCGCCACTTTCTGTGCTTTATTTGTCTCAGAATGGGTTCTTCCTCAGTAAACCTCCACAGCACATCGTTGCTAATTGTGTTAGGCCTTGCATACATAGCGAGTAGATATTTGGCAATTTTATGTAGCAATGTGGTAGACTAGTTCTCTTTTACATATACCTGCAGTTTGACGAGATTTGGTTTAAAATGAGGCGATACAAAGCAATTAACATGTATCTATGGTATTCACTTTAAACCCAAAGTCCCATAAGAATAACCTACAAACACAAATATACGCTTTCTACGATGTAGATAAGATGATAGCGTGTTTAAATACTTGGAAGTAGTCAATAAGTAAGTGTTTACGAGAAATTTCGGCATGGGTATATAGTAAAATATGTATCGACCTAAATACTTATAATTGCACGCAGGTTAAATTTCATTATATATATGGTATGTATACAGGATTTCGCAAATAAGCTCATACATAAACTGAGGTCGGCGAATCAGCACGATGTCAAAATAAGTAAAAAAGTATAAGGTGGTGAGGTGCACCGTTTAGCTCAGTCAAACTCACTAAAGGTTTGTACCTAAGGCTGAATCATATGCTACCGTCCTTGAAGGCAATGATGCGCCTATGTCTGTATGCGGGTATGTATGTAACGTATTTGTGCACTTACACACATTTGGTGCGTCGCTTTGAATGATGTAACAACCGCTGCTTATCAGAACTTTATTTTTTCGGTGAAAGAAGAAGAAATGGACATAACACGAGGAAGCACGTATTGAGTGCTAAAAGGCGAATAAATATAATTGATATCGATATCAGGTAGTGGGAAAGATAAGATATCGTCCACCTGCCTGGCACCGTGAGTGCACTTTGCCACATTTGGGCGTGCGCAGTTGTAGACGTATCGCACTGCTTTGTATCTTCGTGCTCATTTTTCCAACAGTTTTTCTAGAAATTCTGTGACTAGTTTACTTTGCGAACAGCTACACGGTTTCCTTCCAGTTTTTTAGTATTTGAAGATTAAAACTTTAATAAGAAGTGATAAAGGCCAAGTCAAGCTATGTATTTAAAAACTAAGGTAAATGCGCCATATTCCGGCATGTTAAGGCGGATCAAAAAACAGCGAATTATTGTAGCCCAGTAAAAAGACGTTGCACTTTAATTTCAAGTGTTTTACAATAATATACATTTTTTGTTCCTGTAAAAATTGTAAAATATAAATTTGTTGCATTGGATTCGCGAATTATTAATACTTTTCTAAAATCGGCTTTTACCCCTAATTCCGCACGAAAAATGTCTTGTGTTCCTAATTCCGTGTTGATGTATACCTAATTCCGTGCTATTTTATTGTTCAGCATTTTTAAAAGGAAACCAAATTAAATTGATAAAAAAAAATATTATGCACCCGAGAGGTTTTTATTAAAGAACAGATTTTCTTTTACGTTTAAATCTATACTTGTTTTACATATGTATTATGGGCTTTATCTATACCATCTATACTTACATATACTTATCTATACTTCCATACTATTATATAAAAACTTTTTTGAGCCACAATCAGGCAAAAACCACTGAACCGATTAAGATGAAATAAGTACCAAACGATTTCTTATGCAGGGGAATGATATATAAGCTGTATGAGATTAACCACGCCCCTCTTACGCCCACTATAGTAATAAAACTCAACTATGGTATACTTTTGTAAGACGATATGGGTATCAAATGATTCAGTATATCATTGTTGTAAACATAGGCTATATAAAATCGACCACGCCCGCTATCCGTGTACATTAAACTAGCAAAACAAAGTGACTGTACATGTCTGTACATCAATACTGACAGTTCTGTTTCACTGAGGTAAACATAGGCTATATAATCTTGACCACGCCTACCTGACACGCCTTCCTGTCCCACCCACTATAATGGCAGACATCAGCTGTGGTACATATTTGTAATGCGATATATGTAAAAATTCTCCATTTGTTCCCAATTCCATTCTACGCAAGCAATTAGGCGCATCTGAGATATGAAGAGATCCTAATTCCGTGTTATCTATAAATCACAATTTTACTGTAATTCATCAACAAAAACCGTTTTATGAAGTTAAAGAATAGAAATAAAAACCATAAGTTACCAAATTGTTTATTAAAAAGCATATTTGCCCTAAACAGTAAATGTTTAGTCTTAAGAAATCTTTACTTAGGCCTTGATAAATTTTATTTAAAAAAACTCCATCGTGCGCTATCAGCACTTTTCAAATAAATGAGATTATATAGCAAATATTGATTAAAGCATGAAGAACTTGACACGAAATTGAAAAAATTTTGAAAAAAAGGGCTCACATTATCCTAGTTTTCCCACATTAAACTTCGCCTGCCAGGATAGCACGGAACTAGGGACTAGCACGGAATTAGGCGCATTTTTTTTAACATTCGAACGCCCCTAAATATTTATCACTCGCGTATAAAAGTAGTACTGATAGGTGAGTGCCAAACAACGTTATCAAATGCAGGCGAAAACTATGAACTACGGTATGGCCACACCACCACATGTGTAATTGACATTCAGAATCTCAAATGGTTATGAATCGTTAGTACTGAAATAACTGAGCCAATGTCGTAAATAGTTACAAAAACGAATGGCAAATCAACAGAGCATCGAGCCATTGTATGCACCAACTTGAAAATTACGTCCCTTTACTTGTGCCCTTTTATGAGATGCCTCTTCATATAGCCTTATTTGCTTTTGCAATGCTTTTTAGCTTTGGATCAATGCAATAATTAAGTAACAATATCAATTATCAATCAATCAGCAATAGCAACATCAATTACCATCAATCGAAGTTACCACCGCTAGAGCATTACAAGTAAAGGATTAAAAAAGTTTTCTATAGTGCTGCTGCTATTTTGTCTTGATTTTTATTTTTTGGTACAAGGCCCATGGACGACCGCTGAGTATAAGTGTCAGCTGTAGACATGGCCGAAGTAAAAACAGTATTTACAAGGTAAGATAAGCCTATCCATCACAATGAAGTTCAATTTTAAATGGAGCTAAATATGGTATCAAGAAAACAGCGTGTGCTCATATGGTTTGCAGTTTAGTCATGTATGTGACTGAATTTTATCGTTACACTGACATAAACCGCAAATACAAGGTGGCCCTTACGGACGCTGCTATCATTAGATAAAAAATCATGATCGACCTTTTTTTGTTGCTCAATCGAAGAGCGTTCCAAATATAGGTCGAAAGTGCCCGACATCCCAACGGAAAGTCAAGAAAAATTGTTAAATGGTAATTTTGACAAAAGTACACTTTTTGAAAATCGTTCAACTGCTTGTAGCTTCTAAAGCAAAAGGATGAGCGATCTGAAGTAGTAGTAAGGCTTTCTAGCTTTATAAAAATGGTTCCAATGGTCGGGGGATATTACGGTTTCCGTGGCGCCGCCATTTGAGGGTGTCTTTAGATAGACCGACCAAAAATAAACCGAAAATGATGAATAAAATTTTTTGATATCTCGCTTCGTTTTCGAGATATCGAGGTTCAAAGTTTTATATAAGCGAGAAAGTAGACCGGACTGGAAGAATCGTCTCGCAATTTGACACTTCTTCTTCGACTCCATATAACTGGCATTCACAATAGCAAAAAAGCTGAAAAAATATTGACAACATTGCCATATTGAAATGTTTAAATTCGGTATAAATGTACATTTTATTCATGAATTTATGCAGAAATACTGTTAGCACTTTACTGATACTCCGGCACACTAGTTGCTCCTATGAGGGTTATTTTTCAAGCGCCCGGCCGAAGGCCGTCCACACGGAAGGAATTTGAATGCAGAAATACTGTTAGCACTTTATTGATGCTCCGGCGCACTAGTTGCTCCCATGAGGGTTATTTTTCAAGCGCCCGGCCGAAGGCCGTCCACACGGAAGTAATTTGAATACAGAAATACTGTTAGCACTTTATTGATGCTCCGGCGCACTAGTTGCTCCCATGAGGGTTATTTTTCAAGCGCCCGGCCGAAGGCCGGCCACACAAATAGAGTTTGGATGCAGAAGTACTGTAAATGGCGCCACGGCGGCGCCACGGAAACCGTAATCGTGCTAATGGTCGAAAGTCCTTGATTTTTTAGCGGAGAGCCAAGTAAACCGATGATGAAATATATATTTTTTTTAAATAACTCTAAACCCTTGACAACCCTGAAGTGAGACATCCGACAGAACTAATTTTTTGTGAAAAGACACCACAGGAAATATTGTGAGATGTGCTCATACACAAAAAAAAATTTACTCAAATTTTCATTACGATACACCGTTTGAATAGTAGTATTGAAAGTAAGTAATAAATGAAGAAATGAGCCTGACGTCGAACGGGCTATCCTATCCCTCGACAGTAACACTGCGTGTATTTTTTATTTACAGACCTGTCGGCTCTTAAAATCGAGTGAAGCCTTTGCACCACCTTGTATACACACATTCTTACTTACCTGTGTACCTGCTGCTGTCAAAAGTGTGTCGAACAATAGTGGACGATTTATATGTATTAATGCTGGTTATGCAAGTTAGTAGATAGATGGCTTGATAGCATTGCGAGCTTTTTGATTGGGGGAAGGCAGCAGCTGTATTGGTGTGCGCTGGACGGATAATATTTATTGGTCCGGGAATGATTTTCCTTCTGTTAATGTTGATAACACCAATATCGACAACGTCGCTCTGTATGGGTTCAGGCATATATGTACGAGCGTGTACACACACATTCCATTGCATACGATACCCATAGCTTTTGACTTTTGTACTACAAAATCCGCATTGGTATTTATTTCTTTTCAAAAAGGTTTTTGTTTTCATATGCTGTGGGTTTTTTATGGCTCCACGGCTGGAAAGATAACGGAATTATATAAAAGTGTCTGAAGTATCGATATGCTCACCATTTCAGTTAAGAACGTGGAGTGAGTGATGTGAAAAAGCAACGTAAAATTAAGACCGCACTTAATAAAACTGAGCAAACGATCAACGAGCAACGATATCATCGGCATACAGTGTCATGCATGCTGAAGGGGCGCTGCATTGAGTGTCAGTCTCGTTATATACTTGGAATTATACCGTGATTTTGATTTGTAATAAGCAAATCTAGTGAAAGTAATGCGTTGAGCTTCATAAAGTAATCGATTTGCCTGTTGAGCAAAAGTAAAGGATAACGACAGAAATTGGTGCTGTATGGCCAGTAGGGTAGAGAGCTCGTCACAGTGCGCTATCAGATTGTCTGTGAGATTCTTCTAATCTACTAACAATACGTGACACCATACAACGTTTTCACAGAATTACTCCAGTAAGTAGGGGTCGCATGTATTGTACTGGTCTCAGGACAATCGTCACACTCATCCGAAGATCTAAGAAAGCACCAATTGTTATCAAAATGTTGGAGGTATAAGTGTTATTATCAAAATATTTAAGATACAAGGGTTGTTATCACAGTATTATTATGGGTATACAGTTATTATAACCTATATATAGCCAACGGGGTTTGAGTGTCAAAACCCTCCATATAAAAAATAATGTCCTTTGGACTTAATACACCAATTCGAACGGTGTAAAAGCATGTCTAATGAATGTTTTAGATTCTTCGCGTTGATCTCCAACTACCGCGTCGAATACCTTTTCGTCCATACGGTAGACACAGCCAAGCCAGCGTAGCCACTGGATTCGCTGTGCTAAGCCCATGTCTAGGGAGGGAGCGGACGATTTTGCGAAGCACCTTTCTCTCGAGCACCCTAAGGGCTGCTATATTGTTTCGTGACAATGTCCATGCTTCTGCGCCATAAAGAATAAGCATCCTATAGAGAGCAAATTTTGTCGGCCGATAAAGGGAACTGCTACTATGGACATGTGTAAGACAGCATACATATACTTTGTATTTCCCTCAATTACCGCCAGTCCTATTTTGGCAGGTTCTCTTTCGATTGCCGCAAAGACAGCGGTATCATCTCAATTAATTTCAAGATTCCTGTCATAAATTTTTTTTTACTTTTTGAGGCTGGTAACGAGGTAACAAGAGAAACGGCGATGTGAATATGAAATAACTCTGTGTTTTATTAAACCAGTGTGTTAACTTTTTGTCACCCAATTTCCCTACGGACTGAAAAAACTTTCCGTTTTCAGGTCAAAATTTCCGTACGATGAAAACTTGGATATTTTTTTAATTTTGTTTAACGGATACAAAAACAGTCATAAAAATATGTAGAGTAAGTTCGGGTGATGTGATAAAGTCGGGTAATGGAATATAGTGGCTTATTTCAAAAGTGTTCTTTTTCAAAATTAACCTTTTTAAAACATCATAACAACTAAAAAACGCGTGCTGCATGATTTTGCTTGCGCAATTTTTTGGTTATAAAGTTTGAAAGCCCAGAAGGTAAACAAAAATTATTAGAAAGTTCGAGTTCATAATCGATATCGATTATAAGTTTGCAAAGTAGGCTCTTAACAAAATTATTATTGTTTTTTTATAGTATCTTTTTCGCAAAAAGTCAATTTCGGCGAGCCACTCAGTCATATACCGAGGATAGGGTCACAGAGGACAACAAGACTAGGTAGGATGTTGTGTAGGAGATGACAGCGGAGGAGCTAAATAAGAAAGAGTCAACGGTGCCAGTCTCAAGCCCAAGCTAGCCGTGCTACTACCTTGACGTCAGGTGGCAACCGGTCGGAAAACGAAAGCCAAACATTTTTTCCTAGTAAAGAAAAATTATAGAAAGTAGATCGAATCGAACGCACGCAAATGCTGGGCGTCCCCCACAAGCGGAAAGGAAAACGAAATCAAAGCCAACCACCATCACATTTACAACCGAGCCAAGAGAAAAGGTGCGAATAGCAACATGGAACGAAGGTTCAATGACAGGTTCAATCTGGCGGCCAAATCAATAAATAAATAAATAATAAAATTAAATTAAACGCGTCAAATGCAAATGCAAATGCTAAACTGCAGTGCAAGTGCCGTTAAGATCGCTGTCCGCCGCTTCGACCTCCGTCCGCGTTGTGTTGTTGCTGTGTTCTTTTTTCCCGTGTTGTCTTTTTCCTCCGTGCGTTTTTGCTACATGCGGTCCTGTTCGACACGGGGAAATTGACTGCTCTGTGGTAAAGGCATAACACTTACTGCAGGGCCTAGTGCGTCAGATCGCATTTCCGACTGCTTTCCTTGTCCTATAACCCACCCAGGTCATGGTGCTGGACAAATTTCGCATAGCCTTCTGCAACGTGCGCGGGCTCAGGGCGAACTTTTTCACTGTATACGCGTTCGTTAACCTCCATAAACCCCATGTAATGGCACTAAGTGAGACCCAGGTGTGTGAGGATGCAGATCCACTAGATTTCCACATCCCGGGGTACCACTTACTGCCATTATTCTCTCCTCACAGGGGTCTTGCCCTTTATGTGTGCAGTAATGTTGCGTACCAGTGCCAGCAACAACTATACACGACAGATGCCGAATTTAGCTCCATGTGGGTTAAATTCAATATCCAGTCGCACATTCTGCACTTCTGCTTTCTGTACAGAAGCCCGAATTCAGGGAGAGATTTTACTTATAACAAGTTTGATCTTCTCTCTGATTCCACTGAGCAACAGCCAAAATTTTTCTGAGTTCTAGTAAACCTTTTCTAAAGGATTTTTGGACGCTGATCACAACTGCGTACTTAGTTTTTTGATTGTTTGAGCGGTTTGTAAGTTATTGGTGGTTTTTGCTAGGAGGTGTTTTCCACGATTTTTCATCTTTGAATTTTTATTGCATTTATAATATGTTGAAAAACACGATCATTTTTTTATGACACAATAACGAATCCTCAAGCTATAATTTTGACCATAGTCGATTTCTATTGGTCAAGGGTTAACACGGCTATGGCTCTTCAAAGTTCAATTTTCGCGAATTTTTTATAAAAATTCATTTAAATTCGGGGTTGCAATTTTCAACTAGGAGTTAGTGTGCAATGTATAGTGTAAGGTTGTAACTTAAACTTATAGAACAGATTTTTTATGTTGCATGTGCCATTCTCGGCCTATACTCATTAGAGTGTAAATGCGACTTCATCTTCTGAACACGTGTTTGTATTGAAATCTTCTAATGCTCTTCGCGTCATTGACGAAAGTATCTAAAGTATTTTCGCAAGCGTCAATATTTGTCTTTACAAGGGCATTAACAAAATTCGAATAAGTTCATTACCGTGGGAGCTATACTAAAAAGAGTTGCATCACACAAGTAAAAATTTCATCCACACACACTTAGCAATCTACTTGCTGTTTTTCCATATTTCATTGCGACATATTTTTAGGGCGCAAAAAAATCAAAATACGAAAGGTGACAATTTTATGAATGAAGGGCATTTGATGAATGTGAGAATTTTCATACTGCTGCCTAAAATCGTGCTCCGATATTATAGCTCAAAAGTAAATCCTTGCTTTTGTTGCTGAATTTATGCATGGAGAACTTACATATTTGTACACATACTCTATTACAAACATCGTATTTCAAAAATGTCTTTTTTAATTGAAAGCCCCAACATTCTTCTTTCACTATATGACAATATATATTTTTTATAAGAACAATTATTTTGTGTATTCGCAATCTTGCAAAGTAACTGAAAATTTGACTTTGCAAATTAATAACTCTTGCAAATTTGAACCGATTTTAATGTTTTAAATTTTAAATACATAGTTAGAGTATTGTTAATCTATGTTACAAGAATGGCATTTAAGACTTCAGGTTTATAGGAGCTACATGCATGTAATGGTCAAAAAACATGTAAAACGCCCTCCAAGGAAAACCATCAATATTTCCTAAGCCGCTCAAACAATCAAAAAGCTAAGTACGCAGTTGTGATCAGCGTCCAAAAATCCTTTAGAAAAGTATTTTAGAAAAAAAAATTTCGATTTTGTTCTATTTCCCATATTCTGGAATCGTATCCGAATAGTGAAATCGTAGTTGCTGGTGATTTCAATATTCATAATTCCAATTGGCTACGCCATTCCAGCCACACAACTCCTGAAGGCTTATATGTCGAGCTCTTTGCCGAGTCGAATAATTTGGCTCAAATAGTGCATGAACCAACGCATATCCCCTGCGTTGCGGGGCAAGCTCTAAATACTCTAGACCTTTTTCTCACTTCACATCATGAAAAATATGATGTTGAAATGCACGCACCTCTTGGAAACTCGGACCATTGTACCATTTTGGCGTCTTTCTCATACTCTTCTATCCGCAATGCTTCGCCCTTAGCCCCGAAGCGCCTAGTGTGGATGTATGATAAAGCTAACTGGAGTGGACTTAACGATTTTTTCGCCCACTTCAATTGGAAATTGTGTTTTCTTGATGGAAACATAAATGCCGCAGCCAAAATGGTTGAAGAAATAATATTATTGGGAATGCGGTCCTTCATCCCTAATAAGAAAATTTGCATTAAACCTAAGGGCAATCTCTGGTTTAATGAGACATGCAGAATTGCTGTCAGGTCTAAAGAGGAAGCTTTCAGAGCATGGCAGGCAAATACAAAATGCCGCCACTGAACAGCTGCGTAAACAGGCTAGAAATCGATGCAATGCCATCCTAAGGCGCCAAAATTTTCTGCACGAACAGCGCCAAAGGAAAAAAGTTCTTCAATGCCATCGTGGCAGTAAGAACTTCTGGTCATTCGTTAAGAAGGTGAAGAACCAAACATCGTCTTCAATTCCAACTCTTCTTAACAATGATCAAATCATCACTCACTCGGTTGATAAAGCTAATTTGTTGGCTAAAATTTTCGCAGAGAATTCCTCTCTGCCCCCCAGCGATCAACCACTGCCCGTAGTCGAAAACGTATCTTGCTCTATGCCAGAAATTCATTTTCGGACACGGGTAGTTAAAAGAGTGCTTGTAAATCTCGATGTAAATAAGGCTTCAGGGCCGGACGGCATTCCAGCCCTTGTTTTGCAAAAGTGCGCTACCTCACTGGCTTGTCCATTACGCAAACTTTTCAACATGTCATACACCACAGGTGTATTTCCGACATGTTGGAAGGTACCAAATGTTCAACCAGTTCCTAAAAAAGGCAAGACTACTGACCGTGCGAACTACCGACCTATAGCAATCTGTTCGGTGCTTTCCAAGGTAATGGAAGGCATTGTAAACTTCAACCTTGTGAAATATCTGGAGCACAATAGACTGCTACGTGACCGCCAATACGGCTTTCGAAGACAGCGATCGACGGGAGACCTTATGGCGGTCCTCACCGAGAAATGGAACCATAGCATTCTAAACCTCGGTGAAAGCAAGGTTGTTGCATTGGATATTTCTAAGGCCTTTGACCGGGTGTGGCATAAAGCACTCGTGTCTAAATTGATTGCCTATGGCGTCGGTAATACCTTCTCTCGTTGGATTACGAGCTTCATCTATGATCGCTCTATTCGTGTTGTAATAGACGGCATAGCTTCGGAAAAGCATTCCCTTAGCGCGGGAGTGCCGCAGGGTTCGGTCCTTTCTCCAACCCTTTTCCTTATCTTCATCAACGACCTATTGTCGTCGACGAAGAATCCCATCTACTCGTTTGCGGATGACAGCACCATTTGTCATTCATACTCCTTCACAAAGCGCCCCAGCTCTGTGGAAATTGAGAGAGAACGGCGCCGTATGAATGACACACTTAAGGGGTCCTACCATGTAAACGCCGTTTTTCGAGGCGTTTTTTGGGATCTTGCAGAAGAAAAAGTATTCAATATTTTCCAATGCGGTTTTTTTTTAATTTTTATTGGTCTTTTTAGTATAAAAAAAAATCGAAGTTTAAGAAATAAGTGTTATGCTGTAGCCACAGCACCCCTGCGAAATAAGGCCTTCCAAAAGTATGTGGGTTGATGGTACACACGATTTTGCAAAAACTGTTCGTCTGAAACACAAAAGGAAAGGTTTTTTACAATCTGCAGACTTGCCGCTTTCGTACGGTAATAATTCACATAATTATCTTTACAATTGTCAAAATGGCGGATCATGAAAAAAAAATCTCATTTTTCGGTTTTTTAAGCAGATAAAAACAATTTTTTTATTATCATCATCATCTTGTACCGAACGAAAAATTATCAAAATCCGTCCACTGGTTCCTTAGAAATGCGGGGTACCAGTTCGAAAAAAGTGGTTCTGAGAAAAACGCGTTTAAGGGGGGTTTCTACCTTGTGCGGCCGAGAAAACATGTTTTTTTTTTTAATTTTTGATGGGAAGGTTTTTAAGATGAACACTGGAAAATGTTTATATATTATATTATATGTTTATTGTACAAGTAAAAAAAGTTTCAAGATAAAATATGCAAAGGGGGGGGGAGGGGGTCATCGAGCAATGGCGGCGCGCCGGACGAATTTTCCTTACTCGCGGAAGTCCTGCCGCTGTTTGAGATGACTTGAAACACAAAAATGAAATTTTTTTCTTATTCTGTATCCTTTTGTCTATGGCTGGAACTAGGGTTTAAAAAAAAATGAAAAATGAAGGATAAATGCGATTTTGACTAAAAAACTCAATTTTTACCTACTTTTTTCAATACAAATTTTTATTTTTAATGAAAAAAAATTATTATTTCTTGAAGATACTAGTTCGGGCCATAGCTAAGACCTTGATAAATGACTGTTTAAAATTTCGTAGCTATTGCTCAACTCGTGTGGCCTAAATCACTTCCGCAAGGTCAAAAAATGTAGTTTTGAGAAAAACGCGTTCAAAGTTTTGCTTCAGTATAAAGTGAAGCTACCTTCACCGACACGGCTACCTGTTTCGATAAATTGCTTCCGTAATTCGAAAGATTTCAACTTCAAATTTGGGAGCGTATTCTACAATCATATATTAATCCAAAAATGCATGAAAAAAAAATCGATTTTTTTGACCGCACAAGGTAGAAACCCCCCTTAAAGTTTTAGAACAAGTCTGGCGCGCTGCGAGAACTCAGTGGAAAGCGTGATAAAACTTGCCGTAAAACCTGTTTTCCCTTCGGAATTCAGCAAATTCCTTTTTGTATCTTATTTTTAGATACATTAAAAAAATTTTGAAGGTGTTACATGGTAGGACCCCTTAATAGCGACCTACAAACAATCTCCAAGTGGGGTCAAGCGAACAGGGTCGATTTTAATCCTCGCAAGGCCCAATGTTGCCTGTTATCCCACAAACGAGTCTCCCCACATCCCAACACGTCCCTGGTTATGGATGGTGTGAGTATTGCGGAATCGGCAGCTCTTGATGTTCTGGGCATCTCCATTAAGAACGATCTTCGTTGGAACGATCATATTTTTGGCGTGTCGAAAGAAGCAGCCAAGTGCCTCGGCTTCTTAAAGCGGTGCAAAAAATATTTCACCCCGTTCGATCTCCGCATTATTTATACCACCTATATCCGACCTAAAATGGAGTTTAACTCGCACCTATGGGCAGGGGCTTCCAAAACCCATTTGGAGCTCCTGGATCAGGTGCAAAACCGTGCGATTAAACTTATAGGGGACAGTAAGGCATCCAGCTCTATTGACTCCTTGGAGCATCGTCGAAACGTGGCATGTGTGGTTTTATTTTACCGATACTTTTTCGGTAATTGCTCAGTGGAGATGAGCAGCTTGCTGCCATCACTGCGGGTATTTCCCCGGGCGACCCGTTCGAACACTGGCGCCCATGCATTCCACATCGAAACGATGTTCCCGCGAACTACGCACTACAGAGAAAGTACGTTGTTGGCTCGTACAGCGCGATTGTGGAATGGTCTCCCTGCAGATATTTTCCCCAGCACTTATGATCTTGATGGGTTCAAGGCAAGAGTCCACAAATTCTTCACCCAACATCCTTTCTCCCAACCTATATATCCTTCCTGAACCAGCGCAATGCCTCGCATTTAAAGGGGTCGTTGCGCGTTGGCTCGTTTATAAAAAAAAAGGACGCAGTGCTGAATTAGCCGAAGTATTAGATCGAAGAGAAATAAGTATATGCTGTATACAAGAAACCAAATGGAAAGATGCAGGTGCCTATCGAAAATTATAGGTAAGAGCTACAAGCTAATTTACGAGGTGTGTCAATTAAGTAATGAGACTGATTCCATAAAAACCGTATATTTAAAAATTATTCTACAACTCTGCCATCCCCTTCAAAGTAGTCTCCTTGGGCAGCTATTCAACGATTCCAGCGCGTTTTCCATGCTTCGTAACATTTCTGGAACGCTTCGACTAGGATATCCGCGAGTACCCTCGTCACGCCCGCCTGGATGTCCGTAATCGACTCAAAATGGGTTCCTTTGACCACCGATTTTGTTCTAGGGAACAAAAAATGTCACAGGGTGACATATCGGGCGAATAAGGCGGCTGTCGGCGGCGATCCCTTTAGAGGCCAAATACTGGGGCACGCTGAGGGCGGCGTGGCGCGGCGCGTTGTCGTGATGAAGGATCCAGTTACGAGCGATGTCTGGGCGCACCCTGTTGACTCGTTTTCGCAATCTTTCGAGTACTTGGCGATAGTAGACTTGATTTACGGTTTGCCCCGATGGAACAAATTCTTTGTGGACGATTCCACGGCTATCAAAACGCAACGCTATCGCGACGCGTTGCTCTTGATTTCGTTTCTCCATTTTCGTGACGAGCACCACCAACACACGTCTACTCAACACGGCACAGCAGGCGAACTAAACAAGCTAGAGCGATGGTAAATATATCAATGGAGAGGGGAAAGATGCCGGTTAAGGGGAAGGGAATTTCAAAGTCGCAGGTTTACCACAAGCGCGGCAATCAAATCAGTCTCATTACTCAATTGTCACACCTCGTATGTCGGAGAAACTGCGAAGAGAAATGGAGAAGGCATAGCAATCGACACTGGGTTTCAAGAACGGGTAGTTCAGGTGACTAGGAAAAGTTACACAATCCTCGCCGTCAAATTCGCCATCGATAAAGCATATTGTATGATGTCATATCAGACTATGCGCCACAAGCAGGCTGCGGCGATTCTGAAAAGCAAAGTTTCTGGAGCGACCTTGAAGACCTCATCCAGTCACTGCCTATCAAGGAACCTAACTACATTGGCGGAGACTTCAACGAACATGTCGGCACAGAAAACCACTTATACTCACGAGTACATGGAAACAACGGATACGGTAACAGAAACTTGCAGGGAGAATATAGACTACAATTTGCGGCAACACACTACCTTGCAATAGTAAATACATTCTTTGCGAAAAAAGCATTTAATCACTTATAAAAGCGAAAATAATGCAACGCAAATTGACTTTATTATCACTGATAGAAACTCACTATCAGTAGTAAAGGCAAGGTGATCCCGGGGGAAGCAATAACAACCCAACACAGGCCGCTAATAGCAGTAATTCGACTCCCAAACATAAAAAAGCACGAAGAATTAAAATAACAAGAATAAGATGGAATAAGCTTAGAGAGCGCGAAGGGCAAAACCTCTGCGAAGATCTTATAAACTACTTGCAACCCATAAAGGAAAAAGCAACTGCCACCAATTGGATCGATTTTGAGCAATACTGTAGACAAGCAGCCTCAAAACATATCGGCTTGTCAAAAGGTCCTATCAATGTAAACAGGGACCCAAGGTGGTGGAACGATGCAGTGAAAGAGAAACTTGCTATTAAAAAGCAAATGTACAAACGTTGGCAGCAAACAAAATCAGAAACCGACAACAACCTATATGTTGCTGCAAAAAAAGAAGCAAAGAAAGCAGTAGCACAATCGAAAGCAAATAGCAGAGATGAATTTTATGAAGACCACGCAGCCGCACAGAATTATAAAAAAATCTCTAGAATAGCAAAATTTAAGCACAAAAACACCATGGACATAAAAACGACGAAATTTATTAAAGATCAAAACGGCGAGCTATTAACATTTGATGTTGAAGTATGCAACAGGTGGAAGGAATATTTAGTGAATTGCTCAACGAAGAATACCCAAGTAAAGAAATTTTAGAACTACCATACGTCGAAGGTCCCATCCCGGAAATAACATCCGAAGACAACAAGCGTTGTCTAAAATGGCAAACGATAAAGCAACAGGGCCGGACAACACACCAGCCGAGGTATGGAAAAGTTTAGGTCCAATGGGCATCGCCTTCCTAAAATCTTTATTTAATGATATACTCTACGTGACAATTCCAAACAACTGGCGCAAAATCTACGTCGTACCATTCTATAAGAACAAAGGCGGCGTGGCAAACTGTGGTAACTTCAGAGCAATCAAGTTCATAAGTCATTCTTTCAAAATTTGGGAGCGAGTGCTAAATAATAGGCTACATGGTCAAATACAGATCAGTAAAAACCAGTGTGGTTTCAAGGCAGGCAAATCTACAACAGATGCTATCCACACAAGAAGAATATTAATGGAGAAGTACATAGAAAATAAGAAAAATCTCTATTTTATTTTTATAGACCTCGAAAAAGCTTTCGATAGAGTACCCCGCAGGCTAATATGGCAAGATCTTAGAGCACAGAAAGTGCCGGAATACTATGTCAAAGTACTTAATACATGACATGTACGACAATGTTAGAACAGTAGCCGGCGAAACTGAAGAGTTTGCTGTAAAAGTAGAGGTACACCAAGATTCTGCATTGAGTCCTCTTTTATTCAACCTGGTCATGGACTACATAACCGCCGACATTCAACGTGATGCGCCATGGACTTTACTGTACGCAGGCGACATTGTGCTAGTGAGCGAAGACGCAGACGATATTGAAGCCACACTCAATCTATGGCATAATAAACGCGAGTCGCATGGGCTGAAAATCAGCAAGAAAAAGACAGAGGTCATGCGCTGCGAATTCTCCTTCAACCCAACAACAACCGGTAGAACACCAATTTTGCTGGATGGCAGCCCACTAAATGAGGTTGCAATGTTTAAATATTTAGGGTCCGTTATAACAAATGCTGGAGAAGTCAATGTGGACGTGCAGCATAGGGTGAACTCAGCATGGTTAAAAGGGAAGACCCTGACCGGCGTGCTATGTGACAGAACGATGCCACTACATTTAAAAGGAAAAATCTATAAAACAGCTGTGCGTCCCACTCTGTTATATGGAGCCGAATGCTGGCCGCTAAAAGTTGCATGAGAAAAAACTTCAAACGGCTGAAATAAAAACGTTGAGATGGTCAGCGTCTGTCACAATGTTGGACAAACCGAACATTCGTGGCAGCTTTAAATTCGCGCCGATTGAGCAGAAAATGCAAGAGAGCCGTCTTCGATGATACGGTCATGTCCAGAGAAAGCCTGACTCCGATATGACATAGAAAGTGCTAGATATTGCTACGGCGCCGAGGAAGCCAGGGCGACCCCAACATACGTGGATGAAGCAAATACAAAACGACATTAAGTGTGCGAATTTAAACACCAAGGCGAGCCAAGATCGAAGAATCTGGAGATTACGGACAAGGAGAGCTGACCCAAAGTGAAATGGGATAAAAGCACGGAAGAAGAAGAAATAGTTTTTAATTCAAAGTAAGGTTCAAATTTGAAATGAAAAACGATTGTTTGAAATTATGTGGTTTATTTAAATAAAATTTACGAAGCAATGCAGGAAGTTAGGTTTTGCGGTTTCCGTCAGATTACCACATCAGCTGCAGAGGTTTAACACACAGAGGCTTGACACACTTACTTACTTAACTGACCGTAAGAGCCCGTTACCGGGTTACGGCTTATGGGAAAAGTCCTAAACAACACATCAATCTGTCAATCAGCTTACAAAAATATATCATATATATACGTACTAGTGGAGTACGCAAGGAGGAGGTTCGGGGATTGCCCAGAAGGTGGAGGGGGGAATTTGCTTTCAAATTATATTGAGTTGTGGAACACCGCCCTGAACAACAAAGGCCTACGAATAAACCCTGTATCCCTTTAGCCAATCAAGCTTTCTTGTGTGACCCGAAAATGCGATTATTCACCTAACATCCCTCCACGCTTGCGAGACGTGGGCCACGCACAAAGTACATGAAGAATAGTTGCAAACAACTGAAATGCCGATGCTGCGATGGACGTGTGTGATTACACTAATGGATAAAATTCGTAACTCGCATGTTAGAGACTCTCAGAAAATAGCACCAATAAATGAAAAGACAGTCAGAAATGACATCTTGTCATCTTATGAAAAGGGCTCTCCAAATTGAAGAACCAACTAAGAGAAGAGGTAGACCCGAAGCTACGTTGAGCGTCGTGAAAAGATACCTGCGAGAGGACCAAATTGATGAAAGGACAACACACGATAGACAAAACTGGAAACTGCGTATCAGGAGACTCGACCTCAGATAATTAGGGAGAAGGGAATGAAAAGAAATAAATCTAGTTAGGCATGACCACCCCTTTTATTAATTCTGGACAATAAATTTTAAAGCAAACAGTTGGCATGCATACGTTCTTCTCGAAATACACTCACTTGTAAGTGGGTTGACTTTATCAAACATGTTATAAACCTTTTTTATTTTTTTGCTACAACTAAGTATCAATTTATGAATTATGTAATACCACAATGTGCTAAACAGTTAAGAAGTATTTTAATAACTGTGAGTTCGAATCCTGCAAAGAAATTTTGGATTTTTTTAAAACGCATACTTGATATTTGAATGTATATCAAGATAAGAAATGTATCGGTATCAAAAATTCGGTCAATAGCACTGAAATAATTTCTTCCCCTTAAAATACCCCAACACAAAAGACATATGGGACATTTTTTCCACCCTGAAACATATTACAAATAACTAAGAGAGCAGATTATATTTCATTAACCCAACTGTTCACCTAAAATATTTTGATGACAACTGTTTTACCTTCAATATTTTGATAACAACTGGTGCTTTTTGGGTGATTGATTATCCTGAGACCGGTAAAATATATACTTCTACTTGTGCTACTGGACTAACAACAAAACTAACATTTCAAAATTAACTCGTTGAAAGCACACGTGTATTTATAGCAGTATACATATAAAATATATTATAAAAGATTCCGAAAAGTTGGTAATGTAAAGTCAGTAGACTAGGAGCTCGTCGCAGTGTATTATACAATTTCCTGTGAGATTCTTCTAATCTACTTACAATGCAAATCGCCAAAACAACACTTTTAAATAAAATATTCCCAGATAGTGGTTTTGATTCGTTCGGACAAGTTGGACACTAGCGCAGTTTTTAAAGTTCAAACTTTTGCGAATTTAAATGGAAAAGAAAAAATAGCATCAAATATAATAGAGTTTGCAGTCTTAAGCTCTGTTAAGTATTAAAAATGACAGCTTCCCCTAGGCTCCATTAAGGAAAAATTCCATTTTGCACCTGTTCGTGGTAGAGACCAGCCAACATCATGATGACGGCTGACGCAGAAAAGGACTAGCTGCCATAATAAGTGACTCATGACAACCGAAGATAGATAGATCAAACGGGCTTACAGATCGTTTTGGGTTAAATGTTAGAGCACATTGGATTTCAGCTCTTAGCTCATTGTCATAACTCAGTGATTGAATTCGTGGCCCGTAAAATCCGAGGCTTGATACCGTCATGATGGTAATTAAGTTCTGGTATGGGGGAAAGTCCATTCAAGAAGCTTCGCTAAGAAACGGAACCTAACCGATCAAGATAGTTGAATGCTTTAATTACATAATTTCACATGTCAGCTCAAACGGCACAATAGTTAAAGAAATATCACATAGGATCCATTTTAAGTGGAAAAGCTGGAGAACCACATGACGTCCTCGGCGATAAAAAAATTGCGTAACAGATGAAACAAAAATATATCAAATAGTTATTAGACTTGCGACGTACAGCAGTTGCTGGGCCTTTTCGGAAAAACTTGAGAAAAACCTGAGACCGGCCAGCGGAGTTACGAAATTCGACAAAGTTTATAATAAACACACACACGAAAGTATGAGTAGTAGAGGCCACCTAAAACTTGGCGCTACATAGACAATACTTACTGACATGCAATGCAGAGATATACAAGATGCAACGACGCAGAACTGAACGAATTGGAGGCTTGGAGGAAAGAGAGGTTTTAAAAACGAAGTTACGCTGTTTTCCCCTTTCGCATATTATATGTGTGACCTAAACCTGTCTTAAGTATCCATTACTGTTACATTGGTTATTTTTCTATTTTTATCAAATAATGCGCACTAATACTTTATTATAGATCATTGAATTATATAATTTCATGTTCGCAATTTGTAACTCGCTTTATTTTATATTTATTAGGTACATATTTAATTTGATGTTTATAAAAATACAAACATAGTTAAGCGGTTTAAACAAAAAGTTTAAGTCAGGTAGCATCTGTTCCAAACACATTCGAATTATTGGTCAATATTTTCACATATCTACCTATTCATATTGCACAATTTTTATCCAGATGATGAATGAAAAGATAGCGTCTTCATTCCTTGTACCCAAATATGCACACATAATTCTTTATTTTTTTATAGTAAGATTTGAACAATCACAATAAACACTCAGAATACATACATCTACATATTATATAATCTTAGATATAGTGCCGGAAGAAATAATTCCAACTAACATACAGTCCGTTGTTTGAACATGGGAAGTTAATATGTTAATCTGAGCGTCACAAAATATAGTATTCAGAAAATTAGTATCGGAAGACGACTAGAAGTATAGAACTTATGCTCAGCATTAATGGTGGTGGTGGGATATATCGTATTGGGTGGCTGGTAGTATTTTAAAATGCATTTGCTTTGATACCATTAATTACAGAAAACCTGTTTTTTATTGAAGATACTGACCTCGATTCTCCATTAGTTTTCGCATGAATGAAGAGTGCTAGAAATTATCGTATGTATACGTTGTTTTTATACTCGCTCCGGCTTGGTGCCTTTTGGTCCATTATATGTAGCTTTGATGTATGTTAAATACAAATATGTTTTATACGCTCAATACATATGTAAATATAAATGTGTCTCAAATTAAAAAATCAAGTAAAATAATGGCTGTAAATATTTTGACTCAAAGATTGGATTCATATTCAAAAGGCGGCGTAAAATGATATAAACGTTTACCAGTAACTAAAGGTTACTGGTTCGAATATTCCCTGGCTTTCGAAGAAAGGGCAGTCGATTTGAAATTGTGGGAATCATAGCGGAAGTACAACAACAATAAAAGGCTGAACATGAAGCACGTTTGGAATGCGACTTTGTATTTTTTATACTTAGTGGAAACTGCATGCGAATTCTGCATGGTAGCAGTTAATAGAAGAGGAAGAGTGTGCATTCTCGCAGCAGCAGATGCTGATCGCTTTAGGAGGATGATACTTAAGTTTGTTTTGGAAGATATCTGCGTGTCCGAAGTCATACTTCTGACAAGTGCAATTTACATCTTGATTTTTACTCTATAATATCTTTTAACGCGTATTCATATATATATGTTATATGTATTCTTTGTTTTCTTTGTTGATGAAAAAAACTGTTTTGATTTATGTGTTCAACAGCTCATTCTCAATTAGATTGCTCTGAAAGCGGTGAGTATGTACCCGTACTCAGCTTAATTCTTCGCATTCACACATATGCTCTACTTTTCCATATGGTATACTTATAGGTAATAGGTTCGGTTATGGGCATAGTTCGGTTGTGGGCACCCCTTCGTATCTTTTGATAGAAAGTAGGCTAGGTTTTTTGACTAATGCCATTTGTTCATTATGGAAGCACGATATTTTTTTGCCAAATACCGAGTCGAACAGACGCGTCTGCTTTGTGCTGGGACCATATATATCTTTCTGTGCTTAAAAAATAAGACACACATTTTTTTAAACATTTTAAATAGTTTTATAAATCGAAGTGAATCCATCGAGAAGATGAGTAAAATGCATTTTTATTTAGTAAATTTATTATACTTTGTGATCCAATATTGATTACAACCAATATGTTTACCCCAAAAAAATTTTGTACTACTTCTCAAAATGGCTGCCAAACTCGGTTGTGGGCACCGCAATTAGTTCGGTTGTGGCAAAGAATATGAAGTGTATGTTTATTTTCTTTGGTTGTGGGCACCCGTTTTTTGTGATTTGGTAAGTTTTGGTAAGTTATATCATCGGTAATGGTGTTTTTACGCATTTTTTGATTGTTTTAACCATATCATCCGAGGATAAATCAAAAAAATCGTCCGATATCTTTTTTAATGTGCTGCTGGATGCTACTAAACATTGTTCTGCAGATAAGCTACCCACAAAATCGACTGCTGCAGCGTATGCGATTTCCCGAACCACTCTTCAACGCTACATGAAGAAGGTGGAAGAAAATTTCGGAGACATCAAAGCCGTCGACGGTGGTGCTTAATTAGATTTTGTTCGTGGATGTTACAAGCGCGTGCTATCGAATCAGGTTAACTGGTGTTTTCCACCTTCTTCACGTCACAGCACTTAAAGAGTGTTGATTAATTAGGTTGAATTTCATTTTACTTTAGGTCTTCCCGACAGCCCAGGAGAACGACTTGATCACTTACATTTTGAGATGGCCGTCCATCTAAAGTGTGCCGACAAGCGTGCTTCACATGCGTGCACTGTGCTTAAAATAATTCAAATTTAATATTTTTCTATATTCGTGTTAGTTTTTCTTCATATTTTCCCGTTTCCAGCAGATTTTCCAAGGGTGCCCACAACCGAACCAAAAAAACATTTTGGATAAAAAGTACTACTTTACAAAATTAAAAAAAAAACTTTTCTATTTGACGGAATCGGTATATTTTCGTCATTACTTGTTAGCTAAGGTCTTTAGCTTTCCATAGATATCCATATGTCCGATTAATATGAACTTGGTGAAAAGTTATGAGCCAAAAACAAAAAGGTGCCCACAACCGAACCTTTGCCCCTACTTATATGTACGCACATACTAAGGTGCTACGTTTGAACGTGTTTAGGGAATTAATTGAAAATACTTGTATTTCTATTCGAATCAAATCTATTTCACTTTGTAATGACCTCATCAGATTATCTCCCGAATTTATGGCATTACATTTTTATTTTTAGGTTTTATTCTCTTATTGTTTACCACTAATAAATAGTTAAGTACAATACAATATAGCTTTACACAAACATTTTGCTTAATTATTTTTATATGTGTGTACTAAAATTAATTTTTGAATTGCATCATTCATTCCTTAAAAGATTTTTATTTTACCAAACCTCACATTTCTTCGGTGGATTCATTTTGCTGCCTTTCTTGCAATTAAAAGCTTCTGTAAATTCACGTGTATTCGACAGTGTGCCGATGACGCGATACGGTGACGGCGAATGTGCATCTTTCTCCATTTGCAGAATGCTGGTTTCATCTGTAGTGCTGGAGCACCAAACCTACAATATTAAATTAATATAGTATAAACTTAAAATGACTAACCGGAAGGTTATTCGTATTAAGTTATGAATATGCTGGAATGTTTTTTCTTTCAAATTTGCGATAACGTTTGTTGAGTGATTTTTTGAGTGAATCCTTAGTGTGCCCATGCTAGTCACGCTAGTCGCTACCGATTTAAGCAATCAACTTCCAGTCGTTGTCCTTGTATTCTGATTAAATTAGTTAAGTTATTTAAAAGAAAGGCAATATCGACACTGCCCACGCCTTCTTTGTAGCATTTATTGGTTATTAATTAAGTCTAATCAAATTATAGACTTTGAGAAAATGAGGAGTGGAAATTCAAACAAATTCGAAAAATAAACTTAAAGATACTTATAATTAGATATCATGTTGCAAATACATTTAAAGGTAACGCAAAGTCAATGTCCAAAGAATTTGAGAGGCTATTCAATTCAGGTAGAACTCTTGTAATAGGAGCATTTTTGGCATAATTGATCATGTTAAGGCCAACATTAAAAAGGTCAGACCGCCGAAGGGATCTGGCTGGAATATTAGAATTAATTGTTTCAAGAAGAGACGAGCAGTCAATAAGTCCATTGTCCATCCAACGAAGTCATATAAAAATTATGATGAGAGAAAAGATCTGCTGCTAAGTAGCGATTTTAAGTTTAGAAGCTGACAACGTGAGTCATAGGAGGGAATCGGATCAGCAAAATTCAGGGATCGAAGAGCAAACCAAATAAAGACCTTCTGCACCCGTTTAAGTCGATTTATACCAAAGGCATAAAACGGCCTCCGAATGACGGCTGCATATTCTAGCCTGGAACGAGCAAAGGCGAGATTAAGTAACTTGAAGGTATAAGGGTCCGAGAAGGTAGAACAGTTGCGACGAATAAAAGCTAACATAGAATACGATTTGGAGATAGTAAAATCAATATGGGTAGAAAAAGTGAAATTAGAATCGAAAAGATACCTAGGTCGTTGATCACACTGACCGCTTTAAGACCAGAGTTTGAAATAAAGTAGGAGGCAGGAAAAGGAATAAGTTTTTTAGCGAAAGTAAGTTGGAAACATTTATTGGTGTTAAGGAAGAGACGATTACTGACACACGAATCATTTAAGATGTTTAGCTCAGATTGAAGCGCAGAGGAATCCTCAGGAGTTCTAATCTCAGAGTAAATTTTAAGATCGTCTGCATACAATAGAAATTTGGAAGTTGAAAAGCACGAACTAACATCATTAATAAAGAGCACAAATAATAGCGGACCAAAAACACTACCCTGGGGAACACCGGAGGTCGCCATAAAAGGCTGGGAAGAGGTATTGTCAAATGACACAACACAGAGACGATCACTAAGATATGATTTTAACCATTCAAGAAATATAGAATGGAAACCAAGACTAGAGAGTTAAGCAAGTATTTTACGACTTCTTTTTGTCTCTAGGGCTTAAAAAACCAAACGAACTCACTTTGGACGAAAGTCCTTCCCCAAAATTACTATACAACAGAAAAAAGTACACAGCTCCAATTGTTCTTTGGTATTTATTGCTTACCTGTGCGAAGGAAACGAAAAACAATTGTTTATGCGTTAAATTTAACCCGGGTAATTTGAGCGTGTCTGCTTCCTTAGTGGGTTCCGCTTTCAGGAATGCGTGATATGCAGCTTTCAGACCACCATTGTCGGCGATATTCTCACCTACCACAAAACATATTTAACATTATAATAGATATTGCTTGTTGCCTTAACTGATTGTATCCCCTTCGTACACACTTACCGAGAGTTTGTTTGCCGTTAAGCGTGCGGCCGTTCGTTTTGTAGCCGCTATACTGTTTTTCAATACATTCGGTCTTCTCGTTGAATCGTTCGATGCTCTTATTGTCCCACCATCGATTAATATTACCGAACTTGTCGTATTCCCGCCCCTGGTCGTCGAAGGCGTGTGTTAGCTCGTGCCCCATTACTACACCCATGGCGCCAAAATTTAGACTTTTTGGGTTGTTAATGTCGTAAAAGGGCGCCTGAAGTATGCCAGCTGGGAAGACAATTTGATTTTTTGTGGGCGTGTAATACGCATTCACCATTTGCGGTGTCATGCCCCAGTGTGTCTTGTTAACCGGCTGATCTAACTTTTCTAAATTTGTTTTCAAATTGTATATGGAAACTTGAATGTTGTTCTCGAAGTACGCATTTGGCGCGATATTTAGG
The DNA here is from genome assembly GCA_964056695.1 of Melieria picta. NCBI lineage: Eukaryota > Metazoa > Arthropoda > Insecta > Diptera > Ulidiidae > Melieria > Melieria picta. The sequence goes on along the minus strand of OZ057401.1, from coordinate 1,022,551 downwards.
TCCGCGTATTTGTGATCCAGTTCATGCGCATCAAGTATGTAGTCGGGGAAGCCAATCATATCCGTGATGGCGTTGGCCTTGTCGATGGCCCGTTCACGAGTACGCTTATCCATCCATGTAAGATTATGCAGATTCTGCTTAAATGCTTCGCGAATTTCATTTATCATCAGCTCGGCTTCCGGCTTAGACTCACCGTGAAATGCTTGACGCACAAAAATCGCCCCTACTGCAAAACCAATGACGTTATTCGTGTCGGCTACACAATACCTCCAAATTTCTTCACCGCCGTCCGAGCCCATCAGCGCTTTGCGCACACCCTTGTAGGCATCACGAAACGGCTTTGAGAGGCAAGACGTAAGTGTACGCACCGCCTGCCACACCAAATAATTATTCAGTATGCTGCGAAAATGATCAAAACCAGTCATTCAATTATTGTTCAATTCACTGTGTTACAGCGATACTTAAACAATTTGGCAAGGCCGACTAGAACTTTTGATTTACATCAACATTCTTTGTTTTGCCAAATAAGAAGGGGTCAATCCCTCAAGTTAAGATATTAAACATGAAACAAGAGTGACAGTTTAAAAAGAAGCTAACTTATTCACCTGGAAAATATTGAAAAAGTCGAATATTTCAGTCACCCGTCAACATCAACTTCTAGTAGGATATGGAGCCTTCTGATTTATTTTCGGAAAGTTAGAGAGACCTATTGCGAATGAACCAAATTTCAATATGTAGGCTGCACAAAATAAATTCTCGGCTGAAAAGCCAATACTGTGGGTGTAAATCAAAATGTCCTGTATGCCGCAATCTATTGTTTTGCTTAAACCAGTTAACATTTCAAGTGTATGTAATATTTTTGCAACACAGTGTTTTTTGCACACTACAACAACACTCACATTTTTCCCTCTATGGTTTTCTCCATTTCAATAATGATTTTTGACAAATTTCTCAGAAAATCCGGCGCGTACACCACCACTACCTCCTTCTGAGTTACGCGCCGGTTTACCAACTGCATCGCGTCATCGAAATGCTCCGTCCAATTTAGAAACGGCGCCAACTGCTCGACCTCCCACAGTTTCATTGGATGATACATAGCCTCCTCGTTGCGTCGATCTTCTAACGGTATGGAGATATTCGCTATTCTCGTCTCAAAAGCGATGATCGCCTCCATTTGGCGTCGCGCATCTGTTTCATTGGCGCCTAGCAGCACGCTCACTTTCGTCATGTACTCAATGTAGCCATCCAAGACCTTGCGATGAATTTCGGTCTTGTTGTTGTAGTAGTCGGGCGTGGGCAGCGTCAGCCCGCCTTGATCAATTTGTATGACATGACGTGAGGAGTTCTTATCGTCCTCCCCAATGGCCCAACCAAAAAGGCAGTTGAAATTGTACCTGTGACAAATGCCATGTGATATTCAGGGTTAAATTAAGAAGAAGGCTTTATGCCTCTATGATGATCCAAATAGTTAGGGGAAATATGTAGATGCGACAACCAAGTTAATTTGAAGCATTAAGAACTGTACGCGCTTGGAATTTAACAAAAGTAATGTATTAAAATAGAAGCTTCAAGAGAAAAAAATGTGTCAAAAATGAAAGCCAATAAATGTGCACCTGCATACACTAGAGTGGGCCCTACTTATCAAATTCAAAATAAAGCATTTGTTCTGCCAAAATCTTTCACGATTTAAATCGTTGACTGTACTCCACAAAGAACGGGATGGCGTACGGTTTTGACAATGACAATAACTTTTAGACAACTTAATACAACTAAGGACTAACCTAGACTACGTATGCACCTATAAACGCTAACATATTAGGTGCGCAATTAAGTTCTCGCTGTTTGTCAATAGATGGCTCCAGCAATAACAGCTGATCGATTTGAACATATCCAAAGCATCATTCATGAACAAACCTTAGACATATGGTAAACAAACCGCTTTAACACATTAGGGATTTTATTTTTGCGTTATATACTTTTGGTTCCACAAAACTTTGAGCCTATTTACACGAGGGCTTTTCCCCCTGCGTTAAAAGCAAAGAATATGAAGTAATATAGAACGCGCACAAAAGAACGTGGGCACAAAAGTGTTTTCGGCTATTATGATTAGTGATGGGGGAAAAAAATCATTAATCGATTAATTAATAATATGATTAATTGAAACAGAGCGATTATTAATTTCAATTAATCGAAAGAAATGGAAAATAATCGAATGATTTTTTTAATATGTTAACGTAACCGTGTAATTTTAAAGTATGTTAATATGTAAATTTTTACCAATTGCCTTATAAAACCAATAACAATGAATTAATAAATTAAAGTACATATAAAGGAAAAAATATATATTTGTATTTTATTCGTTCATTGCAGAGTTTAGAAATAATAGTTTTGACAGGCGCCAGATCGTGAGCCTGTTCCTCTTTTCAGTGGCAGTTGCACCTGCTTTTGAAAAGCAGGCGTTCTGCTGGTACTGAAGTTCCTAAAAGATAACAGTACCGACGAGTTATTATATAAAGCTAAGGGTACACCGTTCGCATTTCTTCCCAGGCATTGATGACGTTCAAGCATTGAGCATTCAAAAAGCTAAGCTCGTCCTGAATTTGGGTAAGGTCGTTATCTTTTTTGCGACGTTTGTGAGCCAGAGACTTGTGGTGGGCCCTTAAATCAAATTCAACATCGCATCAAAGTGTCCGTCTCACGCTTTTATTTTGTGCGAAAAAAAATGTAGTGATACGTTTTCTTTCGATTATTTTAGCATCTAATCGATTAACGTTTCGATTAATCGAAACCAATTTTTCGATACAATTAAATCGTAAATTGAAAGAAAAAAATCGATTGAAAGAAAAAAATCTATTATTGTGTATCAAATGATTAATCGTCCCATCACTAATTATGATGCGAGCGGGAAGAGCGAAGCGTAGGCATTTGAGCATGTTAAGTTCATAACATTTTCTGTTAAATTTGCGTAGGACAACAGCAAAAAGCAATGTTGTTGTTCGCAACGGCTTCATTCGTGTACATTGAAATGGTGGTTGTTGTGGCGTAGTGATAGCTTAATCATTTTTGCATGTGTGTTTATTGATCTTGTTTGCCGAAGCGCAAGCGGAGAGCAAACAACCAAAGCATCGTCATCGTCGTTTCAACGAAGATAATTCGGGATTCGCTAATGTTTTTATTGTTGTCGTTTATTGTGTGTATGCTTTTTTGTGTTGCCGATTGGTTTTGCTGCACCAATTTCTGTAATGTCACCAAATTCAAATAACAATAACAAAAAAATAGTTTCATTGGCTTTGATGTCACCATCAATAGAATCTTTGTGGTGTATGGCTTTTTGCTGGCCAATGGTGCGCTTTGATTGATTTAAAAATTTGGTGGTTGATCCCAATTTAAAATGTTTACAAATATTTTTACGTGGCGAGTTCCAAGTAAAATTATTTGTTTATATTTTCACATGATTGATTACAAGAATATGGGAAAACTACAAAAAAAAATGAACTGGTGGGCATATTGACTTCAAAATTCGTGAAAATACTTGAAATCAAAAATAATTAGATACGTGTTTTAATTTTTTTTTTAAAATCGAAATCTAACGGGCAAACTAAGGGTTAAAAGATTGTATGGAAAAACATAATTGAATAGGTCTATTGACTTTCAATATGGCGAAGCACTACTAAAGCACTAAATAAAGAAATAAATAATTAGACAAATATTTTGTCATAAGAATCTGACGGCTTCAACACAGGGTAAAATAAACTTGATTTATTGGGTCCATTGATTTCAAACTTGCGTTCAGAGCCGCCAAGCCCGGACAGTTTTCGAAACAGAACCATGTTATTAAGGCATGCCTACGTTTAAAAATAGTATAAATGTTCTACACCTGAATGGTTCCATGGCGAATGCTGTGACCATAAAGTTACAATATTAGATTTTCTTATTTTACCACTCCTACGAAAACACTGCCTGTGGGTTGTATAAAAAGTAGGATTGAAAAACAAAAATTGAAAATAATTGCTGGCCAATAAAAACTTATGCATTTTAGAAAGGATAAATTAAAACAAAAGTAACAACAACAACATGCACGCTATTCCCGCCTACATGACACAGCGCAAAAAACAGTACACCGCCGACTTTTTTTTCGTTTGCCAATAATATGTATTAATGCTACTCGCCTCAACAACAAAATCTAAAATTTTTGCAAGGTACAAATATTTGGGAGGGGTTGACCCTAAACCTTGGTATTGAGGCATATATGTAGGGGAGGTGGTTGGGTTATGAGACGGGTTTTGTTTTTGGGCTGTAACTTCGCACTGGCTACAGATATCAAAGAGTTTTGTATTTCGTTGGAAAGGTAAAAGAAATGCGCAACTTTTGTCCGAAGAAAGTATAGTGATTCGATCAACAATTAAAATTTTATTACAACTTTTCCAAACACCTGATCTTTTGCATTTCAAAAAAAGTGGTTGGGTTGTGAGACACCTAATAAATTCTATCAAAACAGAGGTATAATGAAGTCAAACTTGCATGAATTCATAGAAAGATTAATTTTCGTTTATTTTAGGAAGAAAAAGTAAAACAATTTTGTGTGACAATGCCGCAAAAAATTGAATTAAATAAGAAAAAATTCACATTATTATGACATTGAAGTTTAATGAAAAAAAAAACAATGAATGGATGAGTTTAATCATCATCATCTTCTTCTTCTTCTTGCAAACACCGTTTGCATATGAAAACAGAACCGTTTGCGTCCAATTTTGGACATTTCTTGTGCACCGGACGTTTGCATCTCTCACATTCAATCGAATTTTTATCATTTAATTCATTCGGTAGAAAGCGCAAACAAATGATACAAAAATCCAAATCCTCGGACGTGGTCGTTGTATTTTTACACTTTTTTTTTGCGGCTGCTGATGTTGACGCCTTGGAAGAAAGTCTAACAATTCGTCATCACGAACTTTGGAAATGTCACCAAAGTGATCGGCAACTTTTTTGGCATGGCGCTGAAGCGAACTCTTATCAATGCCATGTGTAGTGGCAGTCGGTATTATGCCCTTTTTCTCAATTAAATGCTCCTTCACAGCACTAAGAAGGGCATTAAAATTAATTTCTTTGGGTGCAGGTGATTTTTTTGGGGTCGACATGACTGAAAAAAATACGAAAAAATGTCATATAAATACTTTTTGTAAACACAAACAACAATATTTGACAGTAATACGACGATTCTAGTACGTTCTAGTACGAAAATTTAGTGTCTCACAACCCAACCATAGCGCCACTTCGAACATGACAGAAAGAAAAAACGTGGTTGGCACATGTGCGCAAAATCAAATATGGGATCGTCAAATATAAACAAAACACTAAATAAAAATGCATCACACTCACCTTGTTCACTTGATTCACTTAAGAAAATTACACTTTTAAAAAAATGAAAAAATAGTTTTTGATTGGATGTTTAAGCACGATGTCTGGAGCGAGTACAAGCAGTAGGTCTATTCAGTCCGGTGTTAGCACAAAAACTGGCTCACGTCAAAACAAACATTTGACAGTAGTATGATCCTGCATATTGGTGTTGCATGATAGAAACATTTGACTGTCTCACAACCCAACCCGTCTCATAACCCAACCACCTCCCCTACATACTCGTATATCCGACTAATGCAAGAATTTTACTTTGTAGCAGATTAGCATTAAGTAATAGCACAGAATAAACAGTATACAGAAGGCGCATCTGAAATAATTTTGCGATTTCATTTCAGACGCGGGCGGGAAGCAGCAAGATGAGGAAAATGTATATGGAACCGAGAGAGTAAGCGCAAGCGAGCGGGGAGCTGCTTTACGATCCTCTCTTGCATTCTCGCATTCATTCGATGGATTGGTTTATTCTCATTTCGACAACAACACGCAATGTTGTTGTTTTCCGCGGCAAGCCAGCTTGGCTTTACTCGGGCACTTTGAAATTTCCTATGCAAATTTTGTCTGTCCGCTTCTTGTTCTTGTTTGTAAAAAAGCAAGCGCAGAGCGAGCACGTGCCGGCGAATTTGTTTATTTTCATTATCAATCGAATCTTCGAGCTGAATGGTCGTTTTTTTGTTCATGCTGCGCTTAGATTAATTGATATTAAATTTTGCAAATATTTAGACGTGGTTGATCCAAAATAAAAATGTTTACATGTATATTTACAAGGCTAGTTCCAAGTATAATTATTTGTCTAAATTTTGACGTGGTTGATTCCAATTTTGAATTTATTGCAATTGTTTTCGACGTGGTTGATACAAATTTAAAATTTTTACAGATATATTTGTCTAAATTTTGACGTGGTTGATTCCAATTTTGAATTTATTGCAATTGTTTTCGACGTGGTTGATACAAATTTAATATTTTTACAGATATATTTACTAGGCTAGTTCCAAGTTTTTATGGTCAAATTAATGTTTTCTAACTAGTCATTGGTACTAAATTACTTTGTTTCCAAAAACGGACTTTCTGCAATTATGTTAAAAAATATAATTCTGGAAAATTTAAAAGTTCTTAATAGTTTTGGCATCACAGTAAAAGTTATAACTTGTGACCAAGGGTCTTCCAATAGGAAGTGCTTTTCGGATATGGGTGTAACTTTGGAAAGGCCTTTTTTCAAGTATAATGATGGAAAAGTGTTCTGTATATATGATTTCCCGCACCTTGTTAAATCATTGAGAAATAGCTGGCTCAAATGCAACTTAGCTACACCAAATGGAATTGCAAGTTTTAGGGTAATTCAGGAACTATTTGAAATTGAACCTAAATCAACAACAAAAATGTGTCCTAAACTAACCAGCCAACACATTTTCCCAAATTCTTTCGAGAAAATGAAAGTAAAACTGGCAACTCAAATTTTCAGCAGGACTGTTCAAGCTGCTATTAGGGCAACTGCTGAAACTATAGGTTTTTTTTATAGTTCTAAATTTTTATAGATCTGCGATTCAACTCAACAGCTTATCACATGAGTACATAAAATTCTTCCTTAAATACCTGGATGAAATCTCATTTGTTGACAAAAAGAAAAAAGTATTTTTCCTAGATGGGATGAAACTTACTCTAATAGCAAAACATTAGTAGCTTTTTAAGAAAAAATCCGAAATTTTTTTTTGGATGACAAGGACATTAAACCAAGACAAACTTGAAAATATGTTTTCTATACTACGACAAAAAAGTGGTAATAATATAAATGCATCAGTGGCTGATATTAATAATATATTAGCACGCTTAATGGTCGCCAAAATTGTGCAATTGAGTTCCCACAGCAATTGTGAAGAATTAAATGATACTACGTTTGAAACGCTTTCTAATATCGTATTAAATCTCGACTCAGTTCCTGAACATAACGAAGAAACTAGTCAAACCGATGATTTCGAAGTGGATAATAATACAGCCATCCTTGCCGATTTCATATTAAATGATAATTTTCAGAACTGTTCTGAATTTACCATTGATTTAGCGTCTTTAAGATATTTTTTGGGTTATGTTGTTTACAAAATACTTCCCAAAATAAACTGTGAAACACGTGCAGGTGAATTGAGAAAAGAAGATGAGGTACTAACAGTTCCTAGTGAACTTTTCATATTTCACAAAAACTTTAACTCTCTCAAAGATTTCGGCAATCTTATTAGTCCAACGCAAATTCTATTAGAGATAAGCAAAGTACACATTTCAATTTTCCGCAGCATTTTTGAAAAACAGCCACAAATTCTAGGCATAAAAAATTTAATAAAAGTTAAATGTCAAAATGCTACACCCCAATGGTTTTCCACATGTCCTGATCATAAAAACACAATTTTGGAATTTATGATCTTAGTTCTTCTCAGGAAGCATTGTTCATGGGCCTCAGAAAAGAAAATGTAACTAAACCCCGAAAACTTAAAATCCTAATAAACTCTGGTTATTTTGACCAAACTTATTCCCTGACTTATTCCCACAATTGGCGTTTTTTTTATCGTAGTATTGTGAGTCGCTGAGCTCCTTACAGAAATCAGCCAAAGCAAAAATTTATTCTAACTTCAGTTATTAGCCAGCGACAACAAAAACCACAGGCAGTCGTCTTTCCCCTGTACGTGTTTCCACCATCATCATGCATGCGGCACATCGCTTTGTTGGCCAACAACAACAACCACATATATGGCGCGTTACTGTTTTGTACACCGGCATGCGTTCAATACTTTTATCTGTTTGCTCTCCGAACATTTGATTTTTCGCTCTCACAGCTTCTCATTTTACGCTCTCGCGCTCTGTGCGTTCTCGTCCCCTTTACTGCTTCCCCCCGCATCCACAAACGGGCCCTACCGCTGGAACCCGCAAAGAAAATTTTCTTTACACCAGATGCGCATTCTGTATATTGTTTGTTCTGTGGTAATATATTTTTGGTCGCCTAAGCGGCCGTTTTGTTTATTGAAGGAAAGATTGACAATTTACACAAGATTATTACGGATTAAAAGTTGAGGACATCTGTCCACGCCAGCAGCCAAAACAGCAAGAGGCGGAAACAAGGAAATGGCGATCCAGGGTTGTATTCGCAGGGTTGCATTCGCAGGCTTTTACAATCGTGGTGTTGCCACATCGTTCCCCGCCTGGTGGTGCCGCCACAGTACTCTCCTTCTAGTGACGGAGTCCCGATGAGTCCTGGAACCTCACCCGCTTAGCCCGTTCGTACGTACGTGGTGTGGAATGTGGGGCGTCATCGCGGACCACAAAGGCCGGCTTCAACCTGTCGGTTGATAATGCTATTACCTTTCCATTGATTTGTACGTTGAAAACTCTGTCTGTTGGACGGTCGACCACCTCATAGGGCCCAGTATACGGTGGTTCCAACGGCTGACGGACTGCGTCCGTACGTACAAAGACATGCGAGCAATCGTACAAGTTCTTCAGCACGAAGGTAGTCTTCCTTGAATGATGGGCGGTAGGTGTTGGACGTATGCTATACAAAAACACGCAGGTCGACGGTTTGGTCCAACTCCTCTAAAAATTCATTAGGTAATCTTAGTGGCCCGCCGTATAGCATGTCTGCGGCCGAGGCTTGTAGGTCTTCCTTGTAGCACGTCGCAGGCCCAGTAACACCGTTGGAAACAGTTCAGGCCAAGGGGTAGTGGGACTGCACATCAAGGCGGATTTGAAAGACCGATGCCAATGCTCTACCAGCCCATTGGACTGGGGGTGGTAGGCGGTCGTGTGTATATTTTGAGATCCGACCAGCTTGGCCAACCCTTGGAAAAGAGCTGACTCAAATTGCGCGCCCTGGTCCGTTGTGATCGTCTTGGGGCAACCAAACCTGGAAATCCAATGTGTCCAGAATGCCGTGACGACAGATTCAGCGGAGATGTCCTTGAGAGGTACGGCTTCTGGCCAGCGTGCGATCGATCATCGTCACGCAATACCGGAATCCCCCTACTAGCGGCATCACCACAATGTCGAGGTGGACGTGGTCTAAGCGGTTGTCAGGAACGTCGATCTTATTCGGCCGGAAGGAATTATGCCTATGTATCTTCGCGCGTTGACAAGGAAGGCAAACTCGTGCCCACGCTGTGACATCCTTACGCATTGAAGGCCAAACGTACCTCTGACGTAGTTGTTGCAGTGTCGCTCTGCCACTCGGATGAGACAGACTGTGGACTACAGCGAAAACATTGTAACGTAGTTTTTGGGGCACATATGGACGTATGTTCCCGGTCGAGACGTCGCAAAAAACGGGGTTGTCTTCTACCTGAATCTTTTGCAGCTTCAACGACGTACCTCCCTGAACAAGCGTCGGCAACTCCTCGTTCGACGCCTGGTTTTCGGCGAGTAGGGCGTACGTAATGCCGGTGGGCATCGATATCGCCTCCACCCGTGATAGCGCGTCTACCACGGCGTTAGCAGTGCCGGCCACATGTACAATGGCAGTGGAGAACTGCGAAATGAAATCGAGGTGACGCAGTTGTCGTGGTGATGCCTTCTCGGGCCTTTGCGTGAAGGCATGGATGAGCGGCTTGTGGTCCGTTTTAATCACGAATACTCGAACCTCGAGTTTGTGTTTGAAATAACGGATAGCATCGTAGATCGCCAGGAGCTCCCGGTCGTACGTGCTGTAGTTTTTCTCTGCACCATTTAACTTGCGTGAGAAAACCCCCAGTGGCTGCCACGCCTCGTGAACGTACTGCTCCAGCGCGGCGCCGATGGCTGAATCTGAGGCGTCACACACTAAGGCCAATTTGGCGTCAGGAGCGGGGTGAGCCAACAGCGTGGCGACGGTCAAACTCCGTTTGCAATCTTCAAAAGCTCGTAGCGCCTCTGGCGTCCAGTCGATTTTGCGCTTGTCGTTTTTTCGCATGTTGCGAGTGTATTCGTTTAGCTGCGCTTGCAGCTCGGATGCATGAGGAATGCAACGGCGATAGTAGTTGATGAACCCCAGGAATCTGCTCAGGTCGCAAACTGTCTCCGGCCGCGGGTACTGCTGTACAGCCTTCACACGTTCTTCAGGCGGGCGTATGCCGCTGCTGTTGATGACGTATCCAAGAAACACAACTTTGTCTTCCAAGGTGACACTTGCTGGCGTTTATGGTTAACCCGTGTTGACGCAGGATGGAAAAAACGGTCCGCAGGTGCTCTGCATGCTCATCCGCAGAGCTGGACATGACGAGGATGTCATCGATGTAAATGTAGACGAAATCAACGCCCCTGAATATAGCATTTATAAAGCGCTGAAACGTTTGCGTGGCGTTCTTCAGCCCGAACGGCATATACATAAATTCATACAAGCCGAACGGTGTACAAACTGCCGTCTTTTGGACATCTTCCTCCGCCATCGGAATTTGGTAATATGCGCGGACCAGGTCGATTGTCGAAAAGATTGCTTTCCCGTGTAGGCGAAATCGTGGATGTGCGAGACGGGGTAACGGTCTGGAACAGTAATCGCATTTAACTTGCGATAGTCACCGCAAGCTCACGATCCCCCTTCTTGGAGACCATGTGCAGCGGACTAGCCCAGGGGCTTTTCGACGGGCGGAAAATCCCCTGGTCAAGCAGGAGGCTGAACTCGGCCTTGGTGGTTGCAAGCTTGTCACCCGCCAGGCGTCGAGCTCGACTGGCAATTGGGTTATCTCGTGTCTCGATGTGATGCAGGACGTCGTGGAACTGAACCCCGTCGCCGTTCTGGTCGACCTTCCTCGGCGCCCTTGTGATGTCTACGAATTCGTTTAAGAGCCCTCTGAACTCCTCGTCGGTGTTTATTGTTGATACGGCGAACTCGGCGGTGTGCACCAAATTCCCGCGCGTCGTCAGGCGAGTAGCTGTGTCGATCAGGCGTTGTTGCTTGAGGTCGATGAGCAGATTGAACTGGGCCAGGAAATCCGCGCCGATGATCGCCATATGTGTGTCAGCCACAATGAACGACCAACTGAACACGCGCCGTAACCCAAGGTCCAACTGGAGGGCGTGGCTGCCGAACGTCCGGATCGTTGTCTGGTTCGCCGCAAACAGCTGCAATGCACTCGGTCCGGCCTCACTGCTGACTATGCTGAGGGGGATGACCGACACCACTGAACCTGAGTCTACGAGGAAACGAAGATGGTTTAATCGGTCGTATACATGAAGCCGCGTCTCGTATCGAGCAGCGCTAGGAATGTCCGTGTGGGGGCTGGTTGAAATGACGCTGCCGCCGACCAGCGCGACTGGCGGCAGCCGCGCTAGTTTGACGATTCTGAAAAGGTACAGTTGGGACGGCAGCTACGTGCGTTCTTGCCGAACCTCGCATGGAAATAACACAATCTGGGCTCAACCCGGTCAGCCGACGCAGGCGCGCCGCGATGTGGGGAGCGACTGCTTGAGGTGGACCTATTTCCGCTCCGATTGAAGGATTTCATCTCGTTCTGCAACTTTTTCACGGCATCGGATAAAGTCCTGAGCGTCGTCGTGATGTCTGCCAACGACATGCTGCCGCCTGATACGGAATTTACCGTGGGCGTCGGGGCAGCTTCCCCGTTCACCTGCGAAGTCAGCGCGCAGATGGAGTTCCCGTACACTGCTTCCAACATCTTGTCGGCGACGTGCGCCAACTGATCCAGACTTTCCTCCTTCCACACCGTCAGCAGGGGCCGGATCGTGTGTGGCAGTTGTCCCAAAAACAACGTCCGGACGATAGCTGCACTACCTGAGTTTGGCGCCAAGCGCTTCATGTGCTCCAGAATCTCCAACGGCTTCAGGTCGGCCGTGTCTACTCCCTGCAGCAATCGGCGCAGCTTGCTTTCGGCGGACTCCGCAAATCTCGCCAGCAGCCTAGTCTTCAACGCGTTGTACCTATCCCTCGGCGGCGGTCTGGTCACCAGATCTTCCACGCAGAAGATGACGTCCTGCTCCAGGTGGATTGCCACCCAGTCAAACTTGTCAGCGTCGACCGTGATGTCGCTAAGGCGGAACGCGCGTTCCAGTTGGGCGAACCATAGCTGGGGGTTCGTCTTGTTGAACTGCGGAACATGCATGCGCTGCCAATTGGTGTGAGGGTTCGCCGGAACACCTGCATGCGGCAGTACCTCGACGCTGGTCTGCGCCGCCCGCAGTTGACGCTTTCCCTCGTCGTCATCGATGGGCTCCAATTGGGCCTCAGAGCGTAATTGGTAATGGGAGTTAGGCATTTTGCGCAGCGCCCGTTAAGATGCTTGCTCCTGCTGTGTTGCACCCGCGTTGGTGTGTGCTTCGCTATCCGTGCGCGGTCTTGAAATAACTTACTTATTTTATTAGTCCTAACTGATGTCGGGGTCACCACTTTGGTCGCCTAAGCGGCCGTTTTGTTTATTGAAGGAAAGATTGACAATTTACACAAGATTATTACGGATTAAAAGTTGAGGACATCTGTCCACGCCAGCAGCCAAAACAGCAAGAGGCGGAAACAAGGAAATGGCGATCCAGGATTGTATTCGCAGGCTTTAACAATCGTGGTGTTGCCACATCGTTCCCCGCCTGGTGATTTTGTGATTTGTGCTACTTTAAGGTTGCAAAGTTGTAAGTGCTTCAAAGTTTAATAAAAAATTGTGCCAAATAATCAATTTTGTCTTTCCCTTTCGTATGTTTTACAAAATGGACAAGACGGAGCTGCTATTTGAGGAAGTTGCCCCTTCGACCTATCGTGTGTTTGCAGGAATAATTTTTGTAAACAGCTGATGCGAATTTCACACCCATTCTGTTTCACTGTGCGTATTTTCACCACGACTGACGCGCTGCGTCATTTTTCGCTGCGTATAAATTCGGCCGACGATTTGGTTCTGTTTATACTATTATATGTGGGCCTTAAAAAAGTTACAAACAACGGGACTTTAAAAATTATTGTGGGCTAATAAAAAAGTTGTTCCTTTCTTTTCATTTCCCTTTTTAATTGTCTTTACTGATTACTTATTATTATTCGTTTTTATTGCTTGTAGCGATCATATAAGTCGCCATGCCAACCATATTTTATTTTCAATGATTTTGCGCACGCTACAGTCAGCAGTAAGTTCGGGAGCAATATGCGACAAAAACAAAAACAGAAACAAAAATTGTTTTACAATTTCAACAACAGCACATCGTCTTCACCTCCCAATCACCCACGGCGCAGCAGTGTGCTAACGCAGACTCGCTGCAGTGAGCGCAACCAAAGAGCGCAACACATAAAACTACGTTCACGCTTGTAAAGCAAGCCTTCTGTATGTTTATTTTCTTTCCTTCTACCACAGAATAAACAGTAATACAGAACGCGCATCTCATACAAATTCCAAAATGTTAAGGGGTCGTAATATTACGACCACTGTTAATTTAACATTACGTCCTCTGCTATTAACATTACAAACAGCACTAGACAGCTTTCGTTTCTGTTATTTCACAGAACAAACAGCACAGAGAGAAGAAGAAAGTAATGATCGCATGCAGCTCCGAAGGGAAAATAGCGTCAGACTGTGGTTGCTGTTGTTGTCGGCCAACACAACGAAGTGCCACTTACTTCTTACATATATGGGAGAAGAGCAATAAGGTATGGTTGTTGTTATTGTTGCCGGCTAGGAATTGAAACATTGAATTTGAATTCTTTTTGCTTTGTGGTTCATTCTGCGTGCAGCGCAGTGCGTACATACGCTGTCGGTAGCAATTTTACGACGGAGTGTAGCGTGCAAAAATATATGAGAACGAATGTCAAAAGGGGGTAACTTATCGACTTAAAAAGTCACTACGGTATAAAGATATCACACTATTTTTAATATTGATGATAGTTAAAATATATCGAAAAAAAGCAAAACAAAAAATTTATTCTGCCGTCATTCGGGATCGTCGTTGCAAACTTACTTTTTTCTTATAGCTTTTTGCTTTACAATAGATATGTACATACATTAGACATGATTAAATGCACAAATTTGTAATTACGATTCCTCGGAACCTCTCATTTTTTTAGGTTTGACAAACAAATGTTTGGGCCAAACAACTGGGGGCCTAGAGTGGGATAAAATGCGTAGGGATAAAATAATAAATCGCGGCGGGAAGTCATTTACGCCAAAATTAGCGAAACCTTAGCATTCAAGTGCTCATAAGGAGATACAAATTTCTTCACGCAGAAGGTCGATCGCATAATAACATGAAAACAACTTGTTCTTATTAACCGACACACGTCGGGAATTGCCAGCCAATGTCAGCCAGAAACAAAAATTCAAAATTTACAATTTTCATTCGCTGATCAACAACAACAACGATAGCACATCGCCCTTCATTCGCTTCATTGAAAATAACAGTAACTTCTATGGCCGGCATCGACCGCACGAACTCGCTCTGCACCACTGGGCACTTACCGAAGTTGACAATAACAGAGATCATCGTCGCACGAGAAATTAACAGAGACAAAAGTTCTGTTCAACAAACTCTGTTATCTCCCCCCTGCTGCTTTCGGCCCGCACCCTAAATTCAGATTGCTTTGCTGGTCGACATGCGCATTCTGTATACTGTTTATTCTGTGCTTCTACTCACATGTTACGCTGAAGTTACAGAGAATTCTGCTGTTAGTAACAGAGGGTTTTGCTGTCAATAACAGAGGGTACTACCAGCAGTATGCGCCATAGAACGCGTTTGCTTGTATGAGATGCGCGAGTTATGGACATGTCCGCCGCTCGCAGAAAACCACAACGATAATGTTTAGTGCACCAAGTAAACATAAGCAGTGCACTAAACAAACAATAAAAAGGAAAAGGTGCCAGCAGAAAATATTACGCTGCACCGATAATAAACCAAAACATAATAATCATTAGTCTTCAGAGACGCAAACAGTGCCTGCACCGCATTAAGCGATAAACAATTAGGCATTAGTATTAAGATACAAACAGTGCCTGCGCTGCACTGATAGCAAGTAAGAACTAGCAAGTAGTTGAAGTTGTTTAGTGCAGTTTTGATGTACAAATGTAATGTAATGTAATGATAATGGGTAGGGACAATGCCCTTGCGCACTGCAACCTAGTAGGTTTATTGTGCCCCTTGAATCATCTGGTGTTTTATGTGCTCAGGTATTGAATCAGACCTTTCTGCGATATTTGCATCAGGTCCTCATCACCGAGAATACGTTTCCCTAGAAACTTTGCACGTCTGTGTGCCAGGGCGGGGCAGTTTATGATAACGTGTTCCATTGTTTCGTCGACCTCATTGCAGTATCTGCATGTTTTGTCGATGACCAAGCCTAGTTTGTGGAGGTGGTAGTTACAAGAATAGTGGCCGGTTAGGGCTCCACATAGGATTTTGAGCTGTCTTCTGCTAAGAAGTATAGCAGATTTGGCTCGTTTTGTATTAAAGTTTAGGAATCTTTTCGAGTGACGTAGTCCCTCAATATTATTCCAGTATTTTTGTTTTTGTCTCTGGATCCACTTGTGGATGTCCTGTTTTAGGTCGGTTTTACCGAATCCAAACATCGGGCCCGGCCCTATGAATGGGCTTTCTGCACCATTTTTTGCTTGTGTGTCTGCCCTTTCGTTGCCATCATATATGTAATACCTCTATATTGGCAGTAAGCTCAAGGTATATTCGCCAACATCACAGTACAGCAATAGTGAAATATGAGCGAGAAAGCATATAAACGAATGTACCTTGACATTTGTCAAAAGTCAGGTGCGTTCAGGCGGGAAAAAATTGACTGGAAAAAAATAAAAATTTGTCGAAATTAACTGAAATTTCTTCAACCACCCCTGGAGCAGTTTGACAGTTGTTCATGTGTAGAAGTGCTCATGTATACACGTATAGAAATACATTCACAAAATTTCGTGTTTTCTGTCTCATCGCTTGTCTCCCTTTGATTTCCGAATGAAAACACATTGTGAAGATAGGTTGCTGCCAATATAGAAGTATTACATATATGGTTGCCATCATGGCCCTCATGCCCAGGAACCCAGACGAGCAGAACCCTGTTCTGGGTCCCTAGGGCGTTGAGTTCCTTGTGGCATTCAAGCAGGATTTTTGATGTGTAGGAGTAGCTGTCAAGGGCTTTTAGAACTGACAGACTATCCGAGAGTATGGTGAACCTTGTTCCTTGAGGGTGCATTTTAGCAATTGTTCGAACTGCCTCATATATTGCATAGAGTTCAGCTTGAAATATTGAGGTATTGTAGCTCATCGGAAGGGCTAAGTTGACCCCAGGGCCCACTACTCCAGCTCCTACACCACAAGGTGTTTTAGAGCCATCGGTGTACCATTTTTGAGCGTGCTCTTTTAACCATTTCGGGTTGTTGTCCCACTGTTCCCTAGTCGGAAAGCCAACTATATATTTCCTTGTTGGGCTGAAATGGGGTTTCATGAAGTCAAGATATGATGTGATTTGATGTACAAAACTGTCACTCTGGATTTACCATCGGCAGGCGACAGTCGATGTACGACTTCGCCGTTATAATAAAGTTCGTATTTAATTAAAAGAATTAATCTTTTATTTATAACTAAGACTACGAACAAAACTCGCGTTCTATATTACTTCATGTTCGTTGATATTACCAAAGAATATGAAGTAATATAGAACGCGCATGTGGGCACAAAAGTGTTTTCGGCTGTTATGATGCGAGCGGGAAGAGCGAAGCGTAGGCATTTGAGAATGTTAAGTTCATAACATTTTCTGTTAGATTTGCGTAGGACAACAGCAAAAAGCAATGTTGTTATTCGCAACGGCTTCACTCAAGGCGAATTAATAAAGGTGACCTTGTCAGCCCAGCTGATTTGATTTTTTTGAATTCGCCGTGCAACTTGATTGTCAAAATGGTCAAAGCGACGACGAATAGAACGAAGCTGAATATAAAGAAAATAGAGAAAGAAAGAAAATGCTTTTTTATTTTTCTTGTACTCATGTACTTTCATGTACTTTTTCATGATTTCTTGAACGATGAAATGCTTGAAACCTGCTTGGCAGGCGGCCAAGCCATTTCAGCAACGCCGCTGACGAGACTTGACGAACATTTTTGAGCTTAGCGCTTTGGACGGCCTCTCGACAAAATACCAATCAGACACCGAGGAGGTTTAGTGCATAAAAACAAAAAATGCAACGAAAAAACAAAAAAAAACCTTCAGCTAAACGCTGGAAAAATATCTCTCGGCTGCAATTTTATGAGGCGGCGTTGTTGCGTGATGCTTCATGATCGGCTGGGAAGCGAGAATTATTCGTATTATTATTCCTCAAATTGTCTGGCTCATCTGAAAAATATGATATTGCGTCATGTTGTAATGAATGAATGAATGTCTGCTCCGGAACTTGTGATGATGGGCAGTATCGCACCAGCATTTGTGTCTTCACCAGGAGGCATTGACTGCTGTGTCGGTGCCTCCTTGTCATCGTTAGCGGCGTTGATAGAGCTGGCACATGGTGTTCGACGAGCTAATATTTCTATGAGCACTGCGGGAAGAATAATATTTAGATTTCAGATAAAACGACGAACATTTGCCGCTCACCAATTTACTCGCACTTGTCTGTTTGTGCTTCTGCGCACTTTTTCTATTTTGTATGCGTTAAGGCGAAACGAAATATCAGCTGATTTTGACAATCAAGTCGCACAAACCCAACAACAAAATACATGGGAATTTTGTTATTGCCCTTATGCGTTCACCTTTATTAATTCGCCTTGGCTTCACTCGTGCACATTGAAATGTGGTTGTTGTGGCGTTGTGATCGCTCAATAATTTTTTGCATGTACTATGTTTATTGATATTGTTTGTCGAAGCGCAAGCGGAGAGCAACAACGAACCAAAGCATCGTCATCGTCGTTTCAACGAAGATGATTCGGGATTCGCTAATGTTTTTTGTTGTTGTCATTTATTGTGTGTATGCTTTTTTGTGTTGCCGATTGTTTTTGCTGCACAAATTGCTGTAATGTCACCATCAATAGAATCTTTGTGGTGTATGGCTTTTTGCTGGTGGTGTATCGCTTTGATTGTTTTAAAAACTTGCAGATATTTATACCGTGGTTGATCCCAATTTAAAATGTTTACAAATATTTTTACGTGGCGAGTTCCAAGTAAAATTATTTGTTTATATTGTGACATGGTGGATTACAATTTTGAAAAACACGGGAAGAGAATTCATGTAAAGAGAATTTCACAGGCTACAATATGGTAACAAACTTATTGTACCTTAGTAATGGATTTTTTCGAGAAAAAAATCCGTTAAAAAAAAATTTTTATAAAAAAATTTTTTTTTCGCTTAAAAATTTTTATTAGTACATTTTACGTATCTAATGTTGTACATTAATAGAAAGGTAAGAAAAAACCTTTCGTTTGATACCCATATCGTGTAAATCAGTACGAGATTAATTGAGTTTTTTTAATAAAAAGTTTGAACCTTGACCCCGAGCCACGCCTTTTATGGGCGTTTCCCAGGCAAAATTTTTAGTTTGTTAGATGCAGGAGCCAACCCCCTATATAAAAGCATACTCATTTATTTTTTTCACGATGGTTCGCTATACTACATTTATGCCTAGACGAAAGTGGGGTTTTTGGGACATTTTTGTCGAAAACACAGTTTGAATGTATTTTTTATGGATTGGTGTCTTAAGCAAATTTATTGGTCGTTAAAATATCTACAAACTTGCCGAAGACAGTAAGGCGATATTCAGAACGATTTAGGACCAATTAGAATTTAAACGTTCGGAGACTTAAGCGACGAGTTCGACTGAAATGAGCAAAATTCAAAGTCGGATTTCTCATAAACTAGAGCCAATACAGCCAAACGGCTGGTGGATCTCAACTCAGTATACCTATAGAAAAGTCGCTCAGTAGGTCCCCCGCTTGTTGCAATTTTTGAGGGCAAATTTCACGCACAGTGTAATTAGACACGACTTTTTCATTTTTGAAATTCAAAGTCTAACGAGAAACCAAGGGTTAAAAGTTTGTATGGAAAAACATACTTCAATAGGTCTATTGACTTTAAATATGGTGAAAGCACTACGAATGAGAAATAATTAGACAAGTATTTTGTCATAAAAATCTTATGGGTTCAACAAAGAGGAAAAGAAACTCAGGGCCGGGCCCTGATAATTTTCGAAGTGGAACCTTAAAAAATTGTTATTAAGGCATGCCTACGTCTAAGAATAGTGTAAATATTCGACACCTGAATGGTTCCATGGCGAATGCTGTGACCATACAGTTACAGTATTAGATTTTCTTATTTTCGTTCTTTTAAGCAAGCATTATTTGCGGGCCGTAAAAAAGTTCCAAACAACGGTACTTAAAAAATTATTGCGGGTTAATAAAAAGTCTTCCTTTCTTTTCATTTCCCTTTTTAATTGTCTTTATTGATTACTTATTATTATCAGGTGTACAACTTTGCTTCCGCCGTTTTTTTCCAAAATTAAAAGCTTTATTGCGAAAAAGTGCTTACAGATGTATTATTCAAAGTATTGTCCGTCGCTAGCGACAACTTTCTCCCATCTTTCCGGCAATTTTCGGATCCCGGCTCGAAAAAAGGAGTCCTCTTTTGACGCTATCCATGAAGCAATCCATTTTTCCAATTCTTCGAAGGATTGAAAATGTTGATCTGCCAGGCCGTGTGCCATCGAACGGAATAGGTGGAAGTCAGAAGGGGCGACATCTGGGGAATACGGCGGGTGGGGCAAGACTTCCCATTTCAGCGTTTCCAGGTACTTTTTGACCACTTTTGCGACGTGAGGCCGAGCATTGTCGTGTTGGAGGATGACTTTGTCATGTCGCTCTTCTTTCAGAATCATGCCCAGGGCCTTGAGACGTTTTGAAATGGCTTGCTGACTCACTCCCAACGATTCGGCAAGCTCTTCTTGGGTTTGGCACGAATCTTCATCAAGCAAAGCAAATCTAGTTGTTCATCTTTGAAGGTTTTTTCTCTTCCACCACCATGTTTGTCTTCGACATCGAAATCACCATTTTTAAAACGTTGAAACCACTCCCGACACGTTCTCTCACTCAGAGCAGCATCACCGTAAGTTTCTGAGAGCATTCGATGCGCTTCAGCTGCATTTTTTTGCGAATTGTAACAGAAAAGTAAAACTTCCCGCAAATGGCGAGAATTGGGCACATAAACGGACATTTTCGAGCGTGAATAATACGAAAACAAGAACAACTGTCACTGAAACGGCGATGACAATTCGTTAGGCACTGTCCACACTCACTTTAAAGGCATTACCATCTATGTATTTCAACCAGCCTCAGCCGGTACAGCCACCTATCGGAAAACGGCGGAAGCAAAGTTGTACACCTGATATTTATTTTGTATTGCTCGTAGCGATCATATAAGTCCCATGGCGACCATATTTTATTTTCTTTTCTATGATTTTGCGCACACTACAGTCGGCAGTGAGTTCAGGAGCAATATGCGACGCCGTGCAGGCTTATAGAAGACGAACAAAAGCCAGCCAGAAAATATAAATAGTTTTAAAATTTTAGCTTTTCGCCAGCGCAACAACAACAACAACAGCGCATCGTCTTCATCTCCCAATGATCCCACGCCGCAGCAGTGTGCTAACGCAGCACCATTCATAAGCACCTCTAATTTTTGTCGTTTGACATTGACATCCCTTAGTACATGAAAAGTACTCTCCCTATCTGGCATACCTTGTTATTGTACCATGCATAAAACTACGTTCTCGCTTGTAAAGCAAGCCTTCGTATGTTTATTTTATTTGCTTCTACTCTCATGTTACGCTGAAGTTACAGAGAATTCTGCTGTTAGTAACAGAGGGTTCTGCTGTCAATAACAGAGGGTACTACCAGCAGTACCCGCCATACAACGCGTTTGCTTGTATGAGATGCGCGTTCTATATTACTTCATATTCTTTGATATTACCACAGAATAAACAGTATACAGAATGCGCATGTCGACCAGCGAAGCAATCTGAATTTAGGGTGCGGGCCGAAAGCAGCAGGGGGGAGATAACAGAGTTTGTTGAACAGAACTTTTGTCTCTGTTAATTTCTCGTGCGACGATGATCTCTGTTATTGTCAACTTCGGTAAGTGCCCAGTGGTGCAGAGCGAGTTCGTGCGGTCGATGCCGGCCATAGAAGTTACTGTTATTTTCAATGAAGCGAATGAAGGGCGATGTGCTATCGTTGTTGTTGTTGATCAGCGAATGAAAATTGTAAATTTTGAATTTTTGTTTCTGGCTGACATTGGCTGGCAATTCCCGACGTGTGTCGGTTAATAAGAACAAGTTGTTTTCATGTTATTATGCGATCGACCTTCTGCGTGAAGAAATTTGTATCTCCTTATGAGCACTTGAATGCTAAGGTTTCGCTAATTTGGCGTAAATGACTTCCCGCCGCGATTTATTATTTTATCCCTACGCATTTTATCCCACTCTAGGCCCCCAGTTGTTTGGCCCAAACATTTGTTTGTCAAACCTAAAAAAATGAGAGGTTCCGAGGAATCGTAATTACAAATTTGTGCATTTAATCATGTCTAATGTATGTACATATCTATTGTAAAGCAAAAAGCTATAAGAAAAAAGTAAGTGTGCAACGACGATCCCGAATGATGGCAGAATAAATTTTTTGTTTTGCTTTTTTTTCGATATATTTTAACTATCATCAATATTAAAAATAGTGTGATATCTTTATACCGTAGTGACTTTTTAAGTCGATAAGTTACCCCCTTTTGACATTCGTTCTCATATATTTTTGCACGCTACACTCCGTCGTAAAATTGCTACCGACAGCGCATGTACGCACTGCCCTGCACGCAGAATGAACCACAAAGCAAAAAGAATTCAAATTCAATGTTTCATTTCCTACCCGTCAACAATAACAACAACCATAGCTTATTGCTCTTCTCCCCATATATGTATGTAAGAAGCAAGTGGCACTTCGTTGTGTTGGCCGACAACAACAGCAACCACAGCCTGACGCTATTTTCCCTTCGGAGCTGCATGCGATCATTACTTTCTTCTTCTCTCTGTGCTGTTTGTTCTGTGAAATAACAGAAACGAAAGCTGTCTAGTGCTGTTCGTAATGTTCATAGCAGAGGACGTAATGTTAAATTAACAGTGGTCGTAATATTACGACCCCTTAACATTTTCGAATTTGTATGAGATGCGCGTTCTGTATTACTGTTTATTCTGTGATATTACTCATGTTCGTTGGTTAAAAGTCATGCCTGACGAGTTTGTGGGCGAGAAGTGGTGAGAAGTCAGCGGGGTAGGCACGGTCAGCGAATTCCAGGGGTTTTTTTGACATTTGCTTTGCTCTTTTTCGCACTCTTCTTCAAATTTTAAACCGGCCGGACGTTTTGTTAACAAGTATATTTACATCTTCCCTATTATTTAAATTTGAGCAGTTAATAGCCATTTTAGTGACTTCTAAAATATTTTCAAACATTTCTTCTTTGTTTAAATCCATTTTTCTTTTAATAATGAGAATATCAAAAATTACGCGAAAATGTGAAGGAAAGAAGATTGGCCGCTTAAACGTCGAAAAAAGTCAAGCAAAGTTGCAAGTAAAAAGTCTTCATGTAAATGCATGAAGATTTACGCAGTAATTTCAAAAGATAATTGAAAAAACGCAGGGGGGAAGTTTCAAGTTTCAAATTTCATCGTCAGTAACTTCCCCAAATCTCATCTGATTTGGACAATCTATATATCGTTGGAAAGGTTAGATAATTACCTTCTGAACGACGGGCCACTTGTGTTAGTCGGATGGTTGGTTTACGAGATATGTGCTCATAACTGAAATAAGAGGGGAAAAACGTGTTTTTCGAAGATTTTTCGAAAACGCTTCTTAAGAAAATTTTTTGATTTTCAGTTTCGTGTTCAGCAGCCGAAGATTAGTCTAAAAAATACTTTTATTTTTAGGAGCATTTTTCGTGTCGAGTAGTGATATTTATGCTGCGAAGGTTATGCTGTGTATTTGGTGGGGCCAGGTCGGTGTTATTTATTATGAGA
Organism: Melieria picta; assembly: GCA_964056695.1. Lineage (NCBI taxonomy): Eukaryota > Metazoa > Arthropoda > Insecta > Diptera > Ulidiidae > Melieria > Melieria picta. Next base: position 999,176 of record OZ057401.1, on the reverse strand, counting down.
TGTTGAAACCGAACAAAAGCATCACAGGGGAATGGTATCGAACTCAATTGATGCGATTGAGTCGAGCACTCCGCGAAAATGGGCACAATATGAGCAGAGGCACGGAAAAGTTTTTCTACTGCACGACAACGCTCGGCCTCACGTTGCCAAACCTGTTAAAACCTACTTGGAAACGATCAAGTGGGAAGTCCTACCCCAACCTCCATATTCCCCAGATCTTGAGCCGTCTGATTATTTCTTGTTCGATTCGATGGCACATGGTCCGGCTGATCAGCAGTTCCGTTCATATAAAGGCATCACAAAATGGCTTGGTTCGTGGATAGCCTCAAAAGACGAACACTTCACGAACACAGGTATTCGAGCTCTGCCAGAAAGATGGGAAAAAGTTGTAGCTAGCGTTGGGCAATACTTTGAATGATTCATTTGTAATAATTTTTTTAAAGTTGAATTTTCCTCAAAAAAACAGCAAGAACTTAGTTTCGCACCAATATATTAGCGTGCAATATATTAGCTACTGCATAACAAAGAAATCTTAATTACAGTTAGTGTAAACACTGGATACTGATTTGCATACCGGAGACTACTTTTGGACTACGATATTTATGATACATATTTAAAGTGATTGGTGTTATTCTGCAACAGAGCAGATTGCTTTCTTTAACCAAAAGGTAAATAAAGTAAAGGGATTCAACAAAAACATATACATACTAAACATAAATTTGGAGTGTCTTTTTTAATTAGTTTATTAATTTTCACAGAAGCTAGCAGCCATTTACGGACTTAAATCTCTCACAACGATGGAGCAATAGCTATGTAAGAGTGCTGCCCCGAACCAGAGAACAAAAACGAACGGTTCTGTTTTTTTTTTTCGTGAACGCGAACACTACTCACATTTGATTGGAGCACTAATGTCTTGATTACACGTAATGAGTAGAGTGGCGAGACAGTAACTCGAACGATCGATGTTGATCGAGTCAGTGACCGAGTAGCGTGGCGAGAGAGTCACTAGAATCACATTTTGTATACTAGGCCGAGTACTACTTTACCGCTATATTTTTCTTCTTCTCGCAGCGATTCGCTGAATCGCTCGTCACATGCGGAATGCGTCACACGCCACTTTTCGCTCAGTTGAGTTTAATTGCGCAAGTTGCTTATGCCTTGATTACACGTAACGAGTAGAGTGGCGAGACATCAAAATGGTACTAGGCCGAGCGAGTTGGATGGGCGAGCAAAAGCGACGAGATGTTCAAACGTATTTTGACACTTGGCGAGTCAGTTCAGTTTTACAATGCAAAAAATCAACTAAGGGCGATGTTATGCTGCCGGTCAAATGATCCCGGTCACGGATAAAATTTTTGTTGCTTCAATGTTAAAGAGAAAATTAGGAGAGCGAAATTTTTCTCTTTTCTCATTTGACCGGCAGCATAACATCGGGCTAAGAAACTTTCGCAATGAAACTCAACCGAGTGAAAAGTGCCGTGTGACGCTTGTCGCATGTGACGAGCGATTCAGCGAATCGCTGCGAGAAGAAGAAAAATATAACGGTAAAGTAGTACTCGGCCTAGTAAACAAAATGTGATTCTAGTGACTCTCTCGCTACTCTACTCGGTCACTGACTAGATCAACAACTCGCCTTAGGGCGACGTTATGCTGCCGGTCAAATGATCGCCGGTCACGTTACTTTTTACGCTCTCGTTTTAATTTCTCTGCTCCGCACATTGTCGCGAGTCCATAGTAGCTAAGGACATAAATAGAAGGAATAGTCGTACGACAATAAAATTTTATACATATGATTTTGTTATAAAGAGAAGTTAATACGCCAAAAATTCAGGGACCGAAAATAACTGTTACTTTACAATTTTCAAATCAAACAGGCATAACGAAAAAATTGTCGGTCGACTTTTTCAAATATACCATTATGATCGTAATGGCCTCAACTTCACGAATATTAAACGCCTTTTAAATTTTAGACTTTTACTATAAAAGTTGAAATTAACTGTTACTTTGTGCCTTTTATTACTACTGTGTCCAAAAAATAAGGTGACATTCTATTTATTTTGAAAATTCTTTATTTATTCTTCCAAATCAATTTCATCCCCTTCAAAGTAATCCCCTCCCGATGCAATGCACTTATGCCAACGGATTTTCCAATCTTCGAAACACTGATTGTAGTCACTTTCCGGGATGGCCTTCAGTTCCGTCTTCGCTGCGGCTTGAATCTCCTCTATCGTATCAAAACGGTGTCCCCGGAGCGGTCTTTTGAGCTTGCTGAACAGCCAGAAGGATATGGGTTGAGTTTTTGGCGAAATGATCACGAATTACGAGTGCAGTATGGGATGGTGCATTATCGTGGTGTAAAAACCAAGAATTGTCTTTTCACAATTCCGCCCTTTTTAGGCGGATAGCGTTACGCAAACGACGCATAACGTTCAAATAATATTCCTTGTTGACTGTTGACTAAAAAAAAAAATAATTCTCCAAATCCTTCGACGCGCGCAGTTTAAATTCAAATGTCACCTTATTTTTTTGGACACATAAAAGTTAAAAGATAACACAGCACAACAAAAAACACTTTTTTTCTGTTGAATGGAGTTTTTCTACTGTTTCTTACTAATTTGGGTGCGCTGATTTCGAATCTATCCTCAGATTTTTTCTAGCAGCTCTAGTTAGTGAGATATAGGTACCATGCAATTTTTTCAGTTTTTCCTCTACTTTTTCCATATTTTTGATCGTAATTTCCAAACCAAAAAACCGATTGACATGATTTTCACCTTATCGCACTAACAACACCACGCGACTTCTTTTCCGATGCAACTTATTTTTATAAGTTTTAAAATGCCGCGGTAATTGGACCTCAAAGTAAGAAAATATTGAATTTCAAGGCGTTTTTTCTGATGGCGAAAATTGTACAGATGTTTCATAAATCAAGTTACGAAGTATATGAATATCTTAAGAAGAAACATCAAGCAATACAACACAGCCAAGTTATTTGGCGGAATACACATTCGCATCGAAATAATAGCAAAAATGTACCATAGTCATTTGCATCCAAATGTGTGAGATTTCCTTAAAAAATTAGGAGCCTCAAAATATGCTCTTTTATATGTTACATTTCTAGTCTGAAACACAAGCAAAAAATAAAAAGATTTTGAATTGCTCGAAACAAAAAAAATTAAAAACTTTGCATATTTTCTTGCTCATTCCATACACATTTTCACCAAAAGGGAACAAATTTGTTCACAAAACACAACTATTGTGAATAATCTCACGACGCAACACTGATTTGATCATTTGATTTGGCATCGAAAGCCTCATTATCCGGTGATCGGTGCGGTCAAATTTTATCCTCTCGCTCGCTCTCCCAATTTTTTCTTTTACATTGAAACAACAACAATTTTATCCGTGACCGTGATCCGTGACCGGCAGCAAAACATCGCCCTTACTCATGGTTGCCAACTTTTCTATTTCAGAAAGCACTAAAACCGGAAAAAAACCGCGTTTTTTTCCTCAGAAAGCACTGATGAGCAAAAAAAAGGTGGTAGTTGTCCTAATATTCCGTGTACCATTCAAGGAAATCTATTGCAGATCAGTGGCAACCGTGACGTAAGTAGCAATTCCACCAAAGACGATCACTTCGGTTGTCATGTAATATCCAAACAATGAATTTTTAGCTCAACATTCCAGTGTTATATAGGTGTTAAATGAAATATAGTGTTGTATAACACTCCAGTTATTAAAAAGAACTTACATTTTTTTCCAAGCATGAATTAGTCTTGGTGTCTTTGAAATAAAAAAAGCACTAAAAAACGCACCAAGCACCAAACTCAATATTTTCCGCGTTTTGATTTTCAAAAAGCACTAAATTTAGTGCGAAAAGCACTAAGTTGGCAACAGTGCCCTTACTGTTTAGATCACCCTGCTAGACAGCAACCGGTTATATGACCGTATATATAACCGTTTGAATTCACTGCGCTTTCAGTTACCTCCCCTATATAGTTTCTTAAGAGAGGTGGGAAAAAAGTAACCGAAAGTCTTGTATACGTGTGAGCTTCCATCTCGTTTCCACTCATATAGCTTATAGAAAAGCTAATTATATAGTTGTCTCGCTCACTCATTCGTTACCAGTACCGGTTATTTAACTGGTAATATACCCAATGTGGTAACGGTTATACCAAAGACAATTAAACTATAAGATGTCTTACGTTCATACAAATCAGTAGCGCCTCAAAAATTTCCCGTGGCTTTTTCAATAAAGCCACGTGAGAGTGGCTTTTACAGCAGCGCCACATCCGAAGAGCAACGATGAAGCCACGCAAGCAAATCTCTCTGCTTGCAGTCGGCAGAGATATAAATATGCGTGTGATCTCTATGTGCTCTTGTGTTGATTTTTTTGGTGGTTGACACGGGACGGGGATGTTTGGGGATTCAAACCCCCTCAAATACAAAAATTAGTAGTGAAATATCCCTCCAAAAAGAAGTCCTGCCTGCGCCACTGACTTCAACGCATGTAAAGTGAGCGCACACAATTTAGCTTTTGCTTGGCAGCGATCAAAGCCGTTGTGCTTTGTGTGAGCAAAACAATGAGCGTTAATATTATTACGCTCTCACTGTAACGACGCTTGCTTGCTCTCGATAATGAAAATTTTGCAAATTCGAGCTCGCCTTATGCCATTCGGTTGTATGGCCGTAAGACATCTTATTGTTAAATTGTCTTTGGTTATACCTACCCCAATTGTAACTGAGTAATAACTTGTTATGGTTTCGGTTACTTAACTGGTTAGAGTAATAGCACAGAATAAACAGTATACAGAAGGCGCATCTGAAATAATTTTGCGATTTCATTTCAGACGCGGGCGGGAAGCAGCAAAGATGAGGAAAATGTATATGGAACCGAGAGAGTAAGCGCAAGCGAGCGGGGAGCTGCTTTGCGATCCTCTCTTGCATTCTCGCATTCATTCGACGGATTGGTTTATTCTCATTTCGACAACAACACGCAATGTTGTTGTTTTCCGCAGCAATCCAGCTTGGCTTTACTCGGTCACTTTGAAATGGTGGTTGTTTTGGCAAAGCGATTGCCAGTAACTTTTTCCTATGCAAATTTTGCCTGTCCGCTTCTTGTTCTTGTTTGTAAAAAAGCAAACGCAGAGCGAGCACGAGCCGGCGAATTTGTTTTTGTCATTATCAATTGCAAGGTATATTAACAAGGTAGGCCAGGCTGGGAGCGGCAGCTTTAAATGTCTCTCTTCGCCCTCTTATTTGTGAACGGTTGCTCTTTTTGTAGAATACTACTATTAGAGTTGATATTGTTTGTACAACAATACTTTTGTATACAGATTTGGGTTACATTATAATAAATATATACGCGAAATATAGCCCATGACACCCGCCTGATACGCAATAAAATATATTGGGGAATTAATACAAATGAAAGAATGAAATAAATTGAAATTGAAGCGTCGTTTCTTTTTACCAATAAGTCGCCGCAAAAAACGAATGTCATAAGTTCCATTGAATTTAATAGCACATACGACAATCGTTTTGTCAGACAACGAATAGTCAATGCCGGAAATTAAATTAATCATCATGTGGTCAATGACGATATTTTTTATATTTTACTAATTTATATTTTACTATTTTTACGTTTTTACTATTATTTTAGTTTTTGCAATGGGTGTTGACTACTATTGATTAAGTTACATAAAAATTATTGCATAATACTGTCTACTAATAGGGGTACCGGTTAATTCGTGCGGTTTTTTTTGGAAAATTGAAGCTTTATTGTGAAAAAATTGTTACAAATTTAATATTCAAAGTATTTTCCATCACTAGCTATAACTTTTTCCCATTTCTCTGGCAATTCACGAATACCCTTTCTGAAAAATTCGACCGGCTTTTCCGCTATCCACGAATCGATCCAATTTTTGACTTCTTCATAATTGGAGAAGTGCTGGTCAGCCAGGCCATGTTGCATTGATCGGAAGAGATAGTAATCGGATGGCGCAAGGTCTGGACTATACGGCGGGTGGGGTAGGACATCCCATTTGAGCGTTTCAAGGTAGGTTTTGACGACCTGTGCAACATGTGGCCGAGCATTGTCATGTTGCAAAATTACCTTGCTGTGCCTTTGTTCATATTCCGGCCGTTTTTCGCGCAGTGCTCGGCTCAAACGCATCAATTGTCGTCGGTAGACTTCCCCTGTGATCGTTTCATTCGGTTGCAACAGCTCATAATAGATCACACCCAGCTGGTCCCACCAAATACACAGCATAACCTTCAGGCCATGAATATTCTGAACGGCCGTCGATGATGATGCATGACCATACGTTGCTCGACGTTTTGGATTATCGTAATGGACCCACTTTTCATCGCCAGTGACAATTCGATGCAAAAAACTTGTTCTTTTGTGCCGTTGAAGCAGTTGTTCACACGTGAAAAATCGGCGTTCGACGTCTCTTGGCTTCAATTCATACGGCACCCAATGGCCTACCTTCCGGATCATTCCCATTGCTTTTAGACGATCGGAAATGGTTTGTTGAGCGACGCCAAGTGATTTCGCAAGTTCTTCTTGCGTTTGGGATGGATCTTGGTCGAGCAATGTCTCCAATTCGTGATCTTCAAACTTTTTTGGCTGTCCGGGCCGTTCATCGTCCTCCAAGTCAAAATTGCCACTTTTGAACCGTGCAAACCACTTCTGGCACGTACGCTTAGCTAGAGCATGCACACCATACACTTACACCAAAATACGATGACTTTCGGCAGCCTGTTTCTTCATATTGAAGTAATGAAGAAGTACTCCCCGCAAAAACACTTTATCCAACAAAATTCGACATTTTCAGAGTAAAAAAAAGTATTGTTGTTTACGCTTCAGCTAAATGACACATACTGATTCTGAAACTATATGACAATAGCTTTCCAACACATATTTGGAAAGGCTGTTCACAAAATCAAGTTACGCCATCTGTTAGAAAACCGCACGAATTAACCGGTACCCCGGTTATAAGCAATCTTTCCACATGATGCCCATTTCGACTGCATGTGTCGGAGTTTCCGTCAACTCCGTTTTGCAGGGATGCCGTAGAATGGCTGGTCTAACGGTAAAATTGCTTTGTATACGTAATACAAACTGCGTATAAAGTGCGCGTCTGTTTTGTTAATCGCGGTATGAAATTCGGTGTGAAATAATAAAATGTCCAAAGCAAGTGGCGCCATATGCCACACTAGTTGGGGAGGAAAGGTGGGCATGTTTTGTGTTCCTGCAAAAGAAGATGTGGCCAGTTATGCGAAAAGCATTTTAAACTGAGCGACTTTAAGCCAGATGCTAAAGTGCGCTTGAGACTGAAACCATATACCATTCCCACATTGCATTTGCCACAGACAAATCATCAAGTAGTAGAACATGTCTTATCGTAACGTGCACTTGAGGAAAAAGTACTAAAAAATGCAACCAACAATTCATTCCTAACAAAAAGCAACTCTGTTTTGGCCCCCTTATTTTGACGGCTCTCTCAGCCTGGCCTACCTTGTTAATATACCTTGATCAATTGAATCTTCGAGCTGAATGGTCGTTTTTTGTTCATGCTGCGCTTAGATTAATTGATATTAAATTTTGCAAATATTTAGACGTGGTTGATCCAAAATAAACATTTGTACAAATATTTTTACAAGGCTAGTTCCAAGTATAATTATTTGTCTAAATTTCATCTGTAAAAATTTTTAATTTGGATAAACCACGTCAAAAAAATAGCAAAAAATTCAAAATTGGAATCAACCACGTTAAAATTTAGACAAATTTTTTTTTAAATAACAAGGTTCTGACAACGGATTCTAGTAGAGGGGACCAAAAACAAATATACGTGTATCGGCGTTTTGAAAGTTTACATCTGAATTTTTTTTTAGGGGGGGTCAAAGTTTTCCCCTTTTTGCACATTCTTATGGTGAATCGGCATACGAAAACCATGTAACCTTACATTTTAGGTATATGATGTGTTCAGCAATTTGATGTAAAATACTACGAAGAATATTTTTGTGGAGCATTTTAACCTTGTAGCTACTATTTGTATGGGTCAATTTGACCCTTTTTCAAAAATGCCAAAAATGTCCTGTAAAACAGGACTTTTTAAGAAAAAAATGTACCACGAAAATATTCACCATAAAATTCTACTATAGGTCTCTGACTACATCAAAGCTCAGAAATTAACTTGAACGCCAGAATTAAGCCAAAACTGAAAATGTGTTTAAGTGTTTATTTCGTACTTAATCAAAATTGGTACTAAAATGTCCTACAAAACTGGATTTTCGAGGGTTAGTGTGTATGGGAAAAATGTTGAACGCAAAATTTCACTATAAGTCACCGTACAAAAGAAAGATATAAGAACAATTTTGGGTATTTCGAAGGTATTCATTATATTTTTCGTTTAGCTCTTGGCAATTCCACACCGTTATCAAATAATGTCCAGCATACATCAGCTATAAAAGAATGAATACACTTGCCTTTATACCGTCCCTCAATGGGGGCCAGTGGTGGTTTCACAGGGGGGGTGGAAACCCCCCGAAATATTAGGATCGACTTTAAAACTACATACAAATTAAAAGGCATTTTATAAATATTAAAGAATTACTTTTTGAAACCCCGCCGAAATATTTTTCTGAATCCGCCCCTGATGGGCGCACATGTCTGATGAAATCGTTCCCCATGTTCATCGGATTCTGTTGCCAACTGATGTTCGAAGTAATCCATTTGAGAATTCGGAAAATGAATTTTTGGTGACTAGTTTTTCGAATGCACTCATCATGGTGTCGACGTGCATTCGAGCAGCAGGAGAACGATTTTTACCTAGAACATTGTCAATGACTCCTTTAATGCTTTTCCATGTGGCAATCTCATTTGGTGAAAACAGGACCAACAAAAACACCTGCTGTAATGAAAAAACGAGATTTTGTAAATTTATTGGTATGAAACCAATATGAAAAAGTAAAGTTTTAGCATTCATACCCTCTTTTGTCTTTGCTTCGCTTAGTTTTGGAAACAATGTCTTCAGAAAGTCGATCCATTTGTATCCAAACACTTATCAAAATTGTTTACCACACCAAGTTTTATATGTAATGGTTGTAAAAGAATTTTTTGTTGGCATAAGCGGTGGATGGAGAATATTATGCTCGCCTGATGTCCCTTCAGCTCTCGGCTCCCATTGTTTTTTGGAATATTGGTTGCCCTTCCATCTGCTATTCCACGTGCAAGTTTTGTAGGACATTTTAGTACCAATTTTGAATAAGTACGAAATAAACACTTAAACACATTTTCAGTTTTGGCTTAATTCTGGCGTTCGAGTTAATTTCTGAGCTTTAATGTATTCAGAGACCTATAGTAGAATTTTATGGCGAATATTTTCGTGGTACATTTTGTCCTTAAAAAGTCGTGTTTTACAGGACATTTTTGGTATTTTAGAAAAAAGGGTCAAATTGACCCATACAAATAGTAGCTACAGGGTTAAAATGCTCCACAAAAATGTTCTTCGTAGTATTTTACATCAAATTGCTGAACACATCATATACCTAAAATGTGAGGTTACATGGTTTTCGTATGCCGATTCACCATAAGAATGTGCAAAAAGGGGTAAACTTTGACCCACCCTAAAAAAAATTCAGATGTAAACTTTCAAAACGCCGAGACACGTATATTTGTTTTTGGTCCCCTCTACCAGAATCCGTTGTCAGAACCTTGTTATTTAAAAAAAAATTTGATTTTGTTGTGCAGTGTTATTTGTCTAAATTTTAACGTGGTTGATTCCAATTTTGAATTTTTTGCTATTTTTTTGACGTGGTTTATCCAAATTAAAAATGTTTACAGATATTTTGACGTAGTTGATCCTTTCTGGTCATTATATTACCTTTGATTTGGCATATTCATTGACTTTACTAGTATACGAAAAATGGATCCGGCTCCGAGTAAAAATTTACTACCCCGGGTGGGTAAAAATTTAATAAAGTCAGGGCTTCAATGCTACATAACAAGTTGCCGCAAATCTAGACGGGATGATGAAAAACTTAAAATGTTTAAATTTCCGCCCTATGACTCAGCTATGGGCCAAATTTGGCGAGAAAAATGTAGCATTAAAACTAAAGAATACACCAAACCATTATTTATATGCGTTAATCATTTCTCAAGTTCTGACATTGGGAAAAAATATTTAAAATCTGGAGCAGTTCCTGTATTTAATTTGGAAAATGTTGAAGAAACTTATGAGTTTTCAGAGCCCGATTGTTCAACTAAAAAGAGACGAAAAAGTGAGTCCGTAGATGGGTATTGTAATAATTGCGAATCATATGCTAAATCCGTACATTTTTACAGGAAGAAGTATTACAACATTTTGGCAAAATACAAAAACATTAAAACCCAGAAGAAAGTTCCAAAAAAGGCAGATGTGCTCCAACGTATCGACTCTTATAATAACGTGAGCAAAGAATCAGAGGTATTTTGTAAGCTTCTTCTTAGTTCCCGTCCTAAAGAATATACGGAAGATGTAAAAGATTTGGCTCAAAATATTTATTATGTCTCGCAGTCGACATATCAATTTCTAAGAAATCAACTAAATCTAAATTTGCCACATATCTCGACTGTTAATCGATGGGCCCCTGTTAAGTACCTGCAGCCAGGTTTTAAGAACTCTGCTTTTGAGGTTATAAGAAAACGGTGCTTGGATTTGACCCAGAGCGAAAAAACAACATAATTCGATTAATGGATGAAATGGCAATTAGAAAGGAACTACGATATAATCCTAAATTAGATTTGGTTAATGGGTATGAAGAAAATGGGGTTGAAAGGACAAACCAAATAGGAAAAAAATTATGTGTTTTTATGGTCAAATCAATGTTTTCTAACTGGTCATTGGTACTAAATTACTTTGTTTCCAAAAACGGACTTTCTGCAAATATGTTAAAAAATATAATTCTGGAAAATTTGAAAATTCTTAATAGTTTTGGCATCACAGTAAAAGTTATAACTTGTGACCAAGGGTCTTCCAATAGGAAGTGCTTTTCGGATATGGGTGTAACTTTGGAAAGGCCTTTTTTCATGTATAATGATGGAAAAGTGTTCTGTATATATGATTTCCCGCATCTTGTTAAATCATTGAGAAATGGCTGGCTCAAATGCGACTTAGCTACACCAAATGGAATTGCAAGTTTTAAGGTAGTTCAGGAACTATTTGAAATGGAAATTAAATCAACAACAAAAATGTGTCCTAAACTAACCAGCCAACACATTTTCCCAAATTCTTTCCAGAAAATGAAAGTAAAACTGGCAACCCAAATTTTCAGCAGGACTGTTCAAGCTGCTATTAGGACAACTGCTGAAACTATAGGTTTCAAAAGGTGCTCTAAAAAATTGGCTTTATCTACGGTCAGCTTTATAGAAAATATTGACAAAATATTTCATTGCCTAAACAGTGGATCGTTATATTCCAAAAATTTTTACAGAACTGCGATTCAACTCAACAGCTTATCACATGAGTACATAAAATTCTTCCTTAAATACCTGGATGAAATCTCATTTGTTGACAAAAAGAAAAAAGTATTTTTTCTAGATGGGATGAAACTTACTCTAAAAGCTGTTTTGCTATTAGTAGACGAACTTTTTGAGAAAAAATCCGAAATTTTTTTTTTGATGACAAGGACATTAAACAAGACAAACTTGAAAATATGTTTTCTATACTACGACAAAAAAGTGGTAATAATATAAATGCATCAGTGGCTGATATTAATAATATATTAGCACGCTTAATGGCCGCCAAAATTGTGCAATTGAGTTCCCACAGCAATTGTGAAGAATTAAATGATACTACGTTTGAAACGCTTTCTAATATCGTATTAAATCTCGACTCAGCTCCTGAACATAACGAAGAAACTAGTCAAACCGATGATTTCGAAGTGGATAATAATACAGCCATCCTTGCCGATTTCATATTAAATGATAATTTTCAGAACTGTTCTGAATTTACCATTGATTTAGCGTCTTTAAGATATTTTTTGGGTTATGTTGTTTACAAAATACTTCCCAAAATAAACTGTGAAACATGTGCAGGTGAATTGAGAAAAGAAGATGAGGTACTAACTGTTCCTAGTGAACTTTTCATATTTCACAAAAACTTTAACTCTCTCAAAGATTTCGGCAATCTTATTAGTCCATCGCAAATTCTATTAGAGATAAGCAAAGTACACATTTAAATTTTCCGCAGCATTTTTGAAAAAAGCCACAATTTGTAGGCATAACAAATTTAATAAAAGTTAAATGTCAAAATGCTACACCACAATGGTTTCCCACATGTCCTGATCATAAAAAGACAATTTTGGATTTTATGATTTTAGTTCTTCTCAGGAAGCATTGTTCATGGGCCTCAGAAAAGAAAACTGTAACTAAACCCCGAAAACTTAAAATCCTAAAATCATAATAAACTCTGGTTGACCAAACTTATTCCCACAATTGGCGGTTTTTTTAATCGTAGTATTGTGAGTCGTTGAGCTCCTTACAGAAATCGGCCAAAGCAAAAGTGTATTCTAACTTCAGTTGTTAGCCAGCGACAACAACAACCACAGGCTGTAGCCTTTCCCCTGTACGCGTTTCCTCCATCATCATGCATGCGGCACGTCGCTTTGTTGGCCAACAACAACAACCACATATATGGTGCGTTACTGTTTTGTACACCGGTATGCAGGGTTACCGTTGTGCGACTTTAGTTGCATTTTGCAACCTTTTTGACGCTCTGAGACTTTTTGTGCGGCTTTTTCAAACTTGTCTGATTTTGCAACTTTTTCCATCTTTGTGCGACTTTTTTCCCCTTTTCTGCTAAGTGAAATCCTTCTACCTCTATTTATAGTCATACACTGCAAAATCACACATATTTGCACTTAAAAAATCATTTAAGTTTACGATATTCCTCGCAATATCGTAACCCCATTCGATTGATCAGCTGATTATTTAGCACAAAGCCTATAGTCTTTGATTTAGCTGAACATTTTTGACATACAGTAGGAAGCTTAAAAAATGTTTCGGTATGAAAAGCCAGCGCGCTACCCGCTGGGCTATCGAGGCCGGCTCAGTCAGAGTAAGTATACAATAAATTAAAAAACTTAAAACTTTATCATAATTTATCTTTGTTTAATTCTTAGCAAAATGAATTAAAGTTGGTTGGAAGCAAGTCAAACTTCGTAACCAGTGTTGCCGTTGTACGACTAAAGTATCAAATTGACCCTTTCTGGAGACCGATGCCACCTGACAGCTACTTTTTAAAAATAGGCTTATTTTGACACTTTTCTTCAAAATCATGCGACTTTTGCCCCTTTTTCTTGTTCAAAAAGTTTATATGTACATTTTGAAAGTTGTTTCGTAAAGTTTATTTTTTTTATTTTGCGTGTTTAAAAATACTCAAAATATGCCTTCCTTTTAGTATTCACTTTTCAAAGGTAACACTTAAGTACTTAAAATTTACACCTCTGGCAACATTTAAACTACTTGCAACCCTTTTATTATGTCAAAGTTTTTCCGCAAAAATGTACAAACTTAATCTGAATTAACAATTACCGCGCTTTTTTGTGGCATTGCCTAAGTTATTTGTGCTAAATTAATTTTGATGGCTCCCAATGGATAAGTAAGTATATCACGCATATGCTTTAAAATGCAAATGTTTTCATAATAAATACAATTAACTTAACCCTAATCCGTTGTTCGGGTGATTTTTCACCCATTTTCAACTTAGGATGCTATAGGTTAGGTTAGGTTAGGTTGAGGTGGCTGCCTCTGTATGAGACACACTTAGGCCTCTTAATGGGCCCGTTGTGATACCACAGATTCCACCCGTTTGAAATGCGTATGCAACACTGTTTTTTTCAACATGTGATACACCACACATTTCAAACGGATGGGGAAAGGGAGGGGAGCGGACCTACAGTTTACAGCCGAATCCGAACGGCGATGGGCAGTTTTCCTTTCACACTTGGAGGTTTTGCCATTGCCTGCCAAGAGCGCACTTGTGCGATTCTTGTAATTCTCATTCCCTTCATGTGGATAGCGACAGAAGTAGATGAGTGTTTTTTCCAGCCCAAGCCAGGAATCGAACCCGGGGCGCTCGGTATGAGAAGCCAGCGCGCTACCCGCTGAGCTATCGAGGCCGACAAGGATGCTATAACTTCCCTATATATTTATCAAAATGATTAAGGTTTCTTGTATTTGTAGCAAACCAATATAAGTTTTAGAAATTATTTACAACATATTGATTATTTCATTATAACGGTGATTATAAAACGCAACGCAACACATACAGAAAACGCCATAAAATTACGTCACTGGATTGAAAGTGTATAGGTAAAACCTTTTTATGGATCAATGGGCCTCCTGAACTTAACGGAAAAGTAAGAGCCAATTATATTATTTCAACTAAAGTTGGTATAACTCGCTATGCTTGAAGTCGTGCGTGAGCAATACAAGATGCCAATGAAGACCAATGTTAAAGATAGTAACTGACAAAACTAATGTTGAAGGTTTGCGAGCTTTTGGCAGTGCATGGATCAGCATTGGTGATATTCGGGCATATTTTGGTATTTCAATTTTTAGTGGTGTTTATAAGTCGAATGGATAATCTCTTGATAATCTGTAGAGTTACACAACAGGCAGACCAATTTTTCGTTCTGTCGGTGACAAAACCACTCGCCAGGAACGTAAAGCTTGTGATGAAGAATGAAGCTCGTTAACACCCATAAGACATAGTATATGAGAAAAGTGGGTGTCGCGACAACTGCTATGTACGTCCTATGAAAAGGACACACTAAGTAAACAATTGCTGGCTTTTCGCGAAAGATTCCCCTTTGAGCTCTTTTCCTCATAACCAGGGAATGTGGATGAAGAAAAAATATCCGAAATTATATCATTTTCAAGCAGTAGTTGACACTTTAGACCAATTGGTCTAAACTAACTATACCGTCGATCGAAAAACTAATCGCTGTCGATCCCAGCTGGCATCACAACAAAAAGTACAAGCGGCGAATTTTTCTTGAAGACTTAGATTTGAGTTTAGTAAAGCTAAAGATTTTGCGTAGAGCAACGTTACCGAAAGGAAAATCTTCATGCTGACTTCTTATCTCAATACAAGGTTTCTCAAACCTTGTCGGAAAATCAGAGCGTAAAAAAGTAAAAAACTATTGAAACACGGTGCCAATTTGGTATCAAAAACGATCGAAAGGCATATTCTGCTTGCAATTCTTGAAAAAAGTACACATGTGGTGAACACAGTGGCGTATTCAGGGGGGGATTAGGGGGATAGATCCCCCCCTTGGTCGGCTATGATTTTCATTTCATGTATGTGATTTTGCTTTGAGAAAAAAGCAATTAAAACAAATAAATGCAAAGCTTAAGGCGTAAAAAATTTTTGAAAAAAAACGTAAACCATTTTGAAAAATTATAAAAATATGTTGAATAATTCTTCCAATATCCCCCCCCTTAATGAAATCCTGGATACGCCACTGGGTGAACACATAGTTTTAGGTAACTACTGCCCTTCCTTCCCCCCTTTCCCCATTCGCTTGAAATGTGTGCTGTAACATATGTTGAAAAAACAGTGTTACATACACATTAAAAAAACGGGTGAAATTTGTGGTATATTACAACGGGTCTCATAATAGGCCTCCGAGTGTGTCTCTTACAAAGGCAGCCACAATAACCTAAACTAACATAGTTGCCCTTAGTTGACCAGAACCAATAATCGGCACCAGTCTAGCAGGAACCCTGGACTGGATCAGGTCCTGTGTAAATAACCTACACAGAGAACGTTGGTCTAGCTTGGGAAGCTGTAAAACTGCCAAGTGTTTTGTGAAAAGCCCGAACAGGAAAGCAGGGAATTTCCTCCTGAAGCTGGGAAGGAAAGACCTCCGTCGAATGGTCGGGTTAATCACAGGACACAATCCATGGGGGCGACATATGGCCAACATGGGCATCATCGAGGATCCGACTTGCATGTCTTGCCTGGAGGAGGTTGATAGTACAGAGCACTTTCTCTGTGCATGTCCTGCCTTCTCTAGAACGAGATTGCGCACGCTGGGTTCAGATGTAATGAGAATGGACGAAGTTCATTCTCTCACCCTGTGTGATCTCCTGAGATTCATTAATGAGTCCGGGAAATTTGCACAGGAGACCTCATAGCCCTTTCTCCCTTTCCACCAACTTTCTCTTTTTCTCTTTCCCATTCCAATCTCCTCTATCAACCTTTTTCCTGAGCCTTAAGTACAATGGGCTATAAAGCCTGAGTGCTTGAGGTAATGACCTCCCTTAGGTTATTTCCTCGGCTCCCCCTCACATCCATCCATCAACATAGTTGCCCTAATTGCAAATAAATATAGAAAAATTTGTTAACTTATTTATCTGTAAGATAACAAAAATAATAAAGATTAACGATAACAAATGTTTTTTTATTATAATTGGTCAAAAAATTCATTAAAACAACGCAAAGTACCATATGGGTGAAATTTCACCCGAACATCTTATGTGTGAGTTTTTTTGAACGTCGGATGAGGGTTAAGGGGGAAACAGTTTTTTCACAAAAAATTATCTCCTTTAGAAATTCAATAAAAATAATGAGTTTCGAAAGATAAAATAATTAAAGTATATATGTATATACATGGTGGCTAAATGAATGCTGTCTCAAGTGATCTGTCGATCCCATCTCTAATCCCTTCCTTTCCTTCTCCTTTTGTACTTATGTTTCCCCCTATTCTCTGCTCCCCGGCTTCGGCCGTTTGTATCGTTTAATGTTTATTGTACTTCTTATTATTCGTCTTTCACACGTCGAACAATAAAGAACCCCAAAACCCGAAACCCAACGCGTTTCATTTACCACGCTCCGCGACGATCAGTTTTCTACATGGTCCTTCGAGCCGAACAAATTTTTAAATAATAATAGACACACAAAACAAAAAAACCCAAACATATTGTTACAACAAAACTAAGCACAGGTGAAAAGTGACACAAAAAGGAAAAAATATATTAACAAACAAAGAGTGACAAATCAACAAACAGTGGAACAATCCAAACAGTGAAACAAACCAAAACGTGCGATTACAATACTAAAATAGTGCACAAAATAACAAAAGTTAAAACAAAAACAAATTCCAACCATAATAGACACATAAAAGAAGGCAGCAGAACACGTAACAACAACAAACACACCCACAGGGAACACAAACCAGAAGAGCACTGCAAACAACAAAAACACAGCACAACATAGCAGCGCACGAACGGCGGACAAACAACAGCATAGAGGCGATCCCCATACTCGGGCACTGGGCCCCCTAAAGATAAGCCCAATCATTTTCATTAAAAATTAACAAATTACATACACACACACTAACACAAATACATACATATAATTTAAAAAAAAAAATATATATACCCATTCCCAAAAAAAAAACCGTAAAATTCAGTCAACAAATTTCGTACTGGTGCCCCGCCACTGTCCGCTTATTGTGTACATTTCCCCTGTACACATACAAAATAGCGCAGTGCAGTAAGCAATCCCGCTACTGCACATAATTTTGCGCTTTTTGTGTTCGCATTCTCTTTTGTGCTTTTTGTGTTCGCATTCTCTTTTGTGCGACCTACGCAGGCAAAGCAGCAAAAACTCCCGCTGCAGCCTGCATCCCACTAATCTTCCTTCTTTACGCACATTTCCCCGCTTTTTCTCTGCACACAAGACCAGCAGCAGACAGCCCAGCTGCTGCATACATTCTGTGCGCCCACTTTGCACATACTCCCGCATTTCTCTTTGTGCTATATTCGCACGCACTTGGCAGCACGCAATCCCGCTGCTTGGCCCAAGTCATATATGTAATACTTCTATATTGGCACTAACCTATCTTAGTACAGTAAATAGGTATATTTTACTAAAAAAAAATACTTGATGGCTGAAATTTTGAGGGTGTGTTCGGGGGCATGTCCTGAGTCTAAAACTGAGTTTTCGTATTCGAGGGGGTGGGGGAAGTTCCTCCCCTGTGTGTATTTAGGGGTGAGTTCGTTTTAATTCCTTATCTCCGGTGCTATTGCTCGTACCGGCAAGTCCGAGGGATCAAATTTGTGGGGAATAAAATTATCTATCTAATGATAATAAAATCAAGGTCATAGGTCGATTAGGTGAATCACAATGGCCGGTCAAAGGTCAAAAGTGAGGGATAGTTTTTCGTTTTTCGTGAATACCGTGAAACCGGTAGGTTTTTTCGCATACTGCTTCGATACCATTTTAAAGTACTTGAAATTACTTACCTACAAAATGAGTGCTCGAACACTCATCTACTATAAATAGTTTGCCGTCAATCCAACGACCAAGTTGACCGCGCGCGCCGATGTTGACCGCGCGCGCTGTACGTGCGAGCTGCGCACGGCGCGAGAAGTACTCATTGCGCGTACATTGCACTCTCTACGTGCAATTAATAACTATGGTTACATTATTTTCTCGGTACAATTAATTATTTAGATTAAGTTGAACTCGTTTTTCTGTGCGTTTTTGGAAAGTCGCAGCAGATAATTGAAAAATATTAGGTAAGTTTCGGCAAAATTTTAAATACAGCCAACTCTTTTTTTACACGGTAGATGCGTTCCTCAGAAATCCGTGAAAAAAAACATTTTAGTAGTATTGACAGCGCTTGGTAAAGAACATCAAAACGTCTTTCTCGAAAAACCTGGCTCGGGACGCACGCCGAAAAAACTGTACTCCTCATCAAGCTTCAAGTTCGGGGAAAAAATCGCTGATAATATTCTGTTTCTTCATGCTTTTTCTGGGTGCTACACAACGTCTTCGACTCATAACGCCGGTAAAATGAAATTCATTTCAACGCTGGAGAAGGATCCCCAACTACTGGACTCGATTTATCTCCTCCAAAAGGAAAAAGTTGTTCCATCGGAAATTTTTGGACAATTTTTCTTTTACAAGCTGTACGGAGGAAACAAGGACGAGACTTTGAACTTCTATCGTTACAAGCGTTTTCTTCAATCCGGAAAGAAAAATACGTTCAATTTGGCTTCCCTACCACCTACTGAAGATGCAGCTCGTCTACACACGTATAGAGTGTATCATCAAGTTCAAGAGTGGCTGGGAAATTACAAAGATCCGACTGGGGTTGGAAAAAAACGAAGAGCATTTATATGCCCGTCGCCTGCGAAAAAGATCCAGCGCCGCCAAGTTTGCTGAAATTCATTTCTTGCACCTGCAAAACTGGTTGTGAGAAGGCCTGTGGGTGTCGAAAAGCTGGGTTGAAATGTTCTCCAATTTGTACGACTTGTAGCGGTACCGCGTGCAACAACATCGCCCAATATTCTACCCTGCAAGAAGATGACGATTTTCTCAACGACGACGGGAACTTACAATCCATTCCTGAAGAAGATGAAGGTGATCAAGAAGAAGACGCTCGTGGTGACACACTTGGAAACAATGAGGAATACGAAGGAGGCGAAAAAAGTCCATCCAAAAGGGCTAAATTCACATGAAAGTGGCAAGCAGGAAAACTTCCAGGTAAAATTTATGATCAGAACACTTTGAATAATTAAAAATTATACAGCAATACACACATACATTACAGAGCGCTGAATATGCAATAGTTGGGGTTTTATAGGGTTTTAGTAAGTATAAGTCTCACACTATTCGGCAAGGACAGACCTTCTCGTTTGTCCATGATGGATTTCCCGTTTTCCCTTGGATAAAAAAAACAAAAAAAAAACAAGTTCAACTTAATCTAAATAATTAATTGTACCGAGAAAATAATGTAACCATAGTTATTAATTGCACGTAGAGAGTGCAATGTACGCGCAATGAGTACTTCTCGCGCCGTGCGCGGCTCGCACGTACAGCGCGCGCGGTCAACATCGGCTCGCACGTACAGCGCGCGCGGTCAACATCGGCTCGCACGTACAACGCGCGAGTTATGGCAGGGGACACCCTAGCCATAAACGAACCGACTCGTTGCACTGAACTGCAACCTAAAGGCAACGAGTCGGTACGTGAAGGAATGCACAGAGTCAGCATATTTTAGATATCTGACTCTGTGCAGCTGCGATGCTGCTGCATGCAAGAAGATCACTGCAGTAGCATCGCAGAAGGCAGTTAAAAACCGAACTCCGGCCAAGGCGGTCGCTCTTAATAAAAACGGAACTCAATTTGAATTAATTACCAAAATTACCAAAAGGGACCATTTTCTATAACTGGCGCAGTCGCGATTAAACTTACGTATATAGTAATTATATATTTACGTCGGGCATAGCCGTATGTTAAAATTGTGAAAACTGGATTCTCGTACTATGAAACGGAAAGACTTTGTTGCAATTAATTGTTATTCCTCGGAAAAAAAAACATTGTAATAAAAACAAAACCCCAACAAAAGCCTGATCATATAAACGACAGAATCAACACAACACAACAATCAACGCAACACTTGTTCAATTTCAATACTGCTGCAGTGCTTTTTGCATTATTAAATTATACAAAACAAATACATTGCAACCGTGATCAATACGGAGAGAAATTGTGGTAAAGCATAAAGAATTGCCAAATAGGAAAGAATCACGACGAGTGGAAGTGCAAGCGGAAACCTAGTGGAGGGCAGAAACATTTGAAGCTGAAGAAGCAGAACAGGAGCAGACGACAGTGCAGTAGAACGAGGGCGACGACGATCCAGACGACGAAGATCAAGACAGCAAGCGGCGAAGGGAAGAGCTCAATAGCCAAACGCCGAGAAAAGTAAATTCTGGCAAACAATTTATACGGTAAATAAAAAATAAAAAAATAAATAGAATAAATAAGTTTGTAACGATAAAAGAAATACAATAAATAAATAATAAAGTGAGTAATAATTAAGTGGCAAAATGGCAGAACAACAAATGGAATTGATGGCTCGTTGCTTAGCAACAATGACCCAATTGCTAACACAAAATGCGGCTCAGAATGTTACAATTAGACAGAAGATAGAAAAAGATTTAAAATATTTACGGCCATTTGAAGGTAATGCAAAGTAATTACCTGCATTTATCGAAGCAATAGACAGAATAAGAAGGGACTATGTAGGGCAAGAAGATGTAGTTTTTAGGGTTATTTATGATTTGAAAATATTAGGTCCAGCTAAAAATTACCTACGAACAGATCCACCTCAAGATTGGGCAAGCTGTAAGTCGAAGCTAAAACATCATTATAGGTCATCGAAAGACCAAATGACGATTACTAGGGAGATATCAGTATTAAAAGTAGGAAGCATAGCCGAACTAAGTAAAAAAATCACTGAGATAATAGACACTATAACCGAATACAGCGCCCTGAATGAGGATGGTATGGTCATGAAAGAAATTTTTTCAGGGATGTTAATCCAAAGAATTAAACAATAGAATTAACATTTGCATATACAATAAGGACAGTAACATCCTTAACAGAAATGTCCAACATTGTGTATAATTTCATAGGGTTGGATGATGGAAATTTAAACCCTTCATTTTTGGTGAGGAACCAAAATTCACAAAACCCCAGGAACTTTAACAGCAAAAGGAATCAAAATAACTACAGACAGAATACCAATGAGCAAAATGGTTTCCAAAACAGACCCCAAAATAGTCGAAATAACCAATCGCAAAATAATTCGGGGCAATTCACTCAAAGAAGTGCAAAACTCAAATCATACTAACCTACAGTCCCCAAGCTGAAATTCAAACTATACATAACAGAAAAATAATACAAATTAATCCAATGGAAAATGAAAATAATATCAAAGCAATTTTACAAAGGCACATTAAATTAGGCAAAGTTGGAATTTTCTCGGAAACCACCGAATCAGACTATCACAAAGTTCAACTTTTACTAATATCTCTGTTTTCCTGCAATAGTAAACTACAATTCATAAAGTGTACAAAGAGAGCATCAGACATACTGCAAGAAGAAGCGTTACATAAACAAATCTCACTCTATCACAATAATGAATCGCTGCATAGTGGAATAAATGAGACCTACAATACGCTTAAGGATAAAATATTTTATCCAAAACTGAAAGAGCACATACAACTGATAATTAGTAACTGTCAAAAATGCAAACAGATTAAATATGATAGGAAACCAATCAGACCAAAATTTCAGCTAACCGAAACACCCACCGACAAAAACGAAATAATTCACATCGACATTTTTCATTTTAAAAAACAGTCGTTTGTCACAGTGATTGACAAGCTAACAAAATTTGCAGTAGGGTACAACATAACAGATAGAAACTGGAGAACAAAGAAATCTATAATAATAGACCATTTCGCAAAATTCGGGAAGCCGAAAAAAATAATCATGGACAACGAATTCCGAGCCGAGCAGTTGATACAGTTCTTAAATACAGAAGGAGTAGAAGCACACCTAACCACACCAAACAGTCACACAGGCAACGCAGACGTTGAGAGGTTACACTCAACCCTGTTAGAAAAACTAACAGGAATTGAGGATCCAAGCCTCTCAACAGAAATGAGGATACAGATCGTTATAGGTAACTATAATGATCGATATCACTCAACCATAAAATTTTCACCTAAATTCGCAAAAGACAGTATCGATCCAACCATCTTAAAAGACAGGATAGACCGGACAAAACAACATATAATAAACGAAAGAAATAGAAATAGGGAAGACTACGAAGAACAAAGATCAACGGGACCAATAAAAAACTATAAGAGAGTACGGCATAAAGATCAACCTTATTTCCGAATTAACCCCCTACAAAACGTCCATGTAGCAAACATAAAGAGGCCATGTAAATTCGATAGAGTTGAGAAGTTAAATAATGAAGAGGAAGATGATAGGATTAGCATAATAGCACATAATGGGGATATATAGAAAAAAAAACTAACCATTTTTTGTGTTTGTCCCTCCAACTAACAGTCCAACGTCAACATACTTTCAGGCCATGTGGATAATAATGTTTTTGGTGACCGCAATGAAACTGGTCACAGCGTTCCTGCAAGTATCGCCGATAGCTGAAGAGGCAGGGTACACCATGATCCAACTCAACGAAGTAGAAATTGTCAACGAAGTAAATACAATATTGGATATCATACACCCAAAAGAGTTAACAGATTTGGTCGAAGAAATTCAGGAGAATATAAGACAGACAGAAATAGGTAACAAAGGGTTTGTTTTTAATGAAATTAAAATAATCAAAGCAAAAATTAAATCCATTACACCCAAGGAAGAGGGAAGAAAGAAGAGAGGTTTGATTAATTTGGGAGGCACGATGTACAAATGGCTTTTCGGGGTAATGGACGATGAAGACAGACAGGACATAATTAGTCACTTAGAAGTAATAGAGAAAAAACAATCACAACGCCATAGCAAACGTAAATAAACAAATCGTCATAAAGAAGCACTTTAATAATTCTATTAACCTAATGAAAACCATAATAGAAAAGGACAGGGATAAGATTTTAAGAGTCAATCCAGAAGAAGATCCAAGAATCAAATACAGAAGGAAGATAAAGAATTAACAAAATTAGTTTTATATAATGACCAAATGAACAAACTAAGGCATATTGAAAAAAAAATTGACGAAATTCAGGATAACATAGCTGCCGCTAAAAATAATTTAGTACATCCGGGAATGTTAACAAAGGAAGAAATAGATGGTTTCGAAATAGATTTTTATAAATTAAAATTGGCCAAAGTAGGTGTCGTGGCATTCAAAAATGAAGCAATAATATTCGCAATACAAATCCCAAAAAGTTTTTTAAAAAAATATGTAAAATTAATTACGCCACTGCCAAATAAGGAAAAATTGCAAATAGATCAAGAAGATGAATTAATTGTAACAATAAATAAGGAACATTTTGTATATAAAGAAAATACTATATTGAAAAAATTAAAGCTAAGTAAGAATTGTATCTTTTCTAACGATTGTGAATTTAAGTACAATAATAAAACAGCAATTCAAGAAATAGGTGATGACACCTTATTAATAAGGAATGCCCATAATGAAAGTCTCATACAGAATTGCGATGAAAGGAACTTCATACTGCAAAATAATTATATTATAAACTTCGCAAATTGTAAAATACAAATTAAACAAGAAAGCTTTAGTAACAACAAAACAGAATTTATTGACAAACTTGTACATCCTGTGAAAATGCTAAACCAATCTTATGAATCAAAAGTAAGTTTTGATAATATTGTATTAAATAATTTTGAAAACCTTAAAGAAATTACAGAATTAAAATATCATAAAAATGTTTCCTATGGTATAAATATTACCCTATTAATAATAGTGTTGGTAGCAATATTTATAGTTGTAAAAGTATTAAGGAAAAAATCTGTTAAAATCAAAATCCTCAATAAAAGAACTCAGGAGAGTTCTAAGAGCGGCCCTAGGGGAGTTATGGCAGGGGACACCCTAGCCATCAACGAACCGACTCGTTGCACTGAACTGCAACCTAAAGGCAACGAGTCGGTACGTGAAGGAATGCACAGAGTCAGCATATTTTAGATATCTGACTCTGTGCAGCTGCGATGCTGCTGCATGCAAGAAGATCACTGCAGTAGCATCGCAGAAGGCAGTTAAAAACCGAACTCCGGCCAAGGCGGTCGCTCTTAATAAAAACGGAACTCAATTTGAATTAATTACCAAAATTACCAAAAGGGACCATTTTCTATAACTCGCGCGGTCAACATCGGCGCGCGCGGTCAACTTGGTCGTTGGATTGACGGCAAACTATTTATAGTAGATGAGTGTTCGAGCACTCATTTTGTAGGTAATTTCAAGTACTTTAAAATGGTATCGAAGCAGTATGCGAAAAAACCTACCGGTTTCACGGTATTCACGAAAAACGAAAAACTATCCCTCACTTTTGACCTTTGACCGGCCATTGTGATTCACCTAATCGACCTATGACCTTGATTTTATTATCATTAGATAGATAATTTTATTCCCCACAAATTTGATCCCTCGGACTTGCCGGTACGAGCAATAGCACCTGAGATAAGGAATTAAAACGAACTCACCCCTAAATACACACAGGGGAGGAGCTTCCCCCACCCCCTCGAATACGAAAACTCAGGACATGCCCCCGAACACACCCTCAAAATTTCAGCCATCAAGTATTTTTTTTTAGTAAATGTGATTTATTTGTCTCTATTTACTGTACTATCTTCACAATGTGTTTTCATTCGGAAATCAAAGGGAGACAAGCGATGAGACAGAAAACACGAAATTTTGCGAATGTATTTCTATGCGTGTATACATGTGCACTTCTACACATGAACAACTGTCAAACTGCTCCAGGGGCGGTTGAAGAAAAAGGTAGGCTTTTCAGTCAATTTCGACAAATTTTTATTTATTTCCAGTAAATTTTCACCGCACCTGACTTTTGACATATGTCAAGGTACATTCGTTTATACGCTTTCTCGCTCATATTTCACTATTGCTGTACTGTGATGTTGGCGAATGTACCTTGAGCTTAGTGCCAATATAGAAGTATTACATATATGGCCCAAGTGCATATACGTAAACAATAAAGCACAAAGCGGATACAATGGGACAATGAGCTCACTTTCACTGCACATTGAAAATTTTCTTTAAGGTATCATGGCACGTTAGAAAGGGGAATTTTTAATGATTTACAAAATTATTAATTTTTCAGCTCCTTTATTATCAATCTTTTTGAAAATTTTTTTACAATATAGTGAAGGTTTAAGGAACACAACAAAATTTATTTTTTAGCATATTGTCTCTTATCTAGGTGGAGCTGAAGTCGCGTAGAAAAAAAACACATCCTCCATTGCGGACACTTAATCTCCGGATTGGCTCGACCGATTTAAAAAAAAAATTTTAGTTGTCTTTATTAACTTTTTTTTTACAAGAATCGACCACAATATTGAAGAAAATTTTTTATTTAAAGTACTTTTTCTGGGGAAAAAAGGTGAAAAACGCAGTAAATTTTTGACACTTTTTTTCAAAAAACTCCTATCCTTTTATTTTTAGCGTTATTTTTATTTTTCTGGTGAATTCCTGTGTCCGAAAGCTTAATAATTATGAATCGTTTTTGTTTTTTTGTTTCAGATTAGCCGATTCGGAGCTTAAGTGTCCGCAATGGAGGATTTGTTTTTTTTTGTTACGCGACTTCAGCTCCACCTGTATAAGAGACAATATGCTAAAAAAAAAAATTAATTTTTTTGTGTTCCTTAAACCATCAATATATTGTAAAAAAATTTTCAAAAAGATTGTTAATAAAGGAGCTGAGAAATAAATAATTTTTTAAATAATTAAAAATTCCCCTTTCTAACGTGCCATGATACCTTAACTTAAAAAATTTTCAATCGTGCATATATATACACATACATACGTGCATATACACACACAAATTTATACGCATACACACATATATATACATTCCGTTTAGCTGCCTATTCGCTTAGGTGCATTTTCTGCTTAGCTGCATTATTTGGCCAAAATACTACTTCGTAAACCGAATTTTCTTTGAAAATTTCACATTTAGCTGCATTTCACTTAGCTGCACTATTCCGTTTAACAGCCCTGTTTTTGAGCAAATTTTCTTTGATTTGTATGAAAAATATTTCGTTTAGCAGCACTTGAAAATTTCGAAAAGTTTTTTTGGAAAATAGTATCGAAACAAATTTCCACATTTTCGAAATGGAGGCAATAGTTGTGAAATTGTCAAAAAAGAAATATTCGCAGCGTAAAATTACAGATTATTTTACATAAAAGCATATCAGTAAGAATATGTATATAAATATTTTCATTATATCCAGTGTATACATACATATTAGGTATGCATAAGCATCTATAAGATAGCGGTTAATTTGCTAATAAAAATTTGTTCAGTCTTACACTGGTGTAATCTTTTCAAGAATTCAATAGATTCGTTCATGCAAAATTTTGATATATATATCAATATTGATATAATATATATATATATAATATATATTTTGATATTTTTATATAGGTGCGCCAAGGATCTACTTTAAAAAAAATTTTGCTGTTTCCAAAAACTTTTCTAGATATTCCGCTTAGCTGCACTTTTCGCTTAAGTGCCCCAAATCATGTGCATCGAAGGTGAATGCAGCTAAACGGAATGTACTGTATATACAAATATATATATTTATACACACATAGGTATACTCATATACATACACTGCACATCTGCTGCCACCCCAAGTGCATACAGTGGCACAAATATCGCCCATTCGCACACAAAAATTTTGGTACACAAAATTATTTTCACACTTTTTTACGTTCACTAACACACTAATACAAATAATCACATACAAATATATATATACAGTTGCGGCAAATATAATAGCACCGGTAAACCAATATAACTATTTCCTATACGAAAAAATTACGTGTCGCTATATTTTCGTTTATTTCTGTAAAATACCGTTATACGTACTACTCTCTTTATATAAGTAGGGTTCCTTACTTAAAAGTTTGACACCATTTTTATATGAAGCAGTTTAATGAGCAGAGTGCAGCTCAGTGCGGCAAAAATAATAGCACCATTCATACATCTTTTCACGAAGGGCAAAATTCCCTTAAAAATATCAAATTAAAAGTATAAATTTCTTCAGGTTCGTACACTTTTTGCAGTTTTCTGTAAAAAAACCAGTCAATTAATATGAATTTCTTAGCAGCAATGGGGCGTGGAAAACACTGCACTACTGAACAACGTAAAATCATAAAAAACATGATTTCGGAAGGCAGCACATATTCGGATATAAGGAAAATTCTTAAATGCTCAAATAAAATGATTCGGAATGCACTAATATTTACGGCGAAACCAGAGAAACGTGGCCGAAAGCGCGCAATATCACCTCTAAGCGTTAAACGTTTAATCAGGCTGAGCAAAAAAGAACCATTTAAAGCTGCCACGGAGCTAAAAAAGGAGCTGAATATAACTGCATGCATTACAACTGTTCGCAGCAAGCTAAGAGATCATAACCTGAAAGCCCACAGTCCAAGAAAAGCCCCTCTCTTAAGTAGCAAGCATGTGAAAAAACGAAAGCAGTTTGCTAAAGAGCATTTGAACTGGCCAGCGGAACGATGGAGGAACATACTATGGACGGATGAGAGTAAGATCGTCTTATATGGCAACAGAGGTTCTCGTCTTTATGTAAGAAGGCCTGCTAATGCTGAGTACGATCCAAAGTTCACAACAAAAACAATCAAACATGGCGGCTCTAGCATAATGATATGGGCATGCTTCTCCTATTACGGCGTTGGGCCCATACATTGGATTAAAACTATTATGGATCAGAATGTTTATGTGGAAATACTACGAAATGTGATGCCTGTGGGTGTACCAACAGGACAACGACCCTAAACATACCTCCAAGAAAGCTAAAAAGTGGTTCAAACGCAACTCGGTTACTGTCATGGATTGGCCTGCACAATCGCCGGACCTCAATCCGATTGAAAATTTATGGACCGATGTGAAGAAGGCAGTTTCTAAGCGAAATCCAACAAAAAATGAAGCTCTTTGGATTGCTACTAAAGAATCCTGGGATGCGATTCCGGTCGCGCGGTGCCAAAATTTGGTTAACTCCATGCCAAGACGTTGTGCTGCTGTTACTGCCAACAATGGCCACGCAACAAAATATTAATTAATTATAATTTTTAACGTCGATTTTATGCTACAAAGAAATAAATTCCTTCCTTTAGTATTTTTTGATATTCATGCACAAAGAAATAAAAGTGCTATTTTTTTTGCCGTGTCCTTTTATATGATTTTGCTAAAAATGTAAAAAATTTCTGAAAATAAAAACTTTATGTAAGATTTTGACTTTTGAAAAGTTGACTTATGTTGTAACGGTATTTTAAAATATAATCTAAAATAAATAAAATGAATTGGTTAGGCCTTTTTATTGAATACAATTTCGTTTCTTGTGGTGGTGCTATTCTAATTGCCGCAGCTGTATATATATACAAATATATATATTTATACACACATATATATATACACATACACATATTTACATTCATACACATATACGTAATTATTCACGTAATCCCATACAAAAAAATTCACTTTTTCACAAATAAAAACACATTTAATACACATTTGACTACACATTTGTTATATTATAATAATTTTAACATACATTCCCAATTCCCACATACATACCCATTTCTATCTATATATTTATTTGAATAAGGGCGCTGAGATCTCGCTATCCACACATCGTACAATATCATATGATACATCATTTTAAAGCTCTTGATGAGCATATTTGTACAAACTTCTCAAAATGTAGATTGATAAAGCCTATCTGGAGATATTTGCATCGAAAGTTGCATTAATTTCCCTATTGGAAACAGCAATGCGCTTTACGTTTATCAAATCCAATCAGAAAGCTGTGCGCTTGAGCGAGACAAACAAAATCGTGCATGGAACCCACACGTTCCACACACGCATGTGGTGAGAGCGTTACTTTACATGCCACAGCCAGCGTTGCCACAAGAAAAAACAATTTATAACCAGGAACAAAAATAAAAATAAACCAAAATGTAACAAATATAACCAAAATGTTCATTCGACATAAACAAAATAAATAACTCATGCATAAATTTCAAGATTTAAGGAACATTTAAAAGGCTTTTGGCACATATGTATGTGTGTTTGACATAAAATAAATAATTAACACGTTCACGCACAGTAAAAATTTCAGTGAGCTGCAAAAATAGACAGGCGATATTATTTTTAATTAGTTGTCAACGTCCGCGAACGTGTTGTTGACTTTTTTAAACATAGTTATTGATTTAAACAATGCTGCTTTCTTTTTTACGAGAAACAGCAATGGCTATTAGTTGCTACCATCAATCAATATCAATATTATTGCCACTCCCAATAATATTGTGCTAGATGATACATTTGTATCAGCATGCAATATTCTAAAAAATAACCAAATGGGATCAAAAATCACCAAATAACCAAAACCCATTTTCAAAAATAAAAATAACCATTTTTGGTTAAAAATAACCAAAACGGCAACGCTGGCCACAGCGTTGTTTTATTTGCGCTCTTTGTTTGCGTACACCGCAGCGAGTTTGCGAAAGCTATATATGTAATACTTCTATATTGGCAGCAACCTATCTTCACAATGTGTTTTCATTCGGAAATCAAAGGGAGACAAGCGATGAGACAGAAAACACGAAATTTTGTGAATGTATTTCTATACGTGTATACATGAGCACTTCTACACATGAACAACTGTCAAACTGCTCCAGGGGCGGTTGAAGAAATTTCAGTTAATTTCGACAAATTTTTATTTTTTTCCAGTCAATTTTTTTCCCGCCTGAACGCACCTGACTTTTGACAAATGTCAAGGTACATTCGTTTATATGCTTTCTCGCTCATATTTCACTATTGCTGTACTGTGATGTTGGCGAATGTACCTTGAGCTTACTGCCAATATAGAAGTATTACCAAAGAAAATAAACATACAGAATGCGCATGTCATACAAGCAAAAATTTTGTATGGCGGGTTCTAACATTGGAACCCGCGCTCTGCTCGCACAGATCACGTATGTGGTGAGAGCGTTGCTTTACAAGCGATAACGTAGTTTTATGTGTTGCGCTCTTTGGTTGCGCTCACTTCAGCGAGTCTGCGTTAGCACACTGCTGCGGCGTGGGATGATTGAGAGGTGAAGACGATGTGCTGTTGTTCTTGGTGTTGTTGCGCTGGCGAAAAGCTGAAATTGTAAAACAATTTCTATTTTCTGGCTGGCTTTTGTTCTTCTTCTATAAGCTTGCACGGCGTCGCATATTGCTCCTGAACTCACTGCCGACTTTAGTGTGCGCAAAATCATAGAAACGAAAAGAAAATATGGTTGGCATGGCGACTTATGTGATCGCTATAAACAAAGTTCCTAAAGAATTTATCAAAAAAGTATACCTAATATTTGATTGCATGAAAAGGGCAATCGGATAATTGCTTTAGATCGGTTTAACAATTAAATAATAAGTCGTACAAATTTATAAAGACTTTTTTTAAATTATTTGAAAGGTGTTAAATGTATGGATGATACATGTTTTTTTTAGAACAAAAATCTGTTTTTAATCACTGATGAAATTAAGAAAAATAAATAAATACATAAATACATACAATAAATAAAAAAAAATAAATTTTGTATAACAAAGAAGATTTTTAACCAAGATAAACTAGAAAATTCTTTTGCAATTTTGGGACAAAATTCAAGTATTATTCGGTCAAGTGTAGCAACTAATTTCGAAGATACACATTATTCTATGGATCAACTCCTATTACACTCCTGTTTCCAAAAACTAAGAAATGATGACGTTTTCACTGCGCTAAGTAAAACATGTTCCATAAAAATTATAATAAAAATTATCAATCGATTAGAGACTTTTGTTATAACCTATTTACTTGAATGAATGAATGAATGAATGCTGTGACAGTAAATTATAAAAAGGAAGTTCCAAACGATGCAAAACATAAATATTAAAAAAAACAAGAAAGGAAGAGCTGCTTTATTGACCCGCAATAATTTTTAACTTCCGTTGTTTGGAGCTTCCTTTTTTTATGGCCCACATACAATGTTTGCGTAAAAGAACTAAAATAAGAAAATCTAGGATTTTCAATTTACTGTCACAGCATTCATCACTGAACCATTCGGGAGTAGAATTCTTGCATAAGTCGGATATATGCGTTAATACCAATTTTTTCAGGCTCCGAGTCAAAAATTTTGTGAAACACCAGAATGTGTTTTTTGCTTGCTTCCATAAGGGAATCCGAAGGAGCTAATAGGTTACCAAAGTCTGTAACCGATTGATAATTTTTATGGAAAATAAATATTTCACTTGGCGCAGTTAAAACTTCATCTTCCTTTCTACAGTTTTGGAAACATTTGTCACAATTCATTTTTGAGAGAATTTTGATTTGATTGATAATGGCAGTAAACATTCTGTTCAATATTGACGTCACATTTTTCTCGAACTGTGTTGCAAAACCAATCGCCAACACAAAAAAGCATACACACAAAAACTACAACAACAAAAAGCATTGGCGTCGTTGAAACGACGATCATTGCGCTGGCTGATGTGTTGCTGTGAGAAATTTGCACAAAAAATGATTGAGAAACCAAAACAACCACCAACACCTCAAAGTACACGGGAGAAGCGGTACTTTCACTTCATGTATGTTTGTGGTGGCGTGTGCTTCAGTTCGCACAGTCAATGAGCGTAAACTGAAGCGCTTGCTCTCCTTGCACCGCTCTTTCCCTTTTGTGGCTTCCCCCGCTCTATGAAGCTCGCAAACAAAAATTTGAATTTTTGAGCTCAGATGCGCCATCTATACACTTCATATTCTTTGTTATTACCCATTCACATTTTTTGTTTGTTCCCATATATACATATTTATATATATATATATATACATATATATTTCCCTTCACATTTACACACACGGGTGTAACCCTTTTTTTTTGCTCGACAAAAATACCAATTCGTTTAAACGAATTTTCCCATTCCCAACTCTTCCCATTCTCAAACATCGTTCGTGCGGACGCACCCCCTACACTTATATTTATTCAAACTTTTTACCCTCTGTCGAGCTTTTCTAAGCAAAATGCCTGTTGAGCGATCCCCTAAACGCCAACTAGTCACAATGGAGACTCCTTCCTCCAGATACACAAAGTCGTCTAACGCACGTTTGACAGTTCCTGTCACTCGGGAGCCACCAAACACTCGGTCCAAACTCTCTAGTCCCAAAGCAACCGATCCTAGTGCAATTATGCACAAAATTTTCATCGGCTCCCACTGAGGATTTCACCAAATCTCTGGTCCAAATTAAGCAAAAAAATTTGCAAGCCCAATGGGAGAGGCTTGTGCGCGCACATGAGGCAGTCTTCATTGCTGAAGACAACAGCCAGCCCGACGGTTTCAAAGAGTCGGCTAGGCAAAAAATCGATGCCTGCACAGACCAATACGAGTTGTGCATGGCTCAGATGTTGGACATCATTGAGATGCTCCAAACTCAGTCCCCCAGCCCGCTGCGCATATGGAACCGGTTCGACCCCTAGAACCAGCAAATACCCCCTACATTTGCCTACAAGTTCCACCTTGTGATACCGAAACATTTTTCGGGGGCTATGAGCAGTGGCCGTCCTTCCGGGACATGTTTACGGCAGTATACATAAACCACCCCCAGCT
Organism: Melieria picta; assembly: GCA_964056695.1. Lineage (NCBI taxonomy): Eukaryota > Metazoa > Arthropoda > Insecta > Diptera > Ulidiidae > Melieria > Melieria picta. The sequence continues at coordinate 965,956 of OZ057401.1, read as the reverse complement.
CACTCCAGCCCAAAAATTGTATCACCTCCGATACAAGACGCAAGGTAAAGCCGGTGCTATTGTAAAGCAATATGCATTAACCGATGAGAATTTCGGACTCGCGTGGGAAGCCCTAAGATCCCGTTTCGAAAATAAACGCATACTCGTTGGCACTCAGCTCCGATCCCTTCTGAATATCGCTCCTGCCCACACTGAAAATAGTGAGGCACTACAGCGGATCCAAAACACAATAAACAATTGTCTGTCTGTTGTCAATACTCAGGCCGTAGACACTGACAATTGGGATCCGCTATTGGTTTACATATAGTTATATAACCCACACCACATTCCCATACAACCCACACACCACATTCCCATACAACCCACGCACCATATTCCCATCCAACACACCACACAAAACAAACGTCCATAAATGTCACGTTTTGCCACGTATGCAAAACTGCAGCTGCATGCAACATAATACCATGCAGCTGCAGACCAAAAGAACAAAAGTAAATAGAAGATAAGAATTATTGTAACTTGGGTTAAGGTTCTCCAAAAATAAAGTAGTCAGTTTCTAACATTAACTCACATCGAGCGGACGTTTTTATTTCGCCGAACATTAGTGGCGCAGTCGGTACTAAATTGCTTGTGTGCAAAGAAATTTTGCAACAGAGCAATACCTCGAATTCCCTCGGAACTTGTGTGCAAAGAAATAACAACAGAGCAATACCTCGAATTCCCTCGGAACTTTCGTGCAAAGAAATAACAACAGAGCAATACCCCGAATTCCCTTGGACTTTTCGTGCAAACAAAACTTTTAAAATAAACTTCGAAAAATTTCTAATTTGAACCTCTTTGGAAATCTCAAAGAAGGCGCATACTCCAGTTGTGTATTAAGCAGTGCAAAAAGTGCAGCAAAAAGTGCAGAAGGCGCATACTCCAGTTGTGTATCAAGCAGTGCAAAAAGTGCAGCAAAGCCCGTGGTGCAAAAACATACAGGAAACGTATATAACAAATTTGAAAGGAAGCAAGTGGTGAATCACGCCGAATCAATTTTGACAAATTCGCTCTTGAAAATTTTTCAAGTCACAATTTCAATTCAAACTGTGCCGTCACACATATTTTGTCGCCGTTTCTTACACAAACGATTTACAACGAACGAACAGGGAACGAAATAGAGGACGAGTAAAAAGGACTTGGCGAAACATCCGATCAGTAAGGCAGACATGTCAAGAAACCAGGGAAGACAACAAGGCAGGAAGCACCAAGGAAACCGGAAACAGCTAAGCAGACTAAGTTAAGTTTAGAACCTAAGAAAAAAAATATATATAATTATAAATAAAAAAGTAAAAGAAATAAAAGTAAAATGGAGAATCTCGATGGATTGCAAAATTTAAACTAATAACCACAGCTTTAAACTGCGTAAGCCCATTTGATGGCGACAGAAATTCACTAGTAAATTTCATAAATAGGATTGAAATCCTAGGGCCAATGTTAGAAGCACTTCATAACGACTACAAAGCCCTAATACTTGGGCTAATTAAAGATAAAATAATAGGAAACGCACGGTCCACAACAAACGTAACAACTTGGACTGAACTGAAGACAGTTTTAATTAGAGCACACGGAGAAAAAGATTCAATTGAGAGTCTAATAGACAAAATCAGGGCATGTAGGTGTGACAAAACGATAGAGGAATTTTATAGGAAAATCAACAGGCTGTTAGCTAGACTAAATAACGCTTATCTCTTGGAGGGAAGAGGAAATTCCGAAGAAATAGCTAGCAACAAAAGAATTGCGTACCATTCATTTAAAAATGGGTTACCTGAACCAGTGAAAAGTATGATAGCCGGAACCCTCCCTCCAGTAATCCAGACTAATGGATATTCCAGATACGGAAAGAACTACTGGGCATACACGGACTCAAGTAATCAACCCAACTCATCAAACCTATACAACAGACAAAATAGAAACAATCAAATCCACAACGGTAATAATTCAAATAATAATGGGCAATACAGGCAAAATCCTGCTCCTAATAGGAATAATTTCCCAAACACAAATAACAATGGGCAATACAGGCAAAATCCTGCTCCTAACAGGAATAACCTACCAAGCTCAAATAACAGCGGGCAAAACAGAAACAACTACGGAAACTATAGAAACAATGAATGGGTACAGAAACGAGAACAATAGCAGCCAATCTAGATTGACAGACACTCGTAGACCCCAAGGAAACACTACAGCTGGGAATGGAGTGGAACCAATGGACATTTCTACCAACGAAAGAAGCAGAAACAATTGTGAAGGTAACCTGACAGCTGCAATTGATCAGGAAAACGACAATTCAAATTTTCATGGGGAAGCCGAAGACGATTACCTTATATAGTGATTAAAACCAAAATTCGTAACTTAAAATTTATTATAGATAGCGGAGCAGAGTATAGTATAATAAACCCTTATCTCTGCAACCCAAAATGGAAAATTGTATCTACCCCCAAGACACTTAGGGCTCTAAACCAAATTCACACACTTAATACATGTTACGAATTCCCATTATTCAAGGAATTTAATGAAAAAGATGATTACCACGTACAGTTCTTAGAATACAAATTCCACGATGAATTCGACGGATTGATAGGTAATAATATTTTGATTAATTTAGAAGCAGTGATAGACTACAAAAAACGGGCGCTTACTACATCTAATGCAACAATACCAATTTTCTTCAACAAAGAAGAAGAAACCTACATAGAAAAACTACAATTGAGTGAGGATATTAACCTTTTTAACAACCAACTTGACCACCAACAAATTTCAAACCGTAACTTTGCAGAACATTTAAACCCCAAAGATACGCGGATACTCAAAAGGTTGCTAGAAGAGTATTCAGACGTTTTTTTTAAAGAGGGTGATAATCTTACATTCACCAATGAAATCAAACATGAAATAAAGACCAAGACAAACATCCCCATTTACACTAACTCATACCGATACCCAGAGATTCATCGACAAGAAGTTGACGAACAGCTGGAAGAAATGCTCAAGACAAAAATTATACAACCAAGCAACAGCCCGTACAACGCCCCCATCTGGGTAGTACCCAAAAAATCAGACAGCTCTGGGGAGCAGAAGTGGAGAATAGTCGTCGACTATAGGAAATTGAACGAACAGACAATAGACCACAAGTTTCCTATACCAAACATTGATGAACTATTTGATAAGCTGGGAAAATGCAATTATTTTTCAAAAATAGACTTAGCAAAAGGGTTCCACCAGATTGAAGTAGCTCCGAAAGATCGTCCGAAAACCGCATTCTCGACAGCCAACGGACACTATGAGTTTCTGCGAATGCCATTTGGATTGAAGAACTCACCTTCAACATTCCAAAGACTCATGAACTGCGTACTTAAAGACCACATAAACAAGATATGCGTTGTGTACCTTGACGATGTGCTGATCTTTTCAACCTGTTTCGAGGAACACATAACTTCATTAAAAAAGGTCTTACAAACGCTAAGAGAGGCGAACCTAAAAATTCAAATAAGCAAGTGCCATTTCGCCGCAGAAACAACGGACTATTTGGGACACATAATCACGAAAGACGGAATAAAACCTGACAAATCAAAAATCGACGCAATAAAGAAAATAAAAATCCCGACAACAGTTAAGGAAATTAGGCAATTCCTAGGAATCACTGGTTACTATAGGAAATTCATTAGGGATTATGCGAAAGTCGCGTACCCCCTAATAAATTGTCTAAAGAAGGACGCCAAAATAAATCCGAAAGACACAGAATACATTTCCGCCTTCAACAAAGTGAAAACACTCCTTGTTACGGACCCCATACTAAAACACTCAGATTTTTGTAAACCATTTACGGTAGTTACAGACGCATCCAATTACGCTATTGAAGCCGTACTGACCCAGAATAATCATCCGATTAGTTACGCATCGCGAACACTAAACGAGCATGAAAAGCGGTATGCCATTATTGAAAAAGAACTGCTTGCAATAGTGTGGGCAGTTAAATACTTCCGAACATACATCTACGGCAGGAAATTCACAATCTGCACAGATCATAAACCTCTAACCTGGCTTAACGGCATTCGGGAGCCAAATATGAAATTGCAAAGATGGAAAATAAAATTAAATGAATACGACTTTGACATCAAATATCTAAAAGGAAAAGAGAATCAGGTAGCTGACGGACTAAGTAGAATTGTGACCGAAAATACGGACGAAGACAGTACGAATTTCGACAATGTACTGTGTAACATTGGACAGGAAGAGGACATAAACTCTACGGGCGCAACGGTACACAGCGCCGCAGAGGACGAAACGGATTACATTTACATTACCGAGAGGCCTGTGAACCTATACAAAAACCAAATTTATCTACAAAAAGGTGACTCAGAGAAAATAACAATTAAAATTGTTAACAACACTGTTAGGAATTACATAAGAGTGTGCGAAAATAGTAATCTAACGAAGCTACTTGGACAAGTACTAAAAGATAAAGGCACAATGTGTATTTATTGCACAGATGACCAACTTTTCTTACAACTTCAAGATACTTACGTTAAGTTTTTCTCCATTAACAAGGGTTTGAAATTACTAAAATCAAGCGTCACATTAACAGACATCATCACTACATATATAAAGCAAAGTCGCAAAGTCCTTATGTATCCTTATAACTTGAAAACGACTGGACCAACTTGGATACTTCCTTCGGCAGGTTTGTTCGAAATTGTTACGTGAAGGTTTATAAAAAAAAAAAGTCGGGAAAACGGGGCGTGGCACCACAAGAATACATTTTTAGACAATAACTTTGGAACCATAAGTCACACATCAATTAAATTTGGTACAAACTTTCTATTTGATCATATCCTTCAATAGAGGGAATGGGATGGGTATTGAACAAAGGGGTGTGGCACCGCCCATACAACTCAAATCTTTTAAATGGAATAGCTTCGGCATTGTAAGTCGCACAGCATTGAAATTTGGTGCACCGTCGTTTCATAGATGTGTCATTCTACTGTTAAATTTTGATGGGCGTTGAACAAGGGGCGTGGCACATTTTTTATGACCCAACATTTCAGCAGAACTGTAAGTCGCACATCAATGAAACTTGGTACGAACCTACCATTTAGTCATATCTTTCGACAGAGGGAATGGGATGGGTATTGAACAAAGGGGTGTGGCACCACCCATACAAGCCAAATCTTAATAATGGAATATCTTTGAAATTGTAAGGTGCACAGCATTGAAATTAAGTATAGTGTCGTCCCATAGATGAGTCATTCTACTGGTAAGATTTGATGGGCGTTGGACAAGGGGCGTGGCACATTTTTTGTGACCCAAATATTTCGCTGAACTATAAATCGCACAGCAATGAAATTAAGTACGAACCTACCATTTATTCATATCTTTCGACAAAGGGAATGGTGCGGGTATTGAACAAGGGGGCGTGGCACCGCCCATACAAGCCAAAGTTTTAATAGAGAATATCTTACAGTCATTCTATTGGTAAGATTTGATGGGCGTTGGAAATGGGGCGTGGCAAATTTTTTGTGACCCAATTATTCCGCTGAACTATAAATCGCGAAGCAATGAAATTAAGTACGAACCTACCATTTTCCCTTTCGGCCCTGCCAATATAATTTAAATCTGGTTCAAGCGCAATCCATTTCTTTACTGAAACTTAGCAGCAACATTGCTTATTTGAGGGCCTCGATTGCGTTAATCAGTAGCTCCCTCCTCTTCCTTTAGTTGGTTTTCTTCGTCAATTTGCATCGCCATAGATTCGCCATCTCGCGTATTTCATTATAAGAAAACAAAAAATGTCGTGCGGGACGAAGTTCGCCGGGTCAGCTAGTAACCGATAAAGAACAAATGCTCTCTCTCATCAAGGAGGAACATTTACATAATAACCACAGAGGTATCCAGGAAGTATTTAAAGAGCTAAAATCGAAATACTTCCACCAAAGATGATCAAACCCATCCCGGGTCCGAAAAGAGGGCAGTTGCCACTCCAGTGCGACTTGCTCCAAGCGCTGCAAATCCCGCAGACGTCGGACTGATCGGGTATAAACTCCAAGATCTATCAGATCTCCCTCTTGGGTGGAACGGCTCCAGCAATTCTTCGATGCTGAGCCAAACGGTCCTGCTCAAACAGTTCCAATTCCGGATCAAAGAGCGGTTGACTGCCACCACCCTCTCGAAGAGCAAACCGACATCCTCGATCGGTTCCCTTGCTTCTCTCGAGCCCTGCGAATAGGTGCATATGGGGCATTCCATACAAAATTTGCCACCAAAATTTTTTTTTCCATAAAAATATTTTTTTTCGTTGAAGTTGTCGAAAATATTCGATACGTATTTTTTTATTCTTATTTTTTACGCGTTATTTTCGAGAAAAAATTTTTCGAAATTTTACTTTCGTAATAAAGTACATTTTTCCAATCGTTAATACTGAAAAACCTAATATAGGTATGAAAAAAGTCGCGAGTCGCGCTGCGGAGCGTACCGCAGCGCGACTCGGTCGTACGCAGGCTGACGTGTCTAGACTTGTCGCGTTAGACATCGCGCGCTCGCGCTTACAGTTTATTGTTAACTACGTCCCGAGCCGTTATATAAAAATGCATTGCTCCTTAACTTTTGAGCCTTCCACTCCAAAATTTTTCCATAATTCAGAAGAATGTTTGGACCATGTTTTTCGATAAAAAAAAAGAAAAAAATTAGGTCCATCTTTAAAAAAATTCTATTTGTTTATAAATTTGCAATTTTTTTCTTCGAATAAATGATATGATGAAAATTTAGTATACCTCATTAGAAAGCTGAGAAAAAAGGGTAAATTTTATGTTGAGGAAATTTTTTCATACCTATATTAGGTTTTTCAGTATTAACGATTGGAAAAATGTACTTTATTACGAAAGTAAAATTTCGAAAAATTTTTTCTCGAAAATAACGCGTAAAAAATAAGAATAAAAAAATACGTATCGAATATTTTCGACAACTTCAACGAAAAAAAATATTTTTATGGAAAAAAAAATTTTGGTGGCAAATTTTGTATGGAATGCCCCATATATACTCCACAAATCCCCCACACTTGGAAAAAAGTAAATGGCAACTTGGCCAATTTTTTAATTTATATATCTCCATATTCCCCGGCTGTAGCTTAAGCGAAACCCGCAGCTTAGCCGTTTTCTCATACCCATGATGTCAGCTTCAATATTGCTATGTCCAAATAACTGACATCTTTTAATATTTGCAGATCGGCTTCGTATTGGATTGCTCCGTACCCGCAAAAGCTGCATCACATCCTCACCCGGCGGACCCGCGGCTTCAATAAATTGCAATATGCAATGGCGGCCGCGATGGCTAAATGAGTGTTTCTTGGCAAGGCACCGAAGTCAAGAAAAGCATACGGAATTTCAGCACAGCCATTGCTATAAGAAGTACGGCAATTTGTAAAATAGTTTAAAACTATTTATTAATAACAGTTTTCCTTCATAGACGCAGCCAGTGCTAAACATATTGACGAGGATGTTTATGTTCGTGGCACCAAGGCATTTTTCCAATTTGCCAAAAATAGGCAGATACAAAAAGCAAACAAAAGTCTGAAAAATAAAATGAATTAAAAAATTGAGGAATGTTTTTTAATTGCTACACCGCGAACGATTTGCATTTAGAATAAACTTCCCAGCGAACAATTTGCATTTGGAATAAACTTACTACAAGCTTGCATCACATTAGGAATGAGCAGTGGCGGCTTAAGGTGCTCGAGGGCCCGGGGCGGCGATGGTTGAGGGGCCCCCTAAATTCTTCAATTTTATGAAATTAAAAATGTTATGTAACTGGTGTAATTTTTTTTATTCAAAAGTATGCAAATATAGTAGCCTAAAAATGCACATATAAAAAAGAAAACAAGTCTGTTGGACAACATCAATTGTAAACTAACAAAAGATAACATTTATTTCAACACATAACATCCAAAAAACAAAATTAAAGGAACATTCATTTTCAGTCATTTTTCAAATTCTTATTTGTATTTGACATACATACAAAGTAAAAAATTGTTGGCAGTCTTGTGCATATTAAAAAGGATGCACACAAATAAACATAAAAATTAATATACTAAGAAAAACAAACTTGTTACGATAACAAAATTAAAGGAACATTCATGCTATTTCAACGTATTGTTTTGTAGGGGTAAAACTAATATTAATAACAAAATTTTTTTGACTTCAACAAAGTTTAATAAGGTTAAAAAATTGTGTAATTTACACTAGTTTAAAAGCAAAATCTCGGAGATTGCGATATTTAATTTTTAACGAGGGAAAACTTTTTGAAACTTATAACCAATTGTTATTTAGAAAGGATGTCTTCTTGCTTTTATTAAACTGAATTTATCTATTGCAGCTTCAAAGTCAATTGCCGATGCTGTGTCTCTTTCAATTGATAAAAGTGACAAGCAACTTAGCCTTTCATCAAGCATGGTGGAGTGCAAATAGTTCTTTACAAGTTTCAGTTTTGAAAAACTTCTTTCGCAACTTGACACCGATACACAAATTATTAAGAAATATTGCACGATCAAACTTAAATTTGGAAGTGTCTCAATGAAGTCCCATTTTACAATAAATTGTAATAAATTTAGTCCAGACCACAGAGAAATTTCTTCTGTCTTTATATCGCTAGACGATAAGTGACGCTTAAGTCGCAACACTTCTTCAAATATTTCTGTCTTTTTAAATTCATTGTATATATGTTGCAATAAGCGTGTCTATGGCTTCATTGATGTCGGTGTGTGTAGAAGTTAAAATAAAATTACAATTGACAATTTTAAAAGTATTTACAACAATTTGCATATTTGAAAAACGATCTGCCATTTCGGAACTAAACCGGTCTAGACACTCTAACATTGCTCTATTTATTTCGTCTTTCAATGTGAAAGCGTCTGAGTTTTGCTCTCCTGGCAGTAATCTTGTAGTTCGGCGTCTACCACGCCGACACATATCCACACCCAATTCATTACACTTGCGTTTTGCAAAATCCAATGAATTTTGTACTATTTCACAACGTTCTTGAAGTAAGAACATTTTTAAAGTATTGAGTTTAACCAAACCCATGTCAATACTAATATTATGTTTTTGTAAATATATTTGCACTGAATTTACTTCATTCAAAACACAGCTCCACATATGTAAAAAGCTTATAAACGTGTAATCACATATAGAAGACAAAAGTAAATTAGCGTTTGACCTAGTGTCCAAGTTTTCCTTTTCTGGATTGCACATTTCTTCTAAGCAAGAAATAATTTTCTCCAAATTATTTCTTACAACTATTACAGAAGCGTAATGTGCACTCCATCGCGTGTTACATACTCGTTTTAAATGATGATCAACACATTTTGTAAGCTTTTCCCACCTTCCTGTGGAAGCAGCAAAAAATGCGTACAATCTTTCAATAGTACCGAAACAAGTTAAGCTTGTCGGTACACAGGAGAAAGAATGCACGCCGCATAGATTTAGTGAGTGATATGCACAAGGAAAGAAAAGGGCTTTTGGGTTGATATTTCTTATTTTTCTTTGAAGGCCGCCATACTCTCCAGACATGGACGCCGCGTTATCATAACCTTGTGACCGACAGTTTTGAATATCTAATTCGTCTTTGTTCAGTTCAATTAAAATTGCTTGCAACATATCAGTTGCAGTTTTTCCAGATAACGAAAAAAACCCTAAAAATGATTCGCGCACCTCCACTGTCTCATTTTCAATATGTAAGTACATATCTAATTATTTTACTTATTTTATCTGAATGGCTTACGTCAGGTGTCGAGTCAAGTATTATTCCAAAATATTTAGCTTTTTTTATATCAGAAATTATTTTATTTTTGACTTCTCCACCCAAAAGCAAAATAAATTCATTCTGAATCCCTTTGGATAAATACGAACAGCTTCTAGTAAGCCGTCCTGCAGTCTTCTCAAAATTCAACCAATGTTCCTTTAACACAGGGTCTTATTTAGCTAATAATTTTACTAATTCTAGGAAATTGCCACGGTTTTCGGATTTAGCGTCTTCTCTGTGGGCTCGAAAAGCAAGGTTTTGTTTTGATAAATAGAGCGTTATATCGAGAAGCCGATGAAGAACATCTCTCCACTTTTTTTTTGCAAATTGATTTGCTGCTGGTTAGTCTGATCAATCAACCCTTCATTTCTGAGGCCCACTCTCAAATTTTTCCATTTTTCTAGGTTTGACAAGTGGTCAGGGGTAGATTCGTGCTCCTTAAGCTTAGGATTTAATTTCCACCACTTGCGAAACCCGCAGACGAAACTTTTTTGAGCATCAGTCTCAACCGCAAAAAGACGACAGCAAAAGCAAAATAACAAATTGGTTTTTGGAGAATAAGCCATCCACTTGCGCAGAAATGTGTTCCCGTCCGGTAGCATTCCATAAAACCACGACCCAGAAAGAGACCTTTGGGAACCCTTGCACATATCACCTCGTCGTTCGGTAACCATAAAGGGCCCGTCTTTGTGCTGATAAAGCGCAATGTCTTGTTTCACCGCTTCAATTCTCATGTGGTCTGGAACTGGAAGTGGCCAATCCGCAACGTCATCAGTACAGATGACATTACTAACAGAATCTCCAGCCACATCCTGGATATCACATATGGATGTATCGGAATTATCTAAATTTAGAACTACAACAATATAATTAACAAACTGTAACTTCCAGGCAAAGGTGGGCAAAAAAATCGGTTTTGTTTAAAAACTTGGGCCACTAAAATGTTGATTTTCGAAACTTATGTGCTTAACCCTTTTTTTAAAGCACTACAAAGTATAAAAAAGATAACTGTGCACGCTTACTATGTGGTTTTTCCAATTGTTCATCGTCGGTAACTAATGGATATAAGTTTATATTTAGCTCTTCTGGATTTGCTTCATCTGTTTTTGTTGCTGCTTCTGTGTACTTTTCTGACTGTCGTGAACTTTCTAAACCTGGGATTACTAACCCATGTTCTTTTGCCGATTTCCTTGCGTTTGCCGGGGCTCCTGCACTCGCCAATTCCACTGCCAAGCCGGCTGTGTCAGCAATTGTTTCAGTACATTCGCTTCGCTTTCTTGAGCTTTCAACAGCTGCAGAATCATAATATTGTTTGACAAACTCACATTTAGTAGTATTTAATAGCATAAATGATTGTATTTTGCTTACATTCTGATACGAATTTTAAAAGAGACCCGGCAAGCGCCTTGGCCTTTCCATCCTTGATTTTTTTTAAGTTCCGTTTTGAACTGCCGCTTGGATATATTCTTTTCACTGTGCAAAACAAATTATTTAGAAAATGCACTATAAAATATCTTTTGGCGATGTATATTTACTATTTGTTTAAAATTTTGCCACTGCGCGACCAATTCAATATAACGAATTTCAATGCAAACCAAAGCAGTGTTCCCGTTATGCGGCTAAAAAAACACCGAACAAAAGGCTGGAAAAGTGCTGCCACTCGCACCAAATAAATTGCTACTGCGCAGTTGCGTCAGGTCAGTTTTTTGGCAGCATCGGTACGAAACAGAAGCAAAAAGAAAAAGAATAGCTGCTTCTTACTTACCACTCATTCACAATAAACAGCATTACACAAACTTCGGAACTTACGAGTAATTTGGTAAAACAAAATTTGTATATACAAGCTCTCTCGGGGGCCCCCCGAAGCCCGGGGCGGTCCGGCCCCCCTTAAGCCGCTACTGGGAATGAGCTTGTCTAATATGTTTAATATAAGCTTATAATAAACGTTTACAAAATGTTTGCATTAGGTTTGTCTAAAACGTTTGCATTAAGTTTGTAGAAATAAGTTTTTCTGCAAGGGTCAATTCCGTTTGCATAACAATTGGATCCAAACATTTTTCAAACATTTCGCAAGCTTATTCCAAATAAAATGCTTTAGTGTGTAAGCTTGTAGTAAGTTTATTCCAAATGCAATTCGCCTAGTACCATTTTAATGTCTCGCCACTCTACTCGTTACGTGTAATCAAGGCATAACACGAACCAAACAATACAAGCAAAGGGAAAAGGAAATAGGGAAACAAACAAAACGTAAAGTTAGTGCTCGCGACAAAATACCGAAAAACGAATCATTTGTTTAGTGCTCACTTGTTATGAGAAAAATACAACTGCAGTCGTATGTGGGTACATTGGTTTTATTTAATGTAATATTAATTCATACCTATTGCCAGTATTCTGAACCTGCAACATCTAAACAAAAACTGTGCCAGTGAGGACTAAACGAACTGTTCGTTTACGGTTTTCAGTTTTGTGTTTTGTTTGGTTTTCCATTACGATCACTAATGCTACGGCAAATGATAACTTTAAGGCTGGCAGCGGATACATTCGCACGAATAGTTTGTGTGTCCAAACGAAACCGAATTGTTTTGTTCCTTTTAGTGTTCGCGAGCACTATCGCGATGGAAACGATAGTAAAACGTTCGGTTTGTTTTCGTTCTCTGCCCCGAACACATAGACGAAGGGCAGCGGTACGACCACTTCTGTCAATGTGTAGAATCAGAAAGTTCCTATGAAGACGATTATTTCGACGACGGCATGGCTACACGACCACCGACCACAGTTGTCGCTTTCGCTAGCCATAGAACTATTACCTATTTCATAGGCATCAAAACCACAGCAATTGGCACCACTGTTCCAAAACAAATATTATAATTAATATATATAATTAATATTCGTAATGGCTTTTTTTAAAGACTTTTTCGGTATGCTTTGAACAACAATTACAATTTTGTTAGTATTGCAGTTCAAATTTACTACTTCTAAAAATGATTGCACATTGTCACATTGTTTTAATTTGATCGTAAATAAAATCGTTAAAGATGAATGCTTAATAGAGGGAGTGCGCAAGTATCCTAAAATTTGTGTTTATTCGCACAAAAAAGTATTGATGTAGCTGTCGCTTTCATTGTAATCAAGTATTTGGCTACACGCGGACGGTTGAAGACGACGCCATCTTGAAGTTGTGTGGCCGCGTCGCTGCCGTCTTCGATATTTTCGGCCATGAGGTTTAATATTTACCTTGAGAACCGCGAAGAGCTGTGTTCTCTATGTTAAATCGAGGTCGAAAGTTCTTCAAAAGGCATTTTTTTTTTTTTCCTTGAGGATGGGCAGGAAGGCTTCCAAGCACTCAGTCCATTTTGGACCATTGTACTATACCCATGGGGGATAGGGAAGGAAAATGAGAGTAATATCTCATACTTCACCCGTTTTGAAATGCGTATGCAACACTGTCTTTCCAACATATGTTACAGCACACATTTCAAGCGGATGGGGAAAGGGAATTGGGAGGGGACCTACAGTTTAACGCCGAATCCGAACGGCGATTGGCAGTTTTTCGTTCACACTTGGAGGTTTTGCCATTGCCTGCCAAGAGCGCACTTGTGCGATTCTTGTAATTCTCATTCCCTTCATGTGGATAGCGATAGAAGTAGATGAGTGTTTTTTCCAGCCCGAGCCAGGAAGGTATAATCAAAAATAATACTATTATACTATAACTTTGGTACAAGGAAACCTGTGACATTATTTTAATGTTTTCATGAGCTGATTTTGCCAGAATTTGATTGATAAATGAAAGTTATCACATAGGAACAGTTCCTGTGGATTGTAGAAATTAAAAAAGGCAAAAAAATACAAGGCACTGCAACAAAATGACACTGCAACGTATAGTATGTATCGTCCATGTTTACGCATGAAGAAGGTGAATCTGTAAACAATTCTAATTCCAAATATATACGTACTTGTTATGTAAAATTTTCAACGTACTCGCTAGATTCCATTTAGCAATATTGAATCCACTCTGCGTCACGTTCCAGCCCCCAATGTTCCATAACAAATCCACCATGGGCTTTGCACCCAATTTTTCCATTTCCTCATCTTTATCCAGGCAGGATTCATAGTAAATTTTTGCTTTCTTCTCAGCCTCCGATTTAAAGTCTTTCATCGGTTTCTCCAATATATTGCGTATAACCAGTTGATTCATTTGCTCAAGTTTACCAAACGTGCCCCATGTAGATTTTCCCTCGGGAATGGGATTATTCTTAATCCATTGATTGCTACAAATTTTCAAAGAGACTTTTTTGTAGGATTTTAAGCACGGATCAAACCGAAGGTATACAAATAGAACGAAACCACTTACCAAGCGTAGGCATAAAAGTCATCACACGGACTTATAGTCTTGTCAATGGACTTTAAAATTTCACTTGCGGCAAATATACAGTGTTCGTTTAAGCAAGGAACTTCAATAGCTATAGCGAGATGATAATTCGTGCATGCACGAAATACAACCCTTCATTACTATCTGTATGTGGTTCCTATCCATGATACAATAAACAAGGTAAACTAAGTACGGAAAGCCTTTTCCGAAATTCTTTATTTACGTACGCCAATAGTATGCCAATTGGAATCACAGCGAGAACTTGCGTCTCCCAAAAAGCATGGTTGCATTTTGCAAGTAGGAGTACGTAGTATTGTTTTTCAGCCTCTTAGTTAGCATTAACCAAAAAATAGAAAAAAACTAATATTGCGATCGATGTTCTATTTCAAATATAAATCTCAAATATGAAATCTAAAAACAGGCATATGCAACTATTTTGTTAGCAAATTTTCGGCTTCAAAAATTAACTTTTTGATACTTGTGACACCCTGGCGATCTTCCGAGGCTATAAGACAGCCTGCACACCGTGTGTGCAATAACAGTAATGTGCAATTATCAGTTATTCTGAGTAAATTAGTCGTCGAAATAAGATTTTCCTGGAACTAATGAAATCTGTAAAGTACAGGAAAACAAAATTTGGCATTGGTTTTACTGTGTACCAAAAAATCTAAAAATTGAGAGAGAGAGAGAGAACATTTGGCGACAACTGTTATTTCTCGTACGCCAATTTTCGTGTTTCTCCCAACTTACTGTGAAACCTAAATTGGAGCGTTGAGCCACCCTGCAGTAAAAATCCCAACTAGTTGCTTAAATTTCTAGTTGTGCAACTAGTCCAAATTGGACTAGATTCAAACTAGTTGTATATGGATGCAGCGGGGGTGAGTTAAAAAGAAAAGAAAAAAAAACTATGCAATAGTCAGATATGTGCACCAATGCTAGCGGTATTTTTTGCTGCAGCGATAAGGCGATGGGAAAGTGGGAGAGTAAGCCGATTTTTGCAATTAGCGTGCACAGTTTGTGTGTGCTGGCAGTTATCAGCTCTTCACTATTTTCGCTCTTTTCCCGATATTAGGGATGATTGTGCAAACTAAAATGCCGCCCGTTTCCTTTCAATTATTTGGTTTTTAAAGTATGTTCTCATTAATTTTCTGCATTAAATACACAACATATCAACTTTTTGGGTTTCATTGTGTAAATATTATTGACAAATTAACCAAAGAACACAAAGCTAAATGCATTAAATATGACAGGGTCAATTGCCGTCGTTTTTATTTCGCATTTCTTCATTTAGCGAATCTCTAACACAGGGTTGACGATCAGATCAGATCAGGTATGCTTTTGGTGCTAAATGCTCTAGTTCGAACGCAGGACTGTTTTTTTTGGATGCGGCTTATAAAACCTTAATTTAATTCAATAAAAAGCACACCCAACGGTTCTTTTGACACTTTTGGGCAATAATATATTTTTATAGTTAGTTTTATACAAACGTATTACGAAATTGCACCAAAAAAATACAAATAAAAAGAAATATTTCCTTGGTCACAAAAAATTATCCACACCAGCACCACTGGAAATTTGAAATGAACTAGAACAACAACCCCGTTTTAGAAATTTATATGGAGGATAAACTTCGTTCCCGATCAAGCTTGGGGCCTAGTAGGCCCCAAGGTTGCAATTTTGCAATAATATTAGTGAAATTCTGTGCATGTGTTGCTACCGGCTCTCCCACTTTCCAATCGCTTAATCGTTGGTTGAGCGTTGCGTTTTCTGACGCAACGTTCTCGCTCAGTGCAGCATACCGAAATTGAAGCCAGCGATAAAGCGATTGGAAAGTGGGAGAGTAAGCCGATTTTTGTGCTTTTTTTGCAATTCACGTACACAGTCTGTGTGTGCTGGCAGTCATCAGCTCTTCACTGTTTTCGCTCTTTTCCCGATATTAGGGATGATTGTGCAAACGAAAATGCCGCCAGTTTCCTTTCAATTATTTGCTTTATAAAGTATGTTCTCATTAATTTTCTGCATTAAATACACAACATATCAACTTTTTGGTTTCATTGTGTAAATATTATTGAAAAATATACCAAAGAACACAAAGCTAAATGCGTTGAATACGACAGGGTCAATTGCCGTCCTTTTTATTTCGCAGTTCTTCATTTAGCGAATCTCTAACACAGGGTTGACGATCGGATCAGAACAGGTATGCTTTTGGTGATAAATGCTCTAGTTCGAACGCAGGACTGTTTTTTTTTGGATGCAGCTTATAAAACCTTAATTTAATTCAATAAAAAGCATACCTAACGGTTCTTTTGACACTTTTGGGCAATAATATATTTTTATAGTTAGTTTTATACAAACGTATTACGACATTGCACAAAAAAAAATACAAATAAAAAAAACGAGTGTGCTTATGACCACACGACTGAAATGAAACTTCTTTCGCTCCATCTGTATGTATATGTATATATATATATATATATGTGTTCTTTCTCTCTTCCTCTCATAGCCAAATACGTTCCGTATATCTAAGCACACTGCAGGCCTATTGTCTGTATCACAGTGTAGGAGCAAGAGAGAGCAGTGCGCGCGCACATTTTCTTTCTCTCTTTCTCTTATAGCTAGTAAATGAAATATGTATATATTTCAGTCTCTTGCTTATATCCCCATTCAACTCCCGTTCGCCTCGCCCGATCACACTTTTCGTAACGCGTTCGCCAGCTTACTCCCCAAGTCAAGCGTGCGTAAAGAAGTTTCACTTCAATAAAAATTAATTTACCTAACTCCAATAATTTGTCTCGGTTTTTGTACATGATCTATAGTGAGATTTCCATCATCAACTTCCATTTGATTATTGTCACGTTCAATCACGATGTCACCAATTATTTGTAATGGTAAACCTCTACAATTAATTAGTATTTTATAGTTTACGTATTAGTTAAATTTTATGTTATCCTATTTTAAAACTTTGCTGAAGTAAATTGTAAAAACGTGAGGCCAAAATACGGAAGAGTAACAAGGAAAAAGCGAGAGAAAAAGAGAAAGAGAGACAAGAAAAGGACAGAGAATCAAACGCGCCCCAATGTCGAGAGTAGAATGCCGCGTATTAGTAGAGGGAGAAAACAGTCAAGGATGGAGCAACGCTGCATATGACGCTACGACGCCAGCAACTAGTATGAGATACGTACTCACCTTCGTAATTCATTATCAGTTGATTGGGTCTCACTAGGTTTAAAATCTTGCCTTGAATCTGTTGTCACACACTTTCTATGCACAATTTCCGTACGTAATTTCTTCTTAGTTGGTGGTCCTGGAGCACCGCTTTCATACTCAGAGTCTGTGTCACTTCTTTCCATAATTTGTTATTATTTACCCGAAAATTCACAAAACATGAACTTTAAAATGAATTTACAATTTTATTCACTTTAAACGTAGAATATTGAATATATTGAACAAAATATTAATTCATAAAATTGTTCAAAACGAAATAGAATTACGAAAAATAACCAAAGAATCACCGTAATCGCGTAACGCTAGTAAACTCGCAAACGAACTACTGACTGAAATATATACATATTTCATTTACTAGCTATGAGAGGAAGAGAGAAAGAAAAGAAAATGTGCGCGCGCACTGCTGTCTCTTGCTTATATCCCCCACTCAACTCCCGTTCGCCTCGCCCGAACACACTTTTCGTAACGCTTACGTCACGCGTTCGCCAGCTTACTCCCCAAGTCAAGCATGCGTAAACCACTCAACTCCCGTTCGCCTCGCCCGATCACACTTTTCGTAACGCGTTCGCCAGCTTACTCCCCAAGTCAAACGTGCGTAAACTTTTTTCACTTCAAAAAGAAATATTTCTTGGGTCACAAAAAATGACTCACACCAGCAACACTATAAATTTGAAATGAACTAGAATAACAACCCTGTTTTAGAAATTTATATGGAGGAAAAAGTACGTTCCTGATCAAGCTTGGGGCCTACTTGTAGGTTGCAATTTTGTAATAATACTCGTATTACTGAAATTCTGTGCATGTGTTCTGTGCGGCTCTCCCACTTTCACATCGCTTAATCGTTGCTGAAGCGTTGCGTTGGGATTGTCAAAATCATGAAATGAAAACAAATGTCAACAAAATATCTGTTTAGTTGCCAAAAAACAACAAATTATTATTATTTTGCAAAAATAAATTCCTCACAATTTAAATCAAATCAAATATAAATCACAGGCGTTTTTGTTTGTCGCAGCCAACTTCAACTGCTAACGCTTTGTCAAAATTGGAAATTCGAACAGCTCACCGTCAGAACGTTGCGATTGCGGTTTGCCCCATACAATTTGTATGGGCATGAAGCAATTTTGACAGTTGCTTGCCGCTAACGTTTCAATTTAAGTTTCACAGTTAGTCTACCTTGTTAATTGTACTTGTATCATGATAGGAACCATGTAACCAAGTATCAAAAATTCTTTTTGAAACCGAACAGTTGCTAACAGTTGCCTGCTTTTATATTTCATATTTGAAGTTATAATTTTTAATAGAACCTTGCTCACAATACTTGTTTTTTTCCCCTATTTTATTTTGAATGCTAACGAAGAGGTTAAAAAACAATAATACGAACTTTACTTGCAAAATGCAACGATGCTCTTTGGGAGACGCAAGTTCTTGCAAAATAGGCAAATTGACAAAGAATTTCGGAGAAGGCTTTCCGTACTTCGATTACCTTGTTTATTGTATAATCGTTGCTATTAATTCTATTCACCTTTACTATGCGGCTCCACATGTAGAACGCGCGTAGTCTTATCAGATTCATTGGAAAATATCACAATTAATAGTGTCAAAACGATTAAAGCCATGGTTAGTGATGTGAAGAAAAGCCATTTTTCCACTTTATTTCGAGAGCGCCAGTTCATGGTGGCCTGCAAGATAGCCAATACGTACATAACGTATGGTGAATGAAATCTGGACAAATATGTTAAGCAAAAAAAATGACTAGACATTTTTTTTTTAAAGTGTTTGGTATTATATTTCAGTACTATAAATCTTAAGCTAAATTTACAAAAAAACGTTTGCGCCGTGGCGGTTTGCTTTACGTATTTTTTGGGGCAGTGTGTTCATTGCCTCTCGAATTCCATTTGTATCGATTTTTTTTTGCTCCTTCTTGATTTTATTTATCAAACAATCCACATTTTTCGCTGTGTAGCCTTTGCTATAAACGTTTCTTTTCAAATTAGCCCAGAAAGTCTCGATTGGTCGTAGTTGCGGGACGTTTGGTGGGTTAAACTTCTTAGGTACCCATGCAATACCACGCTTTTCCAGTGATTGCAAAGTTAATTTCGCGTAATGCGATGATGCCAGATCTGGCCAAAAAAATTTTTTATCTTGCTGATGATATTTTTTAATAACATTTTGAAGCGCAGGTATACATTTATCTGCATAAGTTTCAGCAGAGACAGCTAAACCACCTTTTAAAAACAGCGGTTCACTGACACCACGCTCGCTGATTGCCAACCATAATAAAACTTTTCCCGGGAACTTCGTTTTCTGAATATACTTCACTTTATTTGAAGCTTTGTGATTAGCAGACTCAAAATAATGTTTTGGGTGCCATTCGTTGCCTTCTACAGTGAAGTAACTTTCATTGTTCATTATACACACGTATGGTGAGCATGTAGCAAAGTATTTTTCCGCAAGTGCACGTAGCCTGGATTTAATAATTTTTTCCTGTTGGGCAGTAGTAGCTGGTTTTAATTTTCTTTTTTTAATTTCAATATTCATTGATGTCAAATACTTTTTTATAGTATTTTTGTCCACATCATATTTCCTTCCAGGCTGACGGAAAGATTTCGCCTTTCGGCCCACGGTATCCGCCTTCAGTTGGAAGAAAACTTTGCTGTCCTGCAGGGCACATTTTTTACCCGAACCTTTTTTTCTTTTTATGCTTTTCTTATTTTCAAATAATTGAATAAAATTATAAAACGTCGATTTTTTAAATCCCATGTCTTTAAAATGGTGAAAAACTTCAGTTTTTCTTTTGTTTGAATTATCTTTACAAAATTTGCAAATTAATTACCGACGCTGCAACTCGTTCAAAGACATTTTCGGGACTAAAAGAAGACACACTGAATAGATTTTTGCGTCAGACGCATAATAATATATCCAGTTACACTTCTACAGGAAAAATTTTTGTGGCAAGTTTAACGGTAAATTTATTTTATCGCTGGAACACGTGTCCAGATTTCATTCACCATACGTTATGTATATACATTATCTCTAAATTTCAGTGTTAAGCTTATAATCAATAAATATGTACAGGTTTATTTCCAGTTTTTGTACATTGTATAGGAATTTTTGGAAAGACAAATTTTTAATTTAATTTTACTTGAAGAAGTATAGCAACTCCACTGAGGAACATTTTCTCTTCCCTCTCCCTTTATTCCCTAATGCATGGACATACTTATTTATCAACATCGAAAATATCCTACATAATAGCACAGAGACTTACGCGTGCCGTGTGGTAACGTATTTGCATGCCTGTGCTGCCAGTCGCCTCGTTCAATTGAATGCCACCTATTGAGCTGCTGTCATCTTCGGGAAATTCTGTCTGTTTATACCGTGTCATCTGTGGAATTGACGCACAATAATTACAAAAGACAAAAATATGTACATATGTATGTTTATGAGAACTTTGGACCACCAACATTTGTACTGGTATGAAATATGACGGTTTTTGTATTTTTGCTAATAATTTTGAGTTTGATACGCGAATCTGCAAATGTAAACACTTCATGAGAGCTTCTGAGTCAGCAGCAGGAACACAGTACGGTATTTATTCTGAATTCCAAGCTCGTGGATATGTAGTATATATGCAAACGTGTACATATAGAGAGTGTGATACAGTACCACACACGCGTATACAAAGCGTTTTTGAACTCTGTGATACCGCATTAGATGCGAATGGCGGCAACACAGATTATGAACTGTTTTTCCTATTTAGGCAAATGAAGAGAAAGCCGCGCAGCCACAGAACCCACATGCAAACACCAACACAGTCGCAGAAACAACAATGGCAACACTGAACAATATAAATTTGAATAACAATAACAAACACTATGTAGCCAACACTATGTACCACAATGCGATTTCTAATTGAAAACCAAGTGGGCAGTCGGCCGGCCGTCGGCGGTAAAGGCAGTGAAACAACGCGGCAGTCACTTGTGTGGCCAAGCATCCATCCACCCACCCTCCTCGTCAGAGACCCATCGCTTCGCGCATCCATTCACTGATACACTTAAATTAGAACTTCGACCACGGACGTCCAGTTTCGTGGCAAAAAAGCACAAAGCAAAAAGCTTTATAAATAAAATACACCAGGATGTTAACCGACGCGCACATTACAAATTTTCACTTTTCTTTTACACTTCACATACGGGAAAAATTATTTACAAAATTCTGTTCAAATATAAATTTAATGACGCTTTCTTAACTGTGCAAAATTATTAGAATAGATTTGTTATAGTTCAAAGGCGAAGGTTGTTGTCGCTTCCAATGCAAAAGAAATTGGGAAAATCGGAAGTTGCACCATATGTATGTGTGTAATAAAGAAATTAAGGATAATTGGAGTGTGTTGGAGCTGAGCCAGTAGGCCGTACTTTATTGTACACTTACTGCCCTCTTCTATTGTTCCGAATGCATACGAATATTTTAATTAATTACACTAGACATACATACATACATACATGCAGCGCATATATGTGTACATATATTTGTGCGTAAACGAGTACCTATAAACGTTTTACCTTTGTGCTTACCTTTGCTGTCATTGCTTTTGGTTTTTTTTCAGTTTGAATTTTATGCTGGGCTTTAAACTTTCAATTTAGAAAGATCAGATCCACGGGAAAACGTACGAGCTTTGACACGCCCTTTTGAGTAGCCAGCCACTACACACGAATATAAATAAATACTTGTTTCGCTAGTGCCGATTATTCTACGCGACAACATTGTAGGCCCACCATTTCCATTCTACCATGCATGCTGCATTTTCTACGCACACAATTTCGCACCAGAACAGCAGCAAAGAGGAGGCGAGGAAAAATTCCCAAGCATTACTGAGTGTTATCGTTTTATCAAAATTATCTATAAAATCCGATTGTTCAGCGGCGATAAGCGGTTTTTAGTTGAAGTCTTCCAATGGGCGAAAATTTTTATTTAATGCCATACGCAAACGACGAATTGAACAATTGAACAAAATGAATTTTAATCTCACAGCTATCCCACTATTCGCTTCCCACTTGCTTATCCCACACACTTCGCTTCTCTTAATGCGACGTGTTTGTGTGCTGACTTTTTCCATCCACCATGAAGGGGCTCTGTGCGCAAACTCCGCTTCCGCTTATCGTCGATGCCGTCTTATCATATTCAACACTAAGTTCCCACTCTCACCGTAGTGCCGTAGCGCCAGAGCGTAAAGTCACATTCACACGATGTATGGTGGGATCTACACGACAAGGCGGCAGTGCAGCAACAAGCTGGTGTCCTTCGATTTGGACAGCAATTACAATATTCGAATAACGATATTCGAATATGAATATGCCGCCGCAGTTACATTTTATTTGTCTTTGTGTAGTCTATACAAATCACACAAAGAAAAGGTAACTGTGGGAAATTTGTCGTGGGTAGTTTTTGTTGATTCAAAACTACAGTAGTTATTTAAGAAGTGGTAAAAACTTGAAGACGAAGATTGAAGCCTTCTCCATATTTCCAAAAATTGTTTAATATTATAATTATTTTTTAAAAAATTGATTATTCATACGTATGTATATATACCGGTAAACAAACTAGTTTTGTCTAGAGTATGTTTGTGTCATCGTACAAAAATGAGCATCGAACAAAGATCCAATATTAACTTTTGTTTTAAAAATGTTTAACCCTTATGTGTGTGCTGGGGTACCCGGGTACTCCAGCCCACTTTGATACTGAAAGTTTATATACTTGCGGATAACCTAGAAAGGTGAAACTTCATGACAACTCCCAAAATGGTATTATGTCTTTATTTTCAAGTGTTTGATTCCATTTAGGTGCTGGGGCACCCGGGTAACCCCACACACATTTTTTTTGGAGTTGCATGGATTTCTTAGATATTTCTTGTAAGTAAAACTTTCTAAAGCAAATAATTTGTAATAGAACAATTTTATCAACAAAAAATGGCAGCCGCTTTATTTATTTGGGCTCGTAAAGGTCGGCTAGCATCGTTATCGAATCCTATAAAATGTAAAAATTTTTTAAACCTGTCGAAAGACAGCTTTAAAACTTAGCAAAAACGGCAAAATGTCTTACAGTGCGAACAAAAAGTGAGAAATTTTCATACAATTTGTACTGGGGTACCCCATCACATGAGTAAGAGTGTTCTTTTTTAACCACGCACACTAGGGTTAAACTTTAACCAAAGCATTTGATGAACCAAGTTTATGGTGATGATTGTTTATACCGTGGTGGAGTTCATGGTGGTAAACGCGATTTACAAACGATTGTTTGGACATAAATGATGACCTATTGAAATTCGCGATCACCGTAGATCAAAACTGGGCGGTAATTCATAAAAGATTAGCCGAAATCTTCATTGAAATTCTTGAAATTGGATTTAACCTTCGCTTTACTTATACCCGCTCGGGTGATCTTTTTAATATTCATATTTAATATCTGCACAAATTTGAAGGTAATTTTGAATAACATGAAAAAATATTTTTTTTAGAAATTTTTTTTTCATGTTTCTCATTATGTGTTCAATGAACTCTCTGGAAAGAAATCTTCTAATATTTTCCATAGTCAAAAAATAAATCATTAAAGTTGGGCCTTTTTTCGAAAAACGAACTATCGCCAGAGGAAGATACTAAATACTGGAGTATAAAAAAATGTATATTTGTCATCCGAGTGAACGACATTGGTAAGCAACGTATACAAAAATCTTAAGGTGAAGGTAAAGCATCTCAATAGCATAAATTTATCGCATTTTAACTGAACATTTGGCTATCGAAGGATGCCATCTCATCTATCTATTTTTTTTGTTTACTAAAAGTAGATTTTTAACCATCAACCACTCCTCGTTTTCGCCTGATGCGGCACCGTGCGACTTTTACCTTCTCAAAAAAAAAAAAATAGCTGTATTGAGCCTAAACGGGACTATTAAAAAACAAATTAGTTTCGCTAAAAAAATGTTTTGTTATTATTCTTTAAAATGTTTAAAAATGAAAAGAATTTTTGCTAATGTGGGAACGTACATACGATGCATAGTGATTAAAAATGTTGACAAATTATAGGCTATGGGGGGGCGCTTCTGACACCCAAAACCCCCCTTGGATACGCCCCTGCAGTGAACAACAGAATCAAATTTTGTGTGGAACCTTCTAGTTCCTATTAATGCCAAAAAAATGTCCTTTGACTTTGAATGTCCCTGGACTTTCAAGGAAAAAATTCGCCATAACACTCTACTAGTTGCTAGTTAGGTTAGTGTTTATGGAAAAAATGTTTAATATAAAATGTCACTGTAAGTCACCGTACACCACGAGATTTTAGTATCAATATATACTTCTACTTCTATACTCTTACGTAAAAAGAAATGTACCATTGTTTTTTGAGCCACAATCAGGCAAAAATTACCAAACCGACTTTGATGATATACACCACAGATGGGCACGCCGCTACTCGAGAGTAGCAGCGACGCCTACTCGCGTATACGAATACAAAGCAGCGAAGTTCCGAGCGCAGCTTCAGTGTCGTGTCAGACTTCATGCAAGTAGGTTCACGTTCGTTTGCGGCTCGCATATTGCGAATATTTACGTTTTTATGTACACTGAGTATTTACGCAAATCAGAAAATGTGATTTCTATTTATTTCTATTCTATTTATTCTAATTAAATGTGCGAGCTGGCCTGCTTGTCTGTTCAACCACTTATTCATCAGTTAGTTTGTTTAATTAAATCGTTTATATTACTTTCTTCTTTACAGCATTTTATTACATTACAAATATTAGAGCTAAAAAATGTACGCCTTAATTTTGTGCAGTGTTTTTCACGCATGCATTGCCAAAATGCGTGGTTGTGTTAGTGCCCATCACTGATATACACCCATACCTCACTTTGCGTCGCACAGTGTCGCGGGTGTGGCCAAAAATGGTAAAAATCAATGTTACAAAATGACTAAAATGAATATAACAATCGACAGATAATATCTCAACTAAGAAAAATCCGTTATCCGATCTTCAATATCCTACTCCGTTCCATTTTTATGTAGCTTCAAAGTTGATGCTAAAAAATACGTATTCGTTCCAAGTTTGTGGGTAATTCTTTATGCTGAATGAAAAATCAAACAAAAATATAATTTACGTACTAATATAGTCATGTTATATATTAAATAAAACTTTGGAATTTTTCCTGTATGGCAGTACTATTTTTTGGTTTCTGCTTTGAAATAACTGTGAAATCCCGTTACATTGAAAAATTACGTTTTTCGGTTTGCTTCTAACAAAGAACCAAAAGTTTGGTGGAAAAAAGTTTAAAAAACGCCAAAAAACACTTTTTTAGTTCCAACCCTAAATTACTCAAAAAAGTATGTACTAACATAATCCGGAGTAATTTTTTGCCTTTAAGTGCCTATTTGGTTGCTATTCGCATTTTTCTAGTGACGCCTCCACTAAAAATACGTGATTTCTTCGAAGTGTGGCGTAAAGCTGAATCCAGAAAGCGGTCAATAAAACTTGATGTTTTTATAAATTTACTTAAAGATAAGACGGGCGTTGATGTTAATCATGAACAGAAGCAAAGTTTGGGTCCCCACCTAAACATTTACTTTTTGCAGTGGCACCTACAGTCAAAAATGGTGATTTTTTCGAAGTATGGCTTCCGACGTTCAATGAAAGTAGCGGCAAAGCAGCTCTTGAAATAATGAGCTGTATAAAGGAAAAGGTTGGCACATTGTTCGTATCATCAAAAGTAGGCAGAATGCCACGCCCACTTTTAATATCTAAACATTAATCCAAAATATGGTATCACAAGCTGAAAAATTAAACATGAATTCATAAAGGAAAAGTTTTGGCCACTTTATATATATGCTCCAGCTGCCACGCCCACTTTAAGGTTTTAGAAAGCTTACTAATTGAAATTACATCGTGGAACGAGTATCGTAAACAGCCTTCTAAAAATATAGTTTTAGTTGTAGTGAAATACGAATATTTTCGAAATTGGGCGTGGCATACCGCCCATTTTTAGTGTGAGCTTTTATGTCATTATTTTAAGCTCAAATACAAAATTTCATAATTCTATCACTAATATTAAGAAAGTTATTTCAATATTACAGTTCCTTTCGTATGGGAGGTGGGCGTGGCAGTGATCCAATTTTAAATTTTAAATTTTGTAATTGTAAATTTTGATTTTTTGTAAATTTCTTAATTTCCACCACGAAAACAATCTCACTAAGTTTCATCGAAATAGGACAACGCTAAGTATTTTTGGCCACGGCTTATATGGGATCGCGACACTGTGCGTCGTGGTTACGTTCCAAAAAAACACGACGCAAACTGAAACGACGCAAAGTGAATTATGATTTTCTATAGCAAACTATGTAAAGATCGAAGATAGGTTCCAGGGTTACGAAAATACAACTTTTTAAAAAGAAAATTAAACAAAGTAAACATTTAAAAAACAAAAATAATATAACATTTTATTACATACATACAAAAAACAAAAAAAAGAAATTCAATTAAAACAAAATAAAATATTCAATTAATTTATAAAAACAAAATAAAAATTAATCACTGTCTAATGAGTCCATAGTGGCTGTTGTCGTAAGTCGGCTTTCTTTCACAAAAAATTGGTCCAATGTTTGCGTTGACTTTCAGTTAGAAAGGGAATCCCCGAGTTTTGATGGCATGGCGCAATTAGAAACAAAAGTCGTGCCATCTTTTAGAAAAAAAAAAGAAAATTAAAAAAAAACAATTAAAGACTCGAACCCAAAACAACGCAACTTCGAAAATCTAACGACGCACAGTGAAAATTATTATTATTATTTATTAATGTAATATACTGTAACGATAAGACAGTTTGTCGCTGTGCAAAGCAACCCTGTCGCTACGCGCCGTGCTATAATTCAATCTGGCAACGACGGCCGCGACAATGAAGGCAACTTTTAGTCCAATCTGGCAACGATGGTCGCGATCATCATGGAAACCTTTAGTCCACTCCGGAATGTGCGAGAACGATCTGCGCGATGGCCGGACAGGTATAAAAGACAGCCGGGTGCGGCGCAGCGAGTCAGTCTGATTTTGACTAGTGAAGGTGCCACACGGAGTAATTGAGCGAATAATTAAGTGTAAAGGCAGTAAAGTGTAAACCTGTGAAATAAAGTGATTGTTGGTTTATTTTATTGACTGCCGTTGAGGAACTAAGTGTGTTTTATTTTCAAATTACGCAATCCAGAGATACGTATTAGCCCACTAGAACTGGTATTCGTAACATTTGGTGTCAGAAGTGGGATTGTGTTACTGAAAGTAAAAAAAAAATAAAAATTAATTATAAAACGCAGACATGGTTAGACTGGAGCAACTGAAGGTGGACCAGCTGAAGAAGGAGCTGGCCGCTTGGAATTTGCCGACTGCTGGCGGAAAGGTGGAGTTGCAGCTGCGCTTGCGAGAGGCGTGTGAATCACGAGGCATTGATTGGACTGCGCACGAGTTCGGGACGCAGGAGCTAGATTCGTCGGCCAAAGTGGAGGAATCGCCTGCGGGTGCTGCGTCGATGCAAAGTACGGCTGCAGCGGCTGCGCCACCACAAGCATTGGACATGAGCCAGCTAATGGTTGCACTTAAAGGCATGTTCGAGACATCCAACCAAGAGATGGCAGCGAAGCTGGAAACTACGAATCTCGAAATTTCGGCAAAAGTCGAGACTGCGAATCGGGAAATAGCAGAGCGAATGGAAAACAAGCTTCAGGAAAATTCTGCGCGCTGGGAGCAGAAAGTGGAAGAAATCGCCAACCAGCTAAATGTGAAGCTGGAGCACCTGGGAACTCGAGTGGAACACTTGGATAAACGAGTCGACGATCTTGATGATTCCCTGAACAAACGAGTTGATAGTCTGGAGGACTCGATGAACAGAAAAATGGACGAGCGGCTTAGGGAGGTACAGCCGCGAGAATGGTTGCCGCCGGTTCCGGAAAGTGTTGCCACCCGAGCAGAAGTGCCTACTTATGATGGGACTACGCCGTTCGATACATTCAAGCTACAATTCGACCTGGCTGCTCTGGAAAATCAGTGGACCGATGTAAGGAAAGGTCGGAGATTTGCGCTGGCTCTAAAAGGTGCTGCGGCTGAGGTAATAAAATCAGTTCCAGAATGTTTAAGAAGTGAGTACGAGACCGTCATAAGGGCGTTGGCAGCGAAGTACAGCGACGAGCACAACAGAACGCTGTACTACTGTGAGCTGAAGAACCGCAGGCAAAGAGCCAACGAGGCGCTGCAGACATATGCAGCAGACATTGAGCGGCTCGCACAGTTGTGCTACCCAAAATTCGGCGCTGAGGATCTCGAGAGGATGAAGATCGAGGCGTTTATTGAAGGTCTTCATGATCCGGAAACACGTCGCAGTGCGTTGATGATGGGCAAGCCGACATTTAAGGAGACGGTGACCAGCGCGATGACATATGAGGCGACATGGATCGGGGCCACTCGGTATGCACCTGCAAGGATACGCCAAATCCAGCCAGACAGCGACATTCCGATCCAGGCCATAAGTTCTGAGACACCGGGCAGGCCACGGGTGGTCTCCACTAAAGTTGTTTGCTGGGTATGTGGCAAGCAGGGTCACATATCACGAGACTGCCGCCAACGAAAGAGGCGTTCCCGTTCTCGATCGCAATCGCCTGAAGCGAGGAATGCTGACAATCGAGGCTCAGCCAACAAGCGCAGGGCTGAGGACGAGGAGCCGTTAAACTAAAAAGGGTCAGCCCAAAGGGGCGTGAGCTGATCCCCACAACCTGCTGCCCCACCGTCCTTGTCTCGCAGTTGAAACGACAACCCAGCAGCTTGACGATTGAGGGAAAGATAGATGGAAAGTTGTTCGTGTTGACACTGGATACTGGAGCGTCATATTCGATCATAAAAAGGAAGCTTCTGAAGAACTGGGAACCACTGCATGGCATACAGCTGAGGACTGCGACTGGCGAGCGTGCGCTGGTAAGAGGGAAAGTAACAAAAACAATTGCTATCGGCACCAGCAGCCTGGAGCATGAGTTCATCGTCGCGGATATAATGGACGACGTGATTATCGGCGTGGATTTCATGATTAGGCACGGTTTTACGCTGGACCTGAAAGAAAATGTGCTGAGGTATGCCAATGTTGAATTCCCCCTGCACACCGGCTATGAGCGAAGCGTGGCGGTAAGGAAAGTTGTCTCGTGTCAACTCCGGAGGATACCAGCGAATTCCGAGGCGGTTGTGTGGGCAAAGGTGGACGAGGACGATGGGACAAGTCGGCTGTGGGTCGTAGAAGCACCGAAACAAGGACACGACCACATCATCATCGGACGTACATTAGTGGAACCTAAGAATGGCAGAATACCAGTCAGAATACTGAACCCCCTGAATGCACCCAGATATGTCGGGAAAGATGAGGTAATTGGCGAGTGTAGAGAAGCCGTAGCAGTGGTCAATTGCGAGAGTAGCCCACCCGGAGGAAATAAGAAGAGCGGTTTTAACATGGACGTCATACCGCAGGAGAATCAGTGGAACAGCGAATTGACGACCAATCAGAAACAGAAGGCGAGGTCACTCCTGCAGCACTATGGGTCAATATTTGCGGCAGAAGCAGGCGGAAGAACAGCCATAGTGAAGCACAACATCGACACCGGAAGCGCAAAACCGATCCGCCAACCGCCAAGACGAGTTCCTCTGGCCAAGAGAGAGGAGGTCACAAAGTTGATCGAAAACATGCGGAAAGAAAAGGTCATAGAGCCTTCTTCGGGCCCCTGGTGCTCGCCGGTCGTGCTGGTCAAGAAAAAGGATGGCAGTACCCGGTTTTGTGTGGACTATCGGAAACTCAATGATGTGACCAAGAAGGACAGTTATCCACTACCTCGGATCGATGACACCCTGGACACACTGTCAGGCACGCAGTGGTTCTCCACGCTCGACTTACGCAGCGGCTATTGGCAGGTAGAGCTTGCAGACAAAGACAAGGAGAAAACGGCTTTCAGTGTTGGCGATGGTTTGTGGCAGTTCACCGTCATGCCGTTTGGACTCTGCAACGCACCAGCAACATTCGAGCGGCTAATGGAACGCGTGCTAAAGGGGCTGCATTGGCGGACGTGCCTGGTGTACCTCGACGACATAATCGTGATGGGTAAAAGCTTCGACGACCACCTGGGAAAGCTGAAGGAGGTATTCGAGCGGATACAAAAAGCTGGGCTTAAACTCAACCCAAAGAAGTGCTCGCTGTTCCAAAAAGAGGTCAAGTATCTGGGTCATACGGTTTCCGCCCGCGGAGTACATACGGATGAAGGCAAAATCACGGCGGTGAAGGAGTGACCCCGGCCACGCAACCTACACGAACTCCGCAGTTTCCTGGGCCTGTGCACATACTACCGCCGATTTGTTCCGGGATTCGCGAACATAGCCAGCAGCTTGCACAAACTGACGAAAAAGAGCCAAGCTTTCGAGTGGAACGAGGAGCAGGAACAGGCTTTTGCACGTCTGAAGGAAAAACTGTGCACTGCTCCAATTCTGGCCTTCCCCGTACCTGGAGAGATGTTTGTGCTGGATACGGATGCGAGCGGGCATAGTATTGGCGGTGTGCTATCACAGATAATAGACGGCCAGGAACAAGTGATAGCGTACTACAGTAGGGTTCTATCGAAACCGGAACGCAACTACTGTGTGACACGGAGAGAACTGCTGGCGGTATTGGACTGCGTAAAACACTTCCACAAATATCTGTATGGACAAAGGTTTCGCCTGCGCACAGATCATGCGGCATTGAGATGGCTCCTGAACTTTAAGGATCCTGAAGGCCAATTGGCGCGGTGGATCGAGCGACTGCAGAGCTACGACTACACGATAGAGCATCGGAAGGGCAGTAGCCATGGCAATGCCGATGCCTTGTCACGCCGTCCGTGCAAAGTCGAATGCAGGGCGTGCTCGCGAGCCGAAAGCAAAGAACAGATAGTGGACGTCCGGTTGATAAGCGTTATGCCAGAGGAAGAGTGGTCTGCGGAGAGGCTACAAAAGGACCAGCGTGAGGATGCGGATCTTTCAAAAATCGTCGAAGGTAAGGAGCAAGGCGCACGTCCAGACTGGCAGGAGATGGCCGGTGAAAGCCCGATCGCCAAGGCTTACTGGGCACAGTGGAAAAGTCTGCGGCTGAAGGAAGGATGCCTGTACCGCGAATGGGAGAGCGCGGATGGACGGACCAGCAACTCCCTAATGGTAGTGCCGAAATGCAGAATCAACGAGGTCATCCAGGCATACCATAACGACTCCAGTGGAGGGCACCTAGGCATCACCAAAACCGTCGCCAAAATAAAAAGACGATTCTACTGGGTAGGATGTCAGGAGTCTGTAGCCGAGTGGATTAAGAGCTGCGACCGATGTTCAGCAGCGAAAGGGCCAACAAGAAGATCTCGAGGCCGCATGCAGCAGTACAACGTGGGAGCGCCCTTCGAGCGGATTGCTATGGACGTCGCCGGCCCATTCCCAACTAGTAATGGATGGTGGTGGTAATGGATTACTTCAGCAAATGGCCCGAAGTGTACCCTATTCCTAACCAGGAGGCCACTACGATCTCGGAAAAGCTGGTAAACAACTGGGTAGCCAGGTTCGGAGTTCCGTTGGAGTTGCACTCGGATCAAGGCCGGAATTTCGAGTCTGCGGTATTCAAGGAAGTGTGTGAGCTGCTGGGGATAAAGAAAACGCGTACCACCCCTTTGCACCCACAGTCCGACGGCATGGTGGAACGCTTTAACCGGACACTAGAGGAATACCTGCGGAAAGTGGTAGGCAGGAATCAAAAGGATTGGGACACGCATATCCCCTTGTTCCTAATGGCGTATAGGTCAGCCCCGCACGACACGACATCAC
The DNA here is from genome assembly GCA_964056695.1 of Melieria picta. Taxonomy (NCBI): domain Eukaryota; kingdom Metazoa; phylum Arthropoda; class Insecta; order Diptera; family Ulidiidae; genus Melieria; species Melieria picta. The sequence continues at coordinate 933,653 of OZ057401.1, read as the reverse complement.
TCACTCCAGCCCGAGCAGTATTCGGCACAGAATTACGGTTACCCGCTGACTTGAAGTTCGGGGTAGTCAGCATGACGGGAGGCGCTAAGACGGACTACGTGGCCAATAAGCGGGCGGAACTGGAGGAGATTCACCAGTTTATAAGGAGCCGCACCAAACTGGTCAGCGATAAGGCGAAAGCCAGATATGATCTACGGGCCAACTCAGCAGGGTTCCAAGAAGGCGATCTGGTAATGCTCTACAACCCGCAGCGGAGGAAAGGTTTGTCTCCGAAACTTCAAGCGTCATGGGAAGGACCTTACGAAGTCGTGACTAGGATAAACGACGTGGTATACAGGATTCAACGTTGCAGCAATAAAGGCGCTAAGCTGAAGGTAGTCCATTTGCAGCGCCTGGCGCCTTATCACAGCGGAACCTCGGCACTTGTTCGGGGCGAACAAGTCTAAGTGGTGGGCAGTGTAACGATAAGACAGTTTGTCGCTGTGCAAAGCAACCCTGTCGCTACGCGCCGTGCTATAATTCAATCTGGCAACGACGGCCGCGACAATGAAGGCAACTTTTAGTCCAATCTGGCAACGATGGTCGCGATCATCATGGAAACCTTTAGTCCACTCCGGAATGTGCGAGAACGATCTGCGCGATGGCCGGACAGGTATAAAAGACAGCCGGGTGCGGCGCAGCGAGTCAGTCTGATTTTGACTAGTGAAGGTGCCACACGGAGTAATTGAGCGAATAATTAAGTGTAAAGGCAGTAAAGTGTAAACCTGTGAAATAAAGTGATTGTTGGTTTATTTTATTGACTGCCGTTGAGGAACTAAGTGTGTTTTATTTTCAAATTACGCAATCCAGAGATACGTATTAGCCCACTAGAACTGGTATTCGTAACAATACAATAGTACACTAAATTAGCTAACGCACTGGCTACTAAGGCCTACGGCGATTTTTTTTTTAACTGATGGTTACTTATTTATGATTGAATTTATATACGTGTATTTCTAGATTAAATTTTTCGTGATTATAGGTTTACATTTAAATTTAAATATTTTACAATTTTTAAATTTAATATTTATTTTAAATTTAAATATTTACAATTTAAATATATTACAATTTTTCAAAAAGATTAATATCGTTTAGGAAGTTGGATATTTTAGTGACATTGTCTGTGGTAGTATTTACTAGCAATGAAGAGGGTGTTATTGGACCAAAATGGGAGGTTCGTTTAGTTGAGAGGGGGGAACAGTGATCGAGGATGTGTAAAGGACTGAGGTGGTTGCCGCAATATAGACAGACTGGGGGGGCTGCGCCGAGGAGGAGGTGTTCGTGGGATAGTTTGGTGTGCCCTATCCTTAGGCGGATAAAGAGGGTAATTTGTTCTTTGGGGAGGGAGGGGGAGAAAGTGGCTTTTTTGCATTCGGGATTAAATGTGGTATATTGATGGGAGAATTGGGTCCATGCGTCCATTTTGAGTTGGTTAAGATGGTAGGATATATGTCTTAGGAGATCTTTTGGGATGGGTGGGGCAAAGGATATAGAGGGGGAAAGGTACATGTTTTTGGCTTCGGAATCAGCGTGTTCGTTACCTCGAATGCCTTTGTGACTGGGGGTCCAGATGATTTTTAGTTTGCGAGGGTTTTTAATTAGGTGGTTGCGGATGTCTGATATATCTGGATTGTCGTTGAAGATGTTTTCTACGCTTTGGATGACGGAGAAACTGTCTGTACAGATGGCGAATTTACCTTTATTGTTTTGCACATACTCTATGGCTTTAATTATAGCGACCGCTTCAGCAGAATAAATAGAGCTGTGGGGGGGGAGCCACCCACCTGATATTAATGTTCCATCATTTTTCACTACGGCGAAGGTAGTGCTGTGGTCGGTCTTTGATCCGTCTGTGAAAATTAGGGTTCGGTTGCATATGTCTTTTCCATTAAGTAGTTCGTGGAAGTATTGTTGGAAAGTGACCGCAGGGGTGATGTTTTTGAGGAAATTGTGGAGTTCGGTGTTGATGGATTCAGCTTTAAGGAGCCAGGGGGGATTGCAACTGATTTTTGGACATGTAGGGGGGATTTGGATTCCTAGGTTTTTGCAGTTTGCACTGCAGTATCTTATGGTGGACATTATTTTGTAGTTGCGCTTATGGAGAGAAGAACTTTTAAATAAGTTGAAAAGGGGTTTGTTCGTTGTATTTATGAGTCTAGGAATGAGCTTTAGGGTCACAGTTTGGCGTCTTTCAGTAATTGACGGCAGACCGGCTTCAGCTAGGATACATTTGGTAGGTGATGTGGGGAAGGCGTTGATACTGCGTCGGACTGCTGTGTGGTAGGGCATATGGAGTAATTTTAAGTGGGAATTAGCGCAGAAACCGTATATTGGAAGCCCATAATCTATCTTTGCTAATAATAGAGATCTGGTGATGTTGACTAGTGTGTTGGGGTGTATTTGAAGGTGTTTTGATGAGAGATATTTTATGATGTTTAGTCTTGCGGTTAGGTTTTTCCTAAGGTTACGACAGTGGTCCTTGTATGTATATTTTGTGTCAAAAGTTATTCCGAGAATTTTATGAGATTTCATATTTTCTAGTGGTGTATTTTGGATATTGGCTTGTAGTGGTGAACAGAGCTTCTTTCGACAGATATGGAGGATTTTGCATTTGTCGTAAGATAGAATTGCACCCGATTGTTGTCCCCAAGAGTGTATGTCTTGGAGTAAATTGGAGAATAACATTCCGACTTCTCTTGGCTCTTTGATTTTCGTGAAGAAGAATGCGTCATCGGCGTAGATTCTGAAATCCATGTTCTTGTATCATAGGTTGAGGCGATTTTGTTTAGTTTTTGAAAGGCTATAATAAAGAGAGCAACTGATAGGGGAGATCCCTGGGGTATACCAGTATTAAGCGGGAAAGTTTTGGAGTAGGTACCATTGACTTTAACTTGAAATTTGCGGTTGGTTAGAAAGGATTTAATTATTGCGTACATTTTGGGCCCGATTCCCCAGGAAGAAAGTTGTTCGAGAACCACATGGGCGCCTATCCGATCAAACGCTTTTTCGAAGTCTGTGGAGAGGAGGGATATGTGGTTTTTGCTTGAGAGAGCGTCGCTGATGAAATGTTGAAGGGGAAGAAGTGCGTCGAGGGTACCATGTTTCTTCTTGAAAGCAACTTGTTTAGGGCTGACCAGGTTGTTTTTTGTGATGTACCACATAAGTCGTTTGGTTATCATTTTTTCCATAACTTTGCAGAGACAGGGTAGTAGGGATATGGGTCTTTAGCTGTTAATATTGTTTGGGGGCTTGTTCGGTTTGGGTATCGGGAGGACGGTGGTGGAAAGCCAGGTGTGGGGGTAGGTGCCTGTGTGGAGTATTTTATTGTATAGAATCAGAAGTACATTTTTGAAGGAATTAGGTAGGTTGCGTAGCATAGGATAAGAAATGCGGTCTTTTCCAGGAGTTTTGCCTTTGGCGTTTTGTATGGCAAGTTCGAGTTCGATGGGGGTAAATTCAATATCTAGATTACTGGCGTCGTTGGATAGTCGGGTTTGGGAATACGGTTGGGAGAGGGTGGTTTTTTTGCGGGTTATGTATTCGTCTGGAAAATTGGTATCTTCGGAGTAGCTTAACCAAGTTTCGCCGAACGCGTTGGAGATTTCTGAAGCGGAGGATAGATAGGCGTTTGGTAATTGGATCGCTGGAATGGGTATGGGGGGAAGTCCGGTGAGGGCTTTGATTTTAGCCCAAATTTTTTTGGGGGAGGAGGAAGGGTTAATATCAGAAGTAAACTCCCCAATTGATTTTCTTTTTGCGGTTTTTACATTTCTTTTGAATAAGGCATTGGCTTTTTTATATTCAATTAGGAGGGGGATAGAGGGGGAGGATTTGTAGGAATGCCAAAGGTTTTGCTTTTTGGTTCTGAGAATATTTAGTTCCTTATTCCACCATGTGGAATACTTTCTTAGTGGGGTGATGTTGCTCTGCGGGATGGAGATATTGGCTGCCGATTTTATGGCTTTTGTAATATTCGCTGTGAGCTGGTGGACATTGTTTGCGCTCCAGTCTTTGTTGCGCTCCAGTCTTTTTTGGCATAAAGATTGGTATAAAGGCCAATTGGCAGCATTTGTATTAAATTTTGGCGATCTGGTCAATTTACATTGCCCTACATTTGTTTGAACTTCGGTAAGGATTGGGTAATGATCGCTACCATGCAAATTATGATACGTTTTCCAGTTACATCTTGGGCTTAGATATGGGTCAACTAATGTAAGATCAATGTGCGTAAACGATTGGTGGGTTGAAAAGTGGGTGGGGGATCCGTCATTTAGTACAATTAAGTTTTTTGCGATGATAATGTTTTCGATTGTAGTACCTCGTGCATTTGAATTAGGGGACCCCCAGAAAGGGCTCCAGGCGTTGAAATCGCCAAGGAGAAGGGGGGGAGAGTGACATTGGGAAAGTAGGGAGGAAATTTCTGACTCACTGATTATTTGTGTTGGAGGGATATATGAATTAATTATCGTAAATGTGGGAGGTAATTTTATATCTATGGTAACAGATTGTACAGGGGAATTTGTGGATAGTAGTTTGTGGGGGCAGTCGCGTCTGATAAGTGTGGCAACCCCTTGCTTGGAAGTGTTATTGTTAATGCTATTGCTAAAATATCCGGTGTAGGCTTTGGGGATTATTACATTATTATTATTACTATATGGAATGTGGGTTTCTTGTAAACAAATGACGTTGGGTTTCGTGTCTCTAATTAAAAGCTCAAGTTCATGATAATTATTAATATAGCCTCTTATATTCCATTGGAGAATTTTAAATGTCATTATGTTGTTGATATGTGAAATATATATATGTAGGGATAGCGTAAATTATAAATGTATATATGTGTTTAAAGATATATAAAATAGGTATTTACAATGCTAGTTGGATGAATTTTAGTTTAGTATGTATATTTTTTTGGTAAGTGTATGTGTATGTATGAATAGATTTGAATATGTGTATATGAAGATATGTTGTTACAATTGCAATTTTTTGTTTGTTGCTGTTTTGGTTTTTAAATATTCTTTAACTGTTGACGTTGTTGGGGGAGATGTATGTATGTTGCTGCTGCTGGGTGAAGTTTGGCTGTTGGTTGGAGAGCGATGTTGTTCTAAGTCCAATTCCAATTGTTCCATTCTTGTTGTTGTTGGGGTGGGAGAGTTGTTTAAGTCGTGAATGTTGGAGAATGTGGAAGAGTGCGAATAATTTTCAGAGAGTGGTGTGTTTGGGTCGAATGAAGGTGAGCTGGGTGTGTGTGTTGTTTTTTTGTATGGACCATGCAGGTCAGTTGAAGGTAGGTTGTTGTTGGGGATGTTGTTGTTTTCTGTTTCGGCTTGTGGTTTTTTCGTTGAGTTGTTTGTTTTAATGTTGTTTGTAGAGTTATTCTTGTTGGTAGAATGGTTTGTTATTGATGAAGTACCATTGTTGGTGTTGGTTTTTGTATTGGTTATATTTGTATTATTTGCTTTTAGGGCACTGGCAAAAGAATGGGAATTGAGTGGGAGGGGGTTTCTGGTTTTGTATATTTTATTTGCTTCTCGCATTGTACATTTTTCTTGTGTTTTAATTTTCAATACTTCTTTTGCTTGTAGGTACTTTGGGCATGTGGTAGCCGATGCGGGGTGTTCGCCCGAGCAATTGACGCAAAGTGTTCTCGTGCATGGAGCAGGGGTGTGGGGAGGGAGATTACATACACAACAGGTGGGAAGATTTTGGCAGTGTTTTTGAGTGTGCCCCAGTTTCTGGCAGGTTCTGCAACGCATAGGGTTTGGGTAGTAGGGCCGCACTGTGGCGTTATACCAGGCGATGTTGATTTTTTCCGGTAGGGAGTAGCTTTCGAAGGTGAGCAGGACGACCCCGGAAGGTTTGGGAGTCCCGTCTGTTAGACGTTGAAATTTGTACGCGTTCGTAACATTGTAGTCCTTGAGTCCTTTTATAATTTCGGCTTCCGGGATGTTGTTGAGGTACGGCGCATATACAGTTCCTTTAACGCAATTGAGATTTTCGTGCGGTTTGGCGGATATGTCGCAGATTCCTGGGAGTGATTTGGCTGCAATGAGTTTTTTCGCAGATTGACTGTTTTTTGTCAGGATCACTAAGCTCCCATCTCTCTGGGGAGTTATTTTGATGATCTCTTTGCATAAAGCAAGGAGGGATTGATGAACGTTGAACAAGGAGTAGTGTGTTGCCAATGGTTTGTTCGGATCTGTGGTACTAATTCAGCAGCGACGCAACTTCGAAACAACGCAAAACGAAACGACGCAAAGCGAGGTATGGGTGTATATACCAAATGATTTCTTTTGTGTGGGAATAGTACATAGGCTATATGAGATTTACCACGCCCACTTCTAACGCCTACTATAGTAACAAAACTTATAGTAACTATATCTATATATATAAAAGAGAGTGGCAGTATGTGTGTGATCGCATCACGCTCAAACGGAACGGCCGATTTTCATGGGGTTTATTTTGTTCGATTCGTATTAAGTCAGTTCAGGTTCGTGCGAAAAGAAAATTTAGGAAAATCTATAGGAAAAGTCGGAAAATCCCTGCCATATTTGACCGTGATTTTTGCACATTTTCAGATAATAACTTTGGAACCATAAGTCACACATCAATTAAATTCACTACGAACTTACTATTTAGTCATCTCCTTCGACAGAGCGAATGGGGCGAGTATTGGACAAGGGGGCGTGGCACCACCCATACAAGAAAAATCTTAATAATGCAATATCTTTGAAATTGTAAGGCGCACAGCATTGAAATTTGGTATAGCGTCGACCAATAGATGAGTCATTCTACTGGTAAGATTGGATGGGCGTTGGACAAGGGGCGTGGCACATTTTTTGTGACCCAAATATTTCGCTGAACTTTAAGTTGCACAGCAATGAAACTAAGTATGCACATATCATGTACTCATATCTTTAGACAGACGGAATGAGGCGGGTATTGGACAGGGGGGGCGTGGCACCACCCATACAAGCCAAATCTTTAATATAGAATATCTTCGAAATTGTAAGGTGCACAGCATTGAAATTTAGTACCCCGTCGTCTTATAGATGAGTCATTCTACTGGTCAGATTTAATGGGCGGTGGACAAGGGGCGTGGCACATTTTTTGTGACCCAATTATTCCGCTGAACTATAAATCGCACAGCAATGAAACTAAGTACGAACCTACCATTTATTTATATCTTTCGACAAAGGGAATGGTGCGGGTATTGAACAAGGGGGCGTGGCACCGCCCATACAAGCCAAATCTTTAATATAGAATATCCTCAAAATTGTAAGGTGCACAGCATTGAAATTTAGTATAGTGTCGTCCCATAGATGAGTCATTCTACTGGTAGAATTTGATGGGCGTTGGACAAGGGGCGTGGCACATTTTTTGTGACCCAAATATTTTGCTGAACTTTAAGTCGCACAACAATGAAACTAAGTACAAACCTACCATTTTCTCTTTCGACAGAGGGAATGGTGCGGGTATTGAACAAAGGGGCGTGGCACCGCCCATACAAGCCAAATCTTTAATATAGAATATCTTTGAAATTGTAAGTCGTACAACACTGAAATTTAGTACCCGTCGATTTGATGGGCGTTGGACAAGGGGCGTGGCACATTTTTGTGACCCAAATATTGCGCTGAACTATAAGTCGCTCAGCAATGACACTTAGTACGAACCTACCATTTTCTCCTTCGACAGAGGGCATTGTGCGGATATTGAATAAGGGGCCGTGGCCCTGCCAATATAATTTAAATTTGGTTCAAGCGCAATCCATTTCTTTACTGAAACTTAGCAGCTACATTGCTTATTTGAGGGCCTCGATTGCGTTAATCAGTAGCTCCCTCCTCTTCCTTTAGTTGGTTTTCTTCGAAAATTTTTATCGCCATTGATTCGCCATCACGCGTATTTCATTATAAGAAAACAACAAATGTCGTGCGGGACGAAGTTCGCCGGGTCAGCTAGTACTTTTATATAGCGCTATGGGTATCAAACGATTCATGGTGTTATTGCCGCAAAAATAAGCTATATACAAACAAAGCTACAGTACATGTTTGTAAATCAATATTGATATTAGGGGCGTAGCCAGAACTTGATCATGGTGGATTTTAAAAATATTATTGCAAATTTAGTATTGTGTGTATCTTAATAGGACTTTTAAAATAGGGCATTTCCGGTTGGGTAGGAACATAAATGATGACCAACATATTGGCCAACTGAAATCAGTGATCACCGCAGATTCCCTCAAAACTGTGCGTGAATTGATCAAAGATAAGCCAAAATCTTTAAAGAAATCCTTGGAAATGCATTTAAGCACCTCAATAACATCAATTTATAGCATTTTTACCCTTCGCTGCATGGCATTCCATATATGCAATGTTAACTTTTCATAGATTTGGAAACTATTCACCATTTTACAGTCGTTTATTCTTCAGTTGTATCTTTTATGTTAAAACGTTTGATTACTAACGGAATTTTGCGAATAACATTATAAGTATGTGCAAAAGAATCGAAAAACAACAAGTGTTTCGATTTGATGAAATAATTTTGGTTATTGATGGCGATGGTGAAATGGGGGTTGCCGTCGCTCAGCTGTTTAGTGCGTTGAATTACGAGTATACAGTGACGTCTGACCTCTGTTTGACTCCCCGTAGTAGCCAACACTAAAAAATAGATAAAACCGCAAATCTTCTTTCATAGATACAGGAACTCAACAAAATTTCATTGTTACCATCAGAACTTAACAAGCAACAAGAATAATATGACAAACATGTTTTTTCTTCACGGAAATAAAATCGTGCAACGAACTGTTAACTGAACATTTAGGCTATTGAACAGTGTGTGTGTTTACAGTTTGTTTTCGGGTTTAGGCTTTCGATGCTTCCTCCTTGTTAAAAATTAAAAAAAACACAAGTTGAAAATGACTCAGAATTTGATCCTATCGAATGACACTTGTGACCGATTTTTTGACTCAAAGTCGAATTTTAACCTTCAACCACTTTCGGTATTCACCCGATTTGGCGTCGAGCGACTTTTATCTTTTGGGAACAATACAGACTTAGACTTGAAAAGAAGAAGATTTAGAAGCCTTTCAAAAGGCTTGGGCGACATCCTGAAGGACATCCCGGCAACAATCTAAAACACTCGTTCAACATGCTTTTAGAACGTGCAAATCCCTGTGTCTATATTTTGAATAAAACAAAACGGTTTTGCCCAAAAAAATTGTTATTATTATTATATATATATATATTATTATAATATTATTATTTATAGTGATGTACATAGCATGCATAGTGTCGAAAATGTTGATCAATATTTAATAGGCGACGGGGTTCTGAAACCCAAACCCCATTGGCTATGACTACACGCCCACTTAACTAAATGTAACAGGTGTTTGAAAAAGGGCGTGGTACCTTCAATAAAACCTGAAACTGTTATCATTGATATATCTTAAGAATTGTACATCTCGCACAGATTGGCCGTTACTTAGCCTAGGCGTATACGGAGACTCACGCCGCG